>JARQOC010000001.1:323196708-323759795 GCA_033576535.1 Allobates femoralis
CTGCTGCTGGGGAGGAGTTAGTTAGAGTGTGCAGACGCTAGGAGAGCTGTGAAGACGTCCTGGTGGTCGGTGCAACGGTTAGGCCCGTGCCAGTGACCCGAGTGGCCCTTCTGATTTCCTGCAAGCCTAGGAGTGGGGACAGAAGGCAAGCCAAAAGGGAGTGAGGAACTAGTGAAAGTTCGCCCAAAGATGTACCGGACATCGATGATGCGCACCTGTAGGATACTTCAGGAATACAGAAAACCCTGTTGCACCGTGGGACTTCAGTCCCCCTGTGAGTCCAGAGAGAGAGAGCCAGACACCGCAGTGTAAAGCAACACAAGGCAGTGATCAGAGAGGGTGACCCGTGGACCACACAGGAGGAGAGAGCGAGGACAGGAAAGAGAGAGGAGGCCAGTCTGGCTGCATGCAGACTGGGCTTCAGTTATCACAGTGGAACAGAGGAGGCCTTATACCCACTTGCTGTGGGGACCCACTGTGCACCTGGTCACCTGTCAGTGCCCTGGACATTTTTTCCTGCGTACCACCAGTAAAAGGTAAAAGAGACTTCTGCAGTGTGTGTGCGTCATTCCTCTCCGCTCTCGGTGCCCTCATAGACGGCTCCAACACTCCCCATCCCAACCTACTGCCTCACTCCACGCTGCCCCTTCACCCTACGCTGCCCCGGAGGACCCGCTCCACCTGTAGGGAGCTTTGCCAACTCAGCCGCACTACCATCTACCCCCGGGTGGACTGTGGCGGCGCTGGTGACCCATCACCAGGTACTACGGGTGGCGTCACATGACAAAAACTCTTATTCCTCTGTAAATACACCCTTTTTGAAGTGTCACCCAGGCCACAGATCAGGTGCTGCCACCCGTGACATCCCTAAGCGACCACCAAGTCTGGTACACGAGTACCCCAGGGCTTGGGGCTCGACACTTCTTTCTCTACCTTTCTCAACAGATCAGCCAGTCAGGTTGCCACCATTGCTGCTGGTACCGGGACTGCTTCTGTCTTCTGTTGAGTTCCGGCCGCGCCCTTTCTGCTCTTTAAGGGTGTTGGCTCAAGAGTCTTTGTCTTTGGCCCGCGCCCCTTGGTTGATTGATGACACTCGGGGAGGGCAAACAGTTTTGCTCCTCTAGTATGGCCCTCCCATGGTGAGGGGTCAAGGCACGCCCCTGGGCCAACACATTGTCCTTCTACATTGTTAGGCCGCCATTTTGAGGTTCCATTAAAATCGTGGAAAGAATTCTTTTTGCCGTGTGATGACTGTGCAAGTTCTTTTTAGGCCGATTTTTCAAAAGTTTGTAAGGCACACAGTACCGAGAGATACCAGACACAGGATCCTGTTCGTGATGCCAAAGTTGATTCACCCCTGGGCAGTGGCGTAGCTTCAGGCCCAGGGGCCCCGATGTGAAAGTTCCAACGGGGCCCCCAATTATTACAAATCTTTAATAGTATTAGTCTTTTTCTATAGGCCAGAGGAACTTTTGAGGCCCCCTAGGCTGCAGGGCCCGGGTGTGATCGCAACCCCTGCACCTGTTGTAGTTACGCCCCTGCCCAGGGTCTATGGAGACTCGTACCTGGCGTTGTACTGGGGGCTGTCTCGGAGGCTTGTGCCCAGGCCCGTATTCCTGGTGGTCAACTGAAATATTGGGGAAAAAGGGATAAATTTCTCGTGACACCACCTGCAGTTCTGGTGATGTTCACCAGTGCTGCCGTCAGACCACCGGGGACGATGGTATTGCAGCTAGATGGATTGGCACCCTGCAGGTGGAGCAGATCCCTGGCACAGTTGGATGGTATGGTTCATGCAGAAAGAGACACTGAGGCGTGTTAACTCTTTATGGGTACTTTACTGGAAACCGGTGATGATGGCATGCAGGTTTACAGTTATACAGTCTTTGCGGGTAGTTGGACAGGAAGTCACTGAGAAGGACAACGTCTTTTGAGGCTCCCAGAGAATACCTTCTGCTTACTTTCACTGTCCCGTTACTTTCCTTGAGCCTCCTTCTTCCTTGCACTGCCCTGCACAGCCCACTTGTCTACCAGGTCCGTTGGGTTCTATGAGGTATAGGGATAACGAGTATACTGCCTACTATTCGTATTCACCAAATAGCAGCAGTATTCGGGCTACTCGCTACTCTCCGAGTACTTATGTGTACTCGGGAGTAGCGAGTAGTCCTAATACTTTCGCAGTGTATCTATGGATACACTGCGAAAGTAGCCTAAAAGTGAGCAAAAGTTGTTAAAAAACAATAAACTGACATACTCACCTGTCCGACGCCTGCATTGGGACCGGAAAAACCTCACCTCCGCTCGCTGGACAAGGACCTTTCACTACCAGCCAATCAGATGGCCACCTGATTGGCCAATTTGCAAGGTCCTAGATGTACTATCAGGACCTTGCAAACTGGCCAATTAGGTGGCCATTAGCGATGACGTAGTTGTGACGTGGCACCATCTGATTGGCCAGATCGCTACAGGCCATCTATAGATACACTGCGAAAGTATTCATACTCGCTATATACTCACAACGAGTAGCGAGTACCGCTACCTACTCGTTGCGAGTATAGCAAGCACGAATAATAAGGTACTCGCTCATCCCTAATGAGGTACCCTTCTCTTCTAAAGGACTCAACCCAGTTTAGTGCTCCTGGTGGGGCTGCACATTCTGGATGGGGAGTCGGGGCTGTTAGATAGACCCATGACCTACCAGTGTTGATGACTCAGGAATAGACTCCTGCACCGCGACTCTGAGCCTTTTTTGGGGGGGAAGTACAAAAAATTTTTTCTCCCGAAAACCCTTCCTTATTTCACTTCCCGTTACTTTGACCTCCCCCCGTTTACCCTCCACCCACTTTCACCAGCCCCCTTGTCATAGTTGAAGGGGGGCTAAAGCGATTCGGCAGCATTCTCCCGAGATTAGGATCAAAACAGTTCCTTATTTATGTTTTTGGGAAAAAAAACCCCTTGGAAAATTTTAAAAAAATCTGTTTTCCAAAAAAACTTCCCGGACCCTGCTTGAAAAAATTTCCCCCCGGGAAAACCCTTTAAAAAGATGGACCGATTTTTCCCAACCCAAATTTTTCAGTTAAATGCCAAAACGGGGGCCATTTGCTGCTTTTGGGAACTATGATTGGGCCAACCCACCATTTAAAATCCCGGGTTTCATCTGAATCCAAAAAGGGGGTCCCCCCCCACCCAAAACCAAAAAAACCCCGCCACCCTTTTGGGGATTTTTTAAAAAGGTCCCCTTTGTCCCGGTGGGGCACATCCCTGGGGGGGAGGGGGTTTAATCCCAGTCCCAAGGGGTTGGGAGGTAGATGCCTGACCCGACTCTAGGGGTTTCTTTTGGCAAGGTTTTAGAAAAAAAGGGGAATTTTTAAATTTGTTTCCCCCCCCCCTTTTTTTTATTTTTACTAAACAGCTTTTTTTCCTCTTTCTAAAAAAATTTTCCCCAAGGAGGGGTTCCCCGGGAAAGGGGGCCTTGTTTTTTAGGAGGTTAATGAGACCTCCATTACATTGCCCCCCAAGACAAAAACCCCCCAAACTTTTTTAGGGTCAGCCCCCTACTGTGGGCAGGGCCGTATGGGCCAAATGGGATCCTAAAATTTTTTAAGGCACCATAGTTTTTCCCTTTTAATATCCCAAGGGGGGTGCGGTCCCAGTTAATAAACTCCTACCGGGGGCGTGCTTTTACCCAAACCTTGGCGTCCATTTGAAAAAATTTTTCGACGCTCGGGGTAGGGGGAAAAAATGCTTTATTTGCCACTAATTAAGCGAAAACTAAAAAAATATTTTTTAAAAAGCAGTGCCCCCTGATTAAGTGGCCCCCGGTCCTTTGTCCAAAAAACCTGCAAAGGTTTCCCACTTTAAAACCCCCAACGGGGGGACCCCTCAAGGAAAACACTATAATATTCTTTTTGGCTGTGCGCAAGCTATAGCGGGAAACTTTTCTTTTTTGCTTGCTAACTTTTCCCCCCCAAAGTGTGACCCTACTGCGGGGAAAGGATGACCACCCAAAAGAGCAAAAAACCCAAATTTTTTCCTTTTCGGGGTTTAAGGCCCGGGTGGCTTTGAAACTTAAAAAAAAAAAATTTTTATTTTAGCAGGGCATTGCCCTTCCTGGGCCAAAAAGGGTGATAACCCCCTTTTCCCCGCCCACGGGTACCCCCAACACACAAACCCCCATTTTTGGGTTTTGGGGGGCAAAATAATCTTTTTCGGGGCCCTAAAGTTGCCTTCGAAAAGGGGTAACTGCTTAAACCCCCCCCCCCGGGGGCCCCAAAGGGGGCACACCATCAAAATTTTCATTTGCTGGCGCTTTTTAAATAATTTTTCCGGGACCTTTTTGTGCCTGGCTTTCTAAAACGGGGCCAGGGTTTTGACCAATAACGACCCGGGGTTTTCAGCTCCCTAAAACCTTTTGGTCCAAACGGTCCCTTCCCCACTTTTTTGGGGTTTTTTCTGCGGACGTTCTATTTCCCTCCAAGGTTTAGGGACGCCCTAACCCAAAACTTTTGGGTTTTGTTCCCGCCCTAAACGGCAAACACCTAAAAACCCAAAATCCCCTTGGGACGGTCTTAAATTTTTCAAAAATTTGGGCAAAAAAAAAGAAAATTTTCCCCCTTTTTTTTTTTTTTTTTTTTTTTGTTATTAATTTTTTAATTTTTTTTTTTTTGTTTTTTTTTTTTTGGGGTTTTTCTTTTTTTTTGTTTTTTTTTTTGTTTTTTTTTTTTTTTTTTTTTTTTTTTTTTTTTTTTTTTTTTAAAATATTTTTTTTTGATTAAAATTTTTTATTTTTAAAAGGGGGTTTTATTTTAAAAAAATTTTTTTTTTTTTTTTTTTAATTTTTTTGTTTTTTCCTTTTTTAGAATTATTGTTTTTTTTTTTTGTTTTTTTTTTTTTTTATCTTTTTTTTTATTTTTTTTTTTTGGGGGGGGGGGGGTTTGGGGTATATTATTTGTTTAAATGTTTTTTTTTTTTTTTTTCCTTTTTTTTTTTTTTTCTTTTTTTTTTTTTTAAAATTTTACCCCCTAAAAATAAAAAACCCCCCCCTCTTTTTTTTTTTTTTTTTTTTCCTATTTTTTTTTAATTTTTTTTTTTTTTTAAAAGTAATATTTTTGTTTTTTTTTTTGAGGGATTTTTTTTATTTCCCATTTGGTTTATTTTTTTTTTTTTTAATTTGTTTTTTTTTTTTTTAAATTAAAAAATTTTTTAAAAAAAAAATTTTTTTTTTTTTAAAAATTTTTTTTTTTTTTTTTTTTTTTTTTTAATATAAAAATTTTTTTATTTTTTTTTTTTTAATTTTTTTTTTTTTTTTCCCCCCAATTTATTAAAATTCCTTTTTTTTTTTTTTTTTTTTTTTTTTTTTTTTTAAATTTTTAAATTTTTTTTTTTTGTTTTTTTTGCCCTTTTTCCCCAAAAAAAGGGGTTGCAAAGGGCGGGGACGGTCATGGCCGTAAGTCGTGCACAAAGGCACTGTACAGGTAGACGACGGGGGATTGAAGATCTCTCTTCTCCTGTCTAAAATTCCCATACTCAAAAAAAACGTGTCTTGAGGCCGGGAAGAGCATGACCAATAACATCTTGGAGGGCTGATAAAACCTGACCACGGGGTTCTTCAGTACACAATCGCCTTCCCAAACACAGCAGTGCGCTACGACAACGCGGGGCCATCCAACCTCAACTTCCTATTTCCCAACCCATCTGCAGCCAAGAAAAATTGGAGCGCGACCTTGGCACTCCGATGATTTATTTGGTTCTTATCAGCCCTCGATTGCACTGGCCTTTCTTTTCCTGCCTACAAACTTGAAGAAACAATGTCTATTCAGGGGCCAAAAAGTTTTGAAGCACCCGTCCCGGGAAGAAAGCCATTTTTCCCCCGGGCATACAGCATCTCGGGGGGTGGATAATATGGGGATGATAACACACATCTTTTCTCCACCTCTCATCACTTTATCCAAAGATTTAAAAAAGGGGAAAAGGGGGGGATAAAGGCCCAAACCAAATACTCCCCGGGAAACCTTTTGGGGCATGCATAGCCAACGAGCACCGGGAGGGAGAAAGTGCAAATGACCACCGCCAAAAGCACCAAGGCTTACTCCTTTCCCAAAAACACAAACTGTGACAACAGTTGCCCAAAAATTGGGGGTTTTTGTCAACTGTTCACAAACTCCCCCAAAACTTTTGCACAAACGTAAAACATTTTTTCCCAAAAACGTGAAAGGGTTGGGGGTTTAAAATCACCTCCTCTCCCTCCAATTCAAAAAAAAGGGGACGAAAACCATTTTTTAAAAATTTTTTTTAAGGGAAATGCGCCCTCTGTACCAAATAGGGTTTTATCTTAACACTCCCCCATGCAAGGCTAAGCGGGGGCCGGGGAAAAGGAAACAGACACCACAGTATGCGAAAGGGCATATTCTGTTAACACCCAATTCAGTGGTCCCCCCAGGGGGGTTAAAAATCAGGGGCCTTCTGATCCCAACATTTCCCCGGCCACCTCAGACCAAAACCTTCACCGCTATGTGGGGGCACATTTCCTGCTCAAACGTTCTCCTCCCAAGGGGGGTACAAGAGAGACTGACTATAAACCCACGGGCATTTGTGCCCAAACCCCAGTTTCGTCCCACAGCTTATGAAAGGCAGCGAAGTACCAATCGACACACCCATTTTCCCAAAAAGGGACGAAAAAAATTTAAAAAAGTTTTTAGCCGGGAAAAATTTGCCTTTTAGGTTTTGTGGGAAACAAGTTTTTTTGGGGATTTTTGTTGCTGGGCAGCACCACATACCTGTTGCAGCCGCTACTTTTTCTCACGAGTCCACCCTTTTTACACCAGCACGTTGTTCCCAAACCCTTAAAGCGTGCACTAACAAATCTAAACCCCGCCAAAGTCCACCTAACAAGGGACACGGGGAAAAAGTATTTTGGGACGGGGGGCAGAAATCCATAACCTCGGGGGTTTAAAAGGGGGTGGAAGTGTCCCCAACTTCTCAAAGGGGACCATTTTAATACTACCAACCCCACGAATACAGCACAACATCATTCCGGGTGGCTCCCCTCAAAATATAGTCCAGTACCAACCTTCTGCAACTTCCTTGTCCACTGCGATTTGCCCCACCATCACCCAATTGGAGCTTTGCAGTAGGCTTCAGGGGGCGAAAAGGGGGCTTTTCTAAGCTTATCTTTCTATACACACCTAAACACTGCAACTGACCGGGAAAGGTTTTAAAACAACAGACTAATGAGTGGCGGGCCCCACTGAAACTAAAACCCCAATTTTGTTTCAGGGGTGGGGGACGAAACCTTGTGGGGGCCCCAAAAAGAAAGGGAAACCCTTTGGGAAAGGGGGCCCCCCCGGCTCACGGGTGAACCTAATATTTTCAAAAATTCCTGAAAATATACCCCAATTTTATCTGCCCCTACAAAAAGGGGTGAGGCGAATTTGCGCCCATTTTAGACTTTTTTACACAGCATTGGAAATCTTCACCCTTAAACAAATTAAATTCCCCAAACAAAGGGGAATTTTGCGACATCTCACCCCATGGAACTCAACATTCCATAGTTGGCAAGGCTTAAATAGCCAGAAGGGGAATTTCGAATATCAGCCAACCCCTCCGTCACCAGGAAGTCAGGGCCAACACATTAGTATTTCGAGTGGCCCGGGTCGCTGATTTTGCGAGTTGCTGGAGAACTCTAAATTTCTGCACCAAACTTTTCAGCGGATCAGTCCATTATCAGTCTTCCCAAACCCCCCCCATGCTCTTTTTTTAAAAATCCTCCTAAAAATGAAAAAAAAATTTTTTGGGGGGCCCCCGGAGGGGTTGGAGCCAATTTTTAAAAATCGCTTTATCCTAGCCCCAAAGGGCCCAAAATCACAGGCTACATTTTGGGGCTGTTAGAAAAAGGGGATGGGGGGAATGATAAGAAATTCATTTTTCGTGGTACTGATGGAACCCTGAGGGGACTTTCCCCAAACCCCAAAAGTTTATTTCGTAAAACATGGGGGGGTGAAAGGAAAGGGGGCGGGGCCCCTTTAGGGGCCCCGATCGGGGGACCTCATTCTGTTGTAACCCCAAGGGGGAAAGATTTTTTCCCGCTTAGCACAAGGGTTTTAATTTTAAAATTTTCCCCCCCAAAAATCCATGCTCTTCACATCTATTTACAGCAACCCCTCGGGTTTTCAACTTTTTGGACCCACAAAAAAAGACAAATTTCCGTACCCCCGTTGCATCACCCCGGGGGTTAAAAAGATGGATTGTTTTCAAGATTTTTTAAAAATTTGGGTGTCCCCTATCAAACCGCCTACTCCGCAAAAAACCCCGAAAACCGCTCTTTGCAACAGAAAACCCTTTTTGGGGCACAAACGCCATAAATTTTTAAAAGGGGGGGGGCAAGAGTCCCCCAACTGGCGATTTTTTAACAGACCTTCCAACCCAAAAAACCCCCCCTCCTAGGTCACCTTAGTAGGAACAACAATTGTCCAACAGTAACGAGTAGGGGCAGGACATACCACTTTTAACCGACCCTTCGACCCTTTAATTACTTTTCCAACTTCACACGGGACAGAGCCCCCTTTTTCATGCCTTTGGGGTGCTGGCCCCCCCAAATTTAAAAGGGGGCATCAGGGGGGTTTTTTAGTGCCGTTGGGGGTATATCACTGATAAAATCACGGCTTACACTGAAAAAGCCGACATTGACTCCCCCTTAATTCAACAAGGTGGATATCTTTTGCAGTTCGAAGCCCCCCAAAAAGACAGTCCCCAAAAAGTAAGTACCCAAATTTTTAATTAATATATTGGGGAAAATTTTTTTTTAATTTTTTCCCCCCCTTTAAAACGGGGGGATCGGCAAAGTCCCTCACTCAACATTAAATCAGTTCCTGCAACATTTGCTGCATGATAAAAAAACTCCCATCATAAAAATAATTTTTTATTTTAGAATGCATCCTTTAAACTTTTTTTTTTTTTTTTTCTCCTTTCCAATAAAATTTACAGCCCCGGGCAATTTTTTGGGGCAACAACCTATGCCTAAAATCGTGGGCTTTGCTTCACTATGTTTTTTTTAGGACAAAAAAGTAATAAGGGGCCCCAAACGCGCCCTCCCAAATTCCAAAAAACTTTTTTAAACCCCTTTGACAATTTTTTTTGGGGCAAAAAAAAGCCTCCCCCTGCAGGGGGAAATTGTTTTTACATCTCTTTAAGGACAACAATATATACTAGGGCCACGCGCCCTCCTCTATTTCCAAAAAACTTTATTAACCCCTTTACTAATTTTTGGGGCAACAAGCCTATGCCGCATCGGGGCGTTCTTGTACAGCTCTTTAGGAAAGAAATTTATATACAGGGCCACCCCCCCTCTTTTCCAAAAAAGCTTTATTAAGCCCTTTGAAAAAAATTTTTTTGAGGCAACAAGCCTATGCCCCTGCTCGGGGGTTTTTTTCTTGTACATGCTCGTAGGACAAGCAAAAAAATCTGGGGGCCCCCCCCCTTCCCTTTTTTTCCCAAAAAAATTTTTTTAACCCTTTGAAAAAATTTTTTTGGAGGCAACAACCTACCCCCTTGAAAAATCGGGGGGGTTGCTTTACTATCTCGTAGGACAAGAAAGTAATACTAGGGGCCACGCCCCCCCCTTTTTCCAAAAAAAACTTTATTAACCCCCTTTGGGAAAAATTTTTTGGGGAGCAACAAGCCATGCCTGAACGGGCGTTGCTTGTATTTATACCTCGGAGGGGGGAAAAAGGGTCCCACGGGACGCCGGGGAAAACCGCGTGGGACCCTGTGTTGCAATTTAGACTCCCACCTTTCTCGCATGGGTTTTCCCAAACATTGTTGCCGGGGGCGGGGCCCAAAAAATTTAAACCCCCCCAAAAAAAAGGGGATTTTTTTATTTTCAGCAACATTTTATGTGTCCCCCCATACTTTACCAACAAACCCAAAGGGGTGCCTTCTTTGCGCCAGGGGGCCCAAGTATTTGCTAATGATAAATTTTTTTTAAGCCCCCCCACAAAAAAACCCTCCCCACCCATTCCCGAAAAAAGACAGAAAAAAAGGGGTTTTTTTTTTTTAAACTGTGTATTAAACACCCTTTTATGCCAAAAAAGTAAAAAATTTTTTACTCACAAACCACAATTTTAAAAAAAAAAAAAAAAAAAAAAAAAAAAATTTTAAAAACGCACTTTTTATAAAAAATAAGTAAAAAGGAAAAAAAAAATTTAACCTACACTTTGGGGTAGGGGCTGTTTGGGGGGGGAGGCTCTACCTCCCACCATCCCCCTGGTCCTGGAGGGGGGCCCGGTTTTCCAGGGGGGGCCCCCCGCCACAAATTGAAAACCCTGTAGGGGGGTCCGGGCCGGTGGGGAAAAGGGGCCTTATTTTGGGAGGCCCCTTTTTGGGGTCCCCACAAAGATGGTAAAGGCCTTTGGGGTTTCGGCACATGGGGGGGCCCCCGGGGGGGGGGCCTTTGTCCTAGATTTTTGGGGAGGTTAAACAGTTCCCAAACCCCCCCAAAACTAAATACCTCGCCAGGGGGGGGGGGGGCCGAGGGGGCATCAAGGACAATGGGATTCTGACCTTGGGGGGAGTCTCTCCCAAAATGGAATGACCCCCAAAGAAAGGGTATAAAAAGGGGGGCAAAGTCACACACTTTTCCCCCAAAAGCTGGTTTTTTTGTGCCCCCGGGGAAATCTGCCCAAATGGCTCGTTTCTTCTCAGAGTCCCCACACTGCTGCCATTTGGGCCTTTCCACCCTTCCTCCACTGCGGGGGGGTTTGGTTTTGGGGGGGGAGACAGTTGGGCCCCTTTGAACCACCTATAAATCTTTGTGGCCGCCAGGGCCCAAAAAAGGGTGGTGGGGTGGTGGGAAAGGCCTCGTTCCTCCACTCCAAGGGGGGGGTTTTCAGGGGCCTCCCGCCTCTTCAGGCAGCTGTGCTGGGGGTTTTTCCACCCCCCCTTGGGTATTTGGAGCACTCTTGGGTAAAAAAAAAAAAAAAAAATTGGGGTGGGGGGATGTTTTGGGGAAAGCCAAAACGGGGGCCAAAACCCAAAAAAAAATTGCACGTTTTTTTGATTTTTTAATCTGTGATTCTTGTTTTCTTTTTTGGGGCCTTTTCGGGGGGGAATTGAAAAAAAAATTAAAGAAGGACATTTTGGCTCATCCCTCAACCAATATTCTATTAGGGGTATTTGGGGGGTCCTCGATTTTTTCCATTACAAAAAATTTAAAAAAAATTTTTCTGCACAATTTTCACCGGGCCCCCCCCTTTTGGGGAACACTTTTTGGGGAAATGAAGACATATTTTTTTCCACAACTATTCATTGATTTTTTTTTAACTTTAGGGGGCAAAGCTTTTCCTGACAAATGTGAGGCAAACACATTTTTCGGGGGTTTTTTCCCCTCGAAACACAAAAACCAGTGTGGGGGCCTTGGTCTCAAAGCACTTTAAACCCCGATCTATAGGGCAATGAAAAGACAGAAATGGATCCTCACATGGACACACGAGCATTCGCGTTAGTGGCCTACACCCTTTTTTTTTTTTTGGGGGGCTGCCATGATCTAAGGGAATTCTTGGAAAAAAAAAACCCAAAAACTAGGGGCTTTGGCTTAGAAACACAAAAAACATAATAGGGGTTTTTTTTGAGTACATCAACATCGGGGGGCCAAAAAAAGGTGGAAAAAACAATTGGAAACCCTTGAAAATTTTTCCCCCCAAATGCCCAACACAAAGGCCGGGAGCAGCAAGGGAAAATTTTGGGGGTTCCTAAAGGAAACCCTTTGGGCATAAAACATTTTTCACTTTAAAAGGGGGCCCCCTTTTGTTTGATTTTAACAGCACTAAACACTTTGGGTTTTTCCGGGGGGTTCGTAAGGGGGATGATTTTTTAAAGACAAAAAAATAAAATTCCAAGGGGGGCCCTAATACTACACCATCACCTTCAGCCCCAAATATACCCAAAGGGAAAAAACCCCCCACCCCTATTTTTAAAGAACGGGGTTTTTCCCCCAAAAAGTTGTGACTGTGTCAAAAACTGGGATGCGAAAAGGGGCAAAATCCCGGGAAAGCCCCCCGCTCCCCCCAAAAACACCAGGAAAAAAAATTAACGGGGGGAATTTTTTTTTTTATTCATCCAAAACCCTTTCCAACCCCCTATCCACCCTTCCTCGGGGGAAAATCAAAGCACAATGGAAACAATTTTTATAAAAAACAAAAAAAGCCCCAAAAAACAGTAAAAACCCCCTTGATGTCTCAGAAAAAGGGGGGGTCAAGTTGACATCACAATTTTTTTTAAAAAAATACATCCCAAAACTGTCAAAAAATTTACAATATTTTCATACATTGTTTACAAAGAAAAATTTTCTATTTCTTTTTAAGTCGGTGAGCGCTTTTAAAAATTTCACAAATAAAGAAAGAAAAAGAAAAAGAAGAAAAAAAAAAAGAAAAAAAAAAAGGGGGGGAAAAGCTGTGTTTGAACTCAAGGAAAAACATATATTAGTTTTCCGGGCTAGATGTATAGGGTTTTGCTAGTTGTGCTAAAATAGTTTTGAGGAAAACTCCTTTAAAATTTTTTATATTTGAAAAGGGGAAAATTTCATTAAAAATGATGTTTTTATAAAATTTGGGGAAAAGGGTTTTAATAAAAAATTTTACACAACATAATATACAATACACACAATTTTTACTATAAATACATACTACATCATCACATATAAAAACACACATATGAAGGTTCCCAGGGGAAAAAACCTTGTGCAGTTTTATAAAAAATTTAACTAGGGAGGAAAAAAAAAATATAAGTCTCATAAAAAAAAAAAAAAAATTATAAAAATTATAAAAATTTAAAAAAAAATTTTTTTAAAAAAGGGAAACTAAAATTAAAAAACAAATTAATAATTTACTTTTCGGGACTAAGAAAAGATAGGGGGCCCTTTTTTAAAAATTTTAAAAAAAATTTATTTCAGTTGCTTTTTTTCAAAAACTAAGAATGGTCAAAAATTTCCTAAAGGGGAAGTGGGGAAAAAAAAAATATATATAAAAAAATTTTAAAAAATTTTTTTTTAAAAACCGCCTTTTTTAAAAAATCTTTTTTAAAAATAAACCCTTTTAAAAATTTAAAAAATAGTAAAAAATAGTTTTAAAAAAAAGGGGAAAAAAAAAAAAAAAAATATGAATTGGGAATATGAAAAAAAAGGAAAATAAAATATCTAAAAAATTTTTTGGGGAAATTTTTATATTTTTGAAATAAAAGGCGTATCCCAAAAAATCAGTAGAGGGCGCCAGAGGGGTTTCGGGGCCTCGTCCCGGCTTTAGAGTTTTTTTTCAATGTTGCGGGGTTTTAAATTTTTGATAGGCCAAATAAGTGTGTGGATGTTGGGCCCCCAAATTTAAAACCCCCAATTCCACTTGGGGAAAAAACAAAAAAACAAACCTCATAATTTTGTTCCTCATGATACAAGATTTTTTTTTTTTGGGTTTTGGGTTAAAAAAAAAAGGAAGGAAAAGGGGTTTGGGGAATTTTTTAGTGTATAAATTAATTGGGGGGGCGGGATGTGCCTGATTTAAATTTTTATTAAAAAAGGGTTTTCTACTTTTCCTATTTAGGGGGTGGGTTTTTTCAATCTTATTTTAAAACAATTTTAAAAAGGAAAAATGGGTTTAAAAAAGCGTTTAGTGATTGGGGACATTCATAAAACCTTCATCAGGAAAAGGGAAGAAAAAGAAGATTCTGTAATAGGGGAAATATGAAAAAAAACTATATGTATAGTGAACAAAAAATATTTTTAATGAAAAAAAAATTTAAAAATAAAAGGGGAAAAAAAAAAGGAACTTCAGAGATAAAAGGAAAAAAAAAAAATTTAAAAAGTAAAAAATATACAGTTTGCCTAGACCCTTTTAAGTATTTTAAAAAAATATATAATGATAAAAAAAAATAATTTATAATAAATTAAAAAATAGGCTTAAAAAAAAACATATTTTTAAAAAATTTAAGACCCCTAAGAGGGAACCTTTTCCGAAATGGGCCAAAAAGGGGAAAAAACTATAAAACATAAAATTTTTCAACCCGGGGTTTTTTGGGGAAAAATTTTTTTGAGATAATTTTAATTTTCCCCTGGGGGCCATTTTCAAACTTATTATCCATTTTTCTCTCCTTTTTGAAGCACCCAATCTTTAGGGGTGTTCTCAAAATATGGGTCTAGGGGATAAAATTTTATCTCCCAAATTCTATGTGGTGTACACAAAAAATTTGACACCCCCATCTTTCAAAACCATTCTTAATATTGGGGCTATCTTATTAATCCATTGGGGGAGCTCCTTTTTTGGAAACGCCAATATATTAATTTTACAGGGACATTGAGTAGATATATAAAAATTTTTTTTTTTAAAATTTTTATTTTGTGGGATAGGGGAAATATTTCACCAGGGGAAATTTGGGGAAAAAAATTTTCTTTATTGGTGTCAAATTTTACAGCATAAAACAACGCTTTTACCACAGGGGGTTTTCCCCCTTTTTTGTTTGATCTATTTTTTTTTTTTTTTTTGGGGGGGAATTGTTCTCAATCAAAGGGGGGGGGCAAAAAAAAATTTTTTAAATTTTGTGGGGGGCCCTTCTGAAGTTTTCCCCGGACATCGGAAATTTTTTTTTCCCAAAAAGGGGGGTTTTTTTTAAAACAGAAAACCAATTTTTTTTTAAAAAATATTTTTAATCCCCCATTCTTTTATTAAATTTTAAAAAATTTTAAAATTAAAAGGGGTTTTTTCTTTTTTTAAACATTTTTTTTTTTCTGTTTAAAAAAAAACCCCCTTAAATTTTGCTGCCCCCTTTTTAAAAAATGAAATTTTTCTACCCATTTATTAAAAATTTTTCACGTTAAAAAAAATTTCCTTTTTTTTGGGGACTTCTGTTTTTTTCAAAAAAAATTAAATCATTAGGGGAACAATTCTTCCAAATCCTTTTAAACGGGTTAACGGTTTTTTTCCCAAAGCCATTTTTTGTAGTGCCCACTTTTTAATGGACAAAACAAATTTCGGGTCCTTTTTTTTTAAAAAAAAGGTTTTTGTTAATACATAAATTTTTCCCTTTTCGAAGAGTTAATGGGGGAGCCCAAAAGTGGTCCTAGTAAGGGGGTTTTAAAATTTAAGACCCCAAAAATTTATTATAAGGATTTTCAAGAAATCATCAGATCACTAAATAAAAAAACCCCCATAAAAAAAAATATCATAAAAGAATTTTTTTTAAATAAAAAATACCCCCTTGTTATTGGATTGTCATATACATGAATTTCTCAAATACCCAAAAAAAAATTTTGCATATCCCATGCCCCCTTTTGGGACCCCCACGCACCCCTTTCACTTATGGAGAACTTTTCCCCAAAAATTTTAAAAAAAAAATTGTTCTTTAAAATGAAATTGAGACCACCTTGAAAAAATTTCTTTTAAAAAAGGGAAAACCCCTACGGAAAATTTTTTAAACATTTTAAAACCCCCCTAATTCCAATCTCCATTTCAATGTTCGTGTAGAGAATCCACGTCCAAAGTTAAAAATTTTAAAAAATTTTCCTTCCATAAAATTTCTTTTAAAATGGGGGAAAATTTGGGGTTTAACCTTTTTATGAAAGCTATAAATATGTAAAAAGGGTTCCTGTAAAAATTCTGCCCAAAAAACCCTTGCCGATTGTTTTTAAAGACCAATCCCCAAAAATAGGTCTTCCTGGTAAATTTCTCAAATTTTTATGTACCGGGGGAAAGGGGATAAAAGGAAGGGTAACTGGGGGCCCTCCTTTCCCCCAAAAAACTTCTTCTCTTTTTCATTGAAGGGTCCCCTCAGTGAATGAATTTTTGATGAACATATTAAAAGCCTTAGTAATGCTATATGATCAGTATTTTTTTTTAAAAATTTTTTGGGGAAACTGAATAAAAGCCCGCCTCATTCACATATCATTAAATTCTGAATTACAAATTCCTTTCCCCTTTTTAATCTGCACTTTTTATCAAAATTTTCCCCTGTTTTTTGTAATTTTTTCAAAGCCTTTTCTTTCTTCCTTTGTCATGTTACACTTATCTGTTCTGGCTTAAAAAGGGAACCAAATGGGTTTAAATACCATTTTTTGGGGAAGTCTCAATAAACCCCCCTTGCTTTTTAAGGGAAAAAAAATTGCTCCCCATCTTAATTTTCGAGGGAAAGGGATATATCATTATCATTCTCATTATTTTTATGGGGGCATTTTTTTTTGGGGGAAAATTTTTCCTTTTTTTTGTGTTAAATTTTCGTACATTTTTAAAGTATAAAACAAAATGGGCCCCCGGGCATCAGATTATTAGATGGACCAAAAAGATACCTTATTTTTAAAAAACACGTTTTTCTGGGTCATTAAAAATTAAAAGTAATAATTAAAAATGTTTTTTCACGAAAATTATAGGGCAAAGGACCCCTCCTTTCTTCTTTTTTTTTTTTTCTATTTTTCTTTTTTTTCCCCTTTAACCTCTTCAGTTTTCCCTTTTCCCCCATAAAAAGGGGGGGGAAAAAAGGGCGTTATTGTATTTATTTAAATTTTTTCGAGAAAAAAATCATGTATTAACAAAAAAAATTTTTTAAAAATGGAAACCCAAATAGTTAGTCCCCTTCACAAGGACACACAAAAAATGGGGGAAAGGAAAAATCCCCCGTTAACCATTCCCCAAAAGGGGGTTTTTAAAAAATTTTTTCCCATAATGAAATTTTTTTTAACAATCAAAGTCCTAAAAAAGAGTTTTAAAGGGCCGTGAATATCCTACAAACGATAAAAACATTTAAAGAAAGGGACAAAAATTTTTTAGATTCTCTTTGAAACAAAAGAAAAAAAGTAAAGTCAAAGATACCCCTTTTTAATTTTAATCTTAAAACCACATTTAATAAAAACAAAAGAAATTAAAAATATTTTGAAAAAAAAATTGGGGCCAAAAATGTTAAATGAAACCCTTTTGGGGAAAAAAAATTTCCAAGGGGCGCCTGGAATAACCTTCAAAGGGGGGGCCCCAAAAAATTTTAAAAAAAATTGTTTTCCCCCAGGGAGATTGAGAAAAACCCCTTTCCCCCAAACAACAAATAAACCCCGATCAAACAAACCCAAAAGGGAAACCCAACCCCTGTGGGAATAAGCTTTGTCTATGCGTAAAATGATACACCCCAAAAATTTTTTTTCCCAATTCCACGGGAAATATTTTAGATACCCACAAAATAAAAATTTCAAAACAAAATTTTTTATATATCACTACAATGCCCCTGAACCTACAATTAAAATTTGGGGCCGTACAAAACAGGAAAATTTCCCAAAAAGGGTTTTAAAAAACATAAAATCCAATTTTAAGAATGGTTTTAACACATGGGGTGCAAAAAATTTTATGTACCCACAAAAAAATTAAAAAGGGGGCTGAAAGTTTTAAAAAATAGATCAATTCCTGAAACACCCCTAATGTTGGGGGCTCTTTAAAAAGAAAGAAAAAACTGGGTATAAAGATGAAAAACACCCGGGTCCTAAGGGTTAAATTTTTAAACTCAGAAATTTTCTCCTAAAAAAACCCCTTGGTTGTAATATATGTTTAAGATTTTTTCCTTTCGTTGGCCCACCCTTTAAAAGGCGCCTTTTGGGGGTGGAATTAAATCATGTTTTTTTTTAAAATACTGCTATATTTTAAATTTATTACATTAAATTATTATCAATTTTAAAAACTTTTAAAAACTTTAAGTCTAGGCACAATTTTATTTTTTTACTTCTTTATTTAAAAATTTTATAAAAACCGGGTTTTTCCCCCCTTTTTTTTTTTACTAAAATATATAATTTTTAATTTCCCCTATTATATTTTTTTTATCAAATTTCATATAGTTTTTTTTCCCCCTATTTCACTATTTTTAAAAAACCTTCTTCTTTTCCCCATTTTTTCCGATGAATTTTTTTAATGCTCCCCATTTTTTAAACGCTTCTTTTTCACCCATTTTACTTTTTACAACTTAGTTTTTAAATTGATTTTTGACACACGCACTAAAAAGGGAAAGTACAACATTGTAATAAGATTTTTAAAAACAGGCACACTCCCCACCCCTTCCCCCCTTAATTTACTACACTAAAAATCTCACACACTTTCCCTCCTTTTTTTTTAACAAGATCAATAAAATTACACTCATGTAATATGAGGAAAAACAAACCTATGAGTTTGACTCTCAATTTTCCCAAGGGGAAAATTCGGGGGGTTTAAAGGGGGCCACCCCAAAACACACTTTTTCGTCTATCAAATTAAAAACCTGCAACATTGAAATCAAGCTTAAAGCCGGGCACGCAACCAGACAACCCTTTTGCGCCATTTAGGGTTTTTTTTTGGGAAACCCCAAATTTTTTAAAATATTTAAATCACAAAAACTTTAATATATTTATATACCATTTTTTAACATATTACAATAAAATTTTTTTCTATACTTTTTTACCCCTCTTTTTAATCAAATTTTTTTTTTTTTAACATATTAAAGCTATTTTTAAAAAGATTTTTTTCAAGGCAGTTTTTACAAAAAAAAAAATTTTTATATAATATAAAAAAATTTTTTTTTTCCTACTTTTTCCCTTTTTGGCATTTTTTTACCTTTTTTTTTTTTTTAAAAAACAACGAAAAAATTTTTTTTAGAATTTTTAAAAATCCACTCTCTTTTTTTAGTCCCGACAATAAATTATTATAATTTTTTTAAATATATGTATAATTTAAAATTAAAAAATTTTTTTAATAATTTTTATAAATTTTTTTATAAAAAATTTTTAAAAATTTTTTTAAATAATCCTTAATTTATATTTTCCCCCACTAGATTAATTATATAACTGAAACAAGAGAATATCCCATAAACCCCTCAATGGGTAAAAAAGTTATGTTGATTTTTGTAATATGTAAAAGTTGTGTATATGTAATTTTTTGGGATTTATATTTTTATTAAACTTTCCTCACATTTTTTCACATCATTTTAATGAAAAATTTTCTCCTTTCAAATAACAAAAAAATGGGGGTTTTTTCCCCCCCAAAAATACACAACAAACTAAAAATACCACACTCTAAAATCAAACAACATTATTATGTTTTCACTCATGAGGGTTTTTTAAAACAGCTCTCTCCCCCCTTTTTTTTTTTTTTTTTTTCTTCTTTTTTTTTTAATTCTTTTTTTATTTGTAAAAATTTTAAAAAGCACTCACCGATTAAAAAAGAAATAAACAAATCTTTCTTTTTGGGTCAACGTATAAACATATTGGAATTTTTACAGTTTTTACGATGTATTTTTACAAACATTTTTGGGGGGGCACACTCTGATCCACCCTGTTCTGACCCCCACATCACAGGGGGTCACCCATTTTTGGGGGTTTTTTTTTTTTTTTAAAGATTTTTTTTTCCCTTTTCCCTTATTTCCCTGAGGAAAAGGGGGGGCGGAAAAGGGCCCGAAACGCGTAGGATAGAAAAAAAGAAAAAAACTGCCCAGTTTAAATCTTGTTTTTTGTGGGTTCTTTGGCAGCGCGGGGGGCCGGGATTTTGTCCCATTCACATTCCTGTTTCCACTTCATCGGAAGGGGCCCTGGGACAGCCATTCTACAAGCCATCTTTTTAGGGGGTTATAAACCGGGGTTTTGGGGTGCACAACTGAACCAGGGACAGGGTTTCCCGGAAATTTACCCCCAAACCCTTTGTAAAAAGGATAAGACCCTATGCCCAATTTTTTTCACTTTACAGGTTAACAACTGGGATGTTTGGGGGAAAAATTTAGTGCAAAGGGGGTATATCCTTCAACGTTATTTTTAGCCGAAAAAAAAAAACCCCAACAAACTTTGGGAAAGTATTGGGGCCCCTTTTTTTAAAGGAGGGGCCCCCAGGGGAAAAAATAAAAAAGAGCTTAAAACAGGGGGAAACCCAAAAAGGGGCCCACACCTTAACCATTGCAGGGGGAAAAAATGGCTTTGTTCCACAAACAAAGCCAACAATAAACTAAGGGTTTAGGGCCCCGGGGGAAAAAGTTCTCCCACCCTACAGAACATTGCTTTTTTCCCAACGTCACAATTTGGGATAAAAAAGTTATGTCCGGGGGGATGCCCCCAAAAGGGAAAAAAATTTTGTTTCCCATGGGGAAACAAACCCCCCGTGGGGGGGATGGAAAAACCCCCCACAACTCATTTTTAAGCTTTTAAACTAGAGTGTGGCCCCGTGGGGGGGGGCCCCTCCCTTGTACCGGGGAGACCATTGTCTTTCCCTTTTTTAAATTTTTTTTTTTCTTTAAAACCCTTTATCCTCATGTAAAGTGGGCCCAAGGGGAAACCCCCTGGCGGGGTAATTTAAAAAAAAAAAAAATAATAATAAAAGTACACAACAGGGTGCAGACACATAACCCTTGCAACACCACCGTTTTTGGGGAAAGGGCAAAACCGCGTTTTGGCGATATATCGCCCCCGGGGGTCTTCCGGGGGCCCTCCCAAATTTTTTTCGGTTTGCTTTTTTGTGCTGAAACCCGGCAGCTCTTCCACCGTCTTAAACAGGGCCCAAATGTAAAAAAATTTAAACCGGGTTTTTAAAAGGTAAAATTTGAAAACAAAAAAGTATTTACAAATCAAAATAACATTTTATTCAGGGTTTTTTTGTGTTATGTGATACAGGACATGCCCCACAGAGGAACATCATCAACAAATTAAAACATTTAGCTCACGTCCCCCACATTCACCCAAAAGGGCAGGGCACGGGCAATGGGATAAGAAGTAAAAAGTGCGGGCACCAACCTTTGGCACGCTGGAGTGGGGGGAAAAAACCCACGTAGGGAAAAAAAAGGGGGGGGGGGTCAGGAGTCCCCAATGGGTAAGGGGAAAAAAAGGGATTTTACCCCAGACTTCCTTTTCTGACCCCCCCTGCCCTAACGGCCCCAAAAGTCTCCTCAACGTCGCCCCACCACAACCCGTCCCCCCCGTCCTAACTATCTTTTCAAATCAATGGGGAAATTTACTAGACCCCTCCAAACAAAAAGACAAACACCCCGGAAACAGCTTTGGAAAAGGAAAAAAACCCCTTTTTTGACAGCAGAACACAGCAAACCTTCCACAATCCAGTTCTGCTGGACAAGGGTAAAGGTGCACAAGGAACATCACCTGCACCGAGAAGGGTAATGAACCCCCCTTAAAAAAGGTTTGGGGAAGGGGGTGCGGGGGAAAATACCAAAAAACATTGGTGGATAAAAAACCCCCACGCAAGAACCCCACACCGCTCCCCCCCAAAAGAGAGATCTCATCACAAAACCTTTTTTCCTTTAACACAGAAGGTAAAGTCCTGAAAAGCGGACCATCCTCCACCATTATGGCTGGGGGGGCCCAAAACCCGGGAAACCTCGCCGTGGCCTCCACCCTGTCACCGTGCCACCCTGACAGAAACCCCCCCCCCCCTACATGGGGCCCCCGGGCACTCGGAAACCCAAGGGTTAAACCTGGGGAAAGGGAAAAAAACGGGGGAGCCTTGCCGGACACCTTTCCCACGCCGGGACCCCCAAATCCGCTCCTCAACCGTACCCCCCCATGCACCAAATACTGAAAAACCGGGGGCCAAAAATGCAAAAAAACCCCCCCCGGATCCGAATTTCCCCAAATTCCCCCCACACAAAAGGGGGGAGGAAGGGGCCAAAGGAGATGGGTTTTTAAAGCGGGGGATACGGGGGGGGAGCGACCTTGAAACACACGTGAACTTAAGACAGGGGGGGAAAGCAAGGGCGAAACGCCACGGGATTGATAACCCGGGGGTTTATCCATAAAGGGGGCCCAATTAAACCTGGCCCCAACTTCCCCAAAAAGGGGGGGCCTTTCAACTTCAAAATTTTTTGGGAACAACCCACGTATCATTCACACATAAAGGGCCGGACCGGCCACGCTTCCCGTCCATCCCCCTTTTACCTGCACCTAAGAGCTTCAAACTTTCCGGACACCCCCCAAACCGAGGAGGGGACGGGTAAAACGGCCTTTTCCCCCCGGGGAAAAACCCAAGGACCTACCGCTAAAAAAAACCCCAACCCGAGGAAAAACCCAAATCACCAAGAAAAGGGGACTTTCCAATGATCCCCAAACGTTTTTGAGGGGGGAAAACCCCCAAGGGCAAATAATTTCCCAATTTTCCTGAGGGCAAGACAAAACACCCAGGGGGTCTCCAAATTTTGATTCACCGGTTTTTTTTGACCATTAGTTTAGGGGTAAAAGCAAAGGAAAAAACAACGTTACCCCAAACGGTTTCAAAAAGCCTTCCAAAATTTTTGGGGGCGAACTAATACCGCGAACCCAAAAAAACATCGGGGGAACCCCAGAAAACTTCCACAATCCCCACTTACGAACACCTGTGCCAGATCCGAGCATTAGGGGAAAAACGGGGAGTGCCACAAAGCGAACCATCTTACGAATCTATCACTACTCCATACCACCGTCGGCCCCCCAAAGCCGGAAGGGTCGGTGAAAAAAACCCCCGGGGGGAAAAGTTCCCCTGGCCTCTCGGGGAAAAAAAATGGGGACGAGAACCCCCGCCGGACGGGATCGGAACCCCTTTTTCAAAGTGCACCCCACACCACGGCGGATACGAATTCCGCTACTCCTTCCCAACCCCGGGGCCAAACCCAAAAACGACGAACAAAAGATCCCAAAGTGGGCCCCGCCGCCCCCGCCCCGCCAGGACAGAGTCGGGGATCTCGACACACCCCCCGGGGGAAAAAGAACGCACAAAAAACCCCCCCCAAGGGGGCAGGGGGGCCCCCCCCCCAAACCTTTAAAAAACCCCCCCCCCCCCCAAACAGGGCCCAAAAAGCAGAAACAACCACCCCCTTTCCCAAAAAGGGGGGGGGGGAATCTCAGATTCTACCACCCCGGAAAAAATACCGAAACATCCCCCCCTTCACATTCTTTAAACCCCCCCGGTAAGGGGACGGAAAATTAAATCTCGTGAAAAACAAAGACCACCTGGGGGCCCCCCCGGGGGGGGAACGCCTGGCACTCCAAGGGGGAAAAGGGTTTTTTTTCGGGGGTAACCGTACGGGGGGACACCCCCTCCCCATGCCGGCCATTCCCCAAAAGCCCAAATTTTAAAAAACCAAAAGCTCCTTTTTTCCCCACAAAAATTCCCCCGGGCCCAAGACAACTTCTTGAGAAAACCCCAGGCACCCATCTCCCACAAAGGGGCCCCCCACAACACAGCCCCCCCCCCACCTCAGACCCTCCCCTTTCCAAATGAAGGGCTGAAAAATCGGGGGACAAAGAACAGGCGCGAACAAAAAAAAGCTTTTAGGGGGAAAAAGCCGGCGAGCAAAACAGACCACTCAAAAAACCGTCCCCTTTTCCCAAACATTCCCGGGAAGAGGCTTTACCAGACCAAAAACTCTTAATAAATTTACGTAAAAATTTGGGGAAAAACCCCAAAAAAAGGGGTTGCAATGCCCGAAAATTGTCCGGCTGTTCCCCCAACTAGCAAACCGCCCCGGGGGGTTTTCCCCGGGTCCATCCGGAAACCCAACGGGGGCAAGAAAGGGACCCCAAAAAAAAAGAACCCCCCTTTTTCCCGGGAAAAAACATTTTTCAGTTTTAAAAATACAGTTTGTTGCCCTAAACCCCCAAAAACCTGTTTTCATGGGGGGGATGGGGTCCCCATACGGGGGAATAATAAGAAATCATCCAAATAAACAAAATACAAATCTAAACCCCCCAAATGAAGGAATTAAAAAAAATTTACAAAAATTTTTTAAAACCCCGGGGCTTTGGGGAGCCCCAAAGGGGGTTTCGAGGGCTTTCAAAAAAACCGTCCGGGGTATTAAACCGTTTTTCCCTTCATCCCCCCTCCTGACCCTAATCAGGTTTTTGGCCCCCCTCAAATCCAACTTGGGGGAAAACCCATTGGAAACCACAACCACTAAAAAAAATCAGGATCAGAGGGGGGGGTAGATCACGGACAGTAAAAACCGATTAAAATTCCCCCCAAAACCCCAAAAAAGGACGGGGGCCCCCCACTTTTTTTTCACAAAAAAAAAACCCCCGCAACCGGCGATTTTGGGGGCCTAATTGTCCCGCTCCAGCTTTCAGAAATGAATCCTTCATTCTTTCTTTCGGGGGAAATTATAAACATCCTAGCTTTTTGGGGGGTTTTTTCTCCGGGGGAAAAAAAGGGGATAGGGGGGCATAAAGCCCCATAGGGGCAAGTCTCGGGGACCCCCCCTTCCCCTAAAACACATCCTCATACTCCGATAGGAATGGGGGGAAAATTTTTGGGGAATTTTCCCCCAAAGGGACGTTTGCCAAACAATTCTCCCCCAACAAAAATCACTCCATTCCCCCAATTTCCCCGGGCGCCAAACACTACGGGGTTATGTTAATCAAAACCAAAGGGAACCCAGGGGGAAAGGGCGGGGAACCGCCCAAGCATAGCAAAAATAACGTCTCCCAGGTTTTGGGGGGCCCAAACCCTTTAAATTAAAGTTTTTTACGAATGTTGAACACCCTGAGCAAGAAAAGGGGTTTATCGATGGGAAAAGATACGATGGGGCAGACAATAAACACTTAAGCCCATTTAGCGGAAAAAAACAGCATCCACCATGCAGATCCCCCCAAACCCCTTTTCCCCAAAAACAGAAATGCCCTTTTCCCTTTTCTCTCTAGCGCCACCTTCTGCACTCAGAGAAAAAAAGGGAAATAAAAAACGGGGGTACCCCAAACCCCCCGCTCGACCCCCCCACACCCCCCATATCACATGAGGGGGCCCGGGAAAACCCCCCCCGTTTAGGGGGGTAAGGGGGGGCCCCGATAAAAAAGGTCCCTTTCCCACAGAAAAAAACCCGACCCCTTCCCCCTGCCCCCCGGGAAAGGGAACCGGAGAGAGCCTCGACCCCGGTCCCCCAAAAAGCATAGGTTCCTCCCCCCTCGGGAGAAAAGATCGCCCTCCCCAAATGACCAAACCCCCAAAAAGGAAAACCCCATGAGAAAGGGGGCCCCTTTTTAGGAGGTCTACCCCCCCCCCTAGCGCTACCAAACAATAGGGCCCCCGCATAGCTGCCTCCAGGGGCTGGGGTCCCCATACAAAAGCCAGGCACCTTCAGTCTTTCTGAAAAAAACCCTGGGAAAAAGACTCCCCGAAGCCGGAAACGTTTTCCCCTTTTTTCCATAGCCCACCTCGGGAAAACCCAAAAAAAAAACCCACCAGTCCCCTGGTAGAGGGGGCAATTTGGATTCGCCAAAGAACACGGTCAGGGCATCATATTGAAGGGGCCCCCGGGGGCAAAAAAAACCCCCACAACGAGACAATTTGAGCCTGTCAGAGAGAAAGCCCAAATTGGGGACCCCCTGCAGCAAGGGAAAAAAATTCCCACCCGCTGCTGCCATCACCCCCGAAACGGCTTAAGCCAAAGAAAATTTACCCGGCCTCTTTGAAAAACAGAAATTTTCTCGGGCCCCCTGAAAACCTTCAGGGGGGGGAACCTTAGGTTTTCCCCCCTGCCCACCCACTGCTTTTTTTTCCCCCAAAAACCCTTTTGGGGTTTTTGGGCCCCGGGAGAGCCGAGAAGTCCGCAACCCCCCAAAAAAAAGGGTTCCCGGCCCGCTGGGGGAAAGCAGACACAGGGGGCCCTAAAAAGGAAAAGGGAAAAAAAAAAACCCCCCTTTCCTTTTTTTACATTTTTGGGGGGGGAAATTCACCTGGGAAATGGGGAAAAGGGCACCCCCGTAGGGTAACGACGGGGGGGGGGGGGCAGGATTTCCCCCCCTGCAAGGGGGGAAAAGGAAGGGGACCCCTAACTTCCTAACTGACCCTGGGCTCCCCAACGTCCCTATACATCTCCTCAAAAATGTCCCCGACCACGGGGGAAACCCCCTTTCCCCCCTGATCCTAGATCTATCTTATCTAAGGGTCAGATGAGAGGTTTTTTTAGACCCCTCCACTATCAACTAAAGACAAACACCAGGGGGAAACAGACTTTTGGGGAAAAGGGGAAAAACTTATCTTTCAGCCCAAAAACAGCACCCCACAACTCAGCTTCGCGGAGCAAAGGGGAAAAAAAGGGGGAAGGGGAAAATCACCTGCACCGAGGGGAAGGGGGTAAACCCCCTTATAAAAGGGGGGAAAGGGGTCTGCGGGGGGATGGGGGACAACATTGGGGGTAAAACCCGACCCGGGGGAAGACCTCCACAGGGGCCCCCCCCCTAAAAGAGAGATTTTCCCCTCACACCCCTTTTTTCCACAACACAGAAGGTAAATTTCTCCTGGGAAAAAGACCCGGGCCATCCTCCACCATTATGGGGGGGGGGGCCAAACGCTGGGGTCGTCTTCCCCGTGGGCCCCCCCCCTCAAACCGTGCCACCCGTGACACTCTGCTCATAAAGGGGATTAAAAATACAACCCCCAAACCCCCCCGGCCTTTAGACCAAAAGGGGGACCCTTAAACCCAAGTTAAATGTTTTGGGGGCCCCTCCAAATATAGGCAACCATGCGACGGCATGAAACACATTGAGGGGGGGCCCGAAAAACCCTACTATGGGGGGGGCCCGTATACCCATGGGGCCCTGTTTAAAACCCTGCTCGGGGCCTGTAAAACCCCCGGGACCCGTAAAAACCCCCTCTGGGGGCCGTTTTAAACCCCCGGGGCCCTTTTTCCCCCCCCATGGGGGGCCCGTAAAAAACCCCCGGGGGGGCCCCCCTTTTAAAATTTTGGGGGGGGGGGATACCCACGGGGGGCCCCCAAAAACCCCTGCTGGGGGGCCTGAAAACCCACCGGGGCCTGTAAAAAAACCCCGCTGGGGGGGCCCGTATTTCCCACTAGGGCCCCGTATACCCTAATATGGGGGGCCCTGTAAACCCACTTTGGGGGGGGCCCGTATACTCTGCAGGGGGGCAGGGGGCTCTGCTGGGGGGCTGTCTACCAGTGAAGCTGCTGTATACCAGGATGGCGGTAAAATATTTTTTCCCCCGTTTTTGGGGGCAAAATGGGGGGGTTTCGGCTTAAACGGGGGCTTATACACGAGTATATAGGGGAAAAACCCCAATAAAAACGTTTGAACACATTAACTGACCCATAGGGCTCGTGCACCCCGGCCACTCATGGAAGCGGGGGAAAATGACTGACATCCCCCTTTTCCGGGGTGTAGTCCCCGGTTTTTAAATCCCCTTTACGGGGCAGGCAGCAAAAGGGGCCAAGCCCCCCCAGAAAAATTTAAAGCTGTTTGTTGACAGGGGGCCCTCCCCTTCCTTTGTGTTGCCAGCTCGAGTCGGCTTATTTCCTTTTTTCTAAAAGCATGCTTTTGGGGCTGGAGCAAATCGCTTGCCTCGCGTCAGGGGGCAAAATAAGACAAACCATAGGGTTTCCCCTTTGGGGCACACACAAAAAACTTTTTGGAGTGGGATTTCCAAAACGCAATGCACCCGTTTTCCCCAACAAAAACTGCGTTTTTTTAAAACCCATTACTCGCTAAATTTTCTCGCTTCCCCATTCATTAAAAAATTTGGGGGCCCCTAACTTTCCCAAAGAGTACGAGTCCCGGCTCGGACTCGCTAGAAATTTAAGCGATTCCCATAATTTAGGACTCGGGGGCCTCACACCAAAACTAGGGGGTTTCCCTTATTTTTTCCAAACCCCCCCGTAAAGTAGCACAAAATTTAACGCATGTGTTACCCTAGACCTCCCATTTAAAAAAAAACATGCATTTTTTAAAAAAGCCCCCAAAAAAGCTGCAAGACCCCTTTTTGGGGGCACTACAAAGAAAGGGAAACATCAAAAACCCCCGCCATTTTCAAAGTGTTTTTTGCATTTTTGCCTTTTTGAGTTTTAAAGGGATGCTTTTTATCAAAATTTTTTAAAAGAAAATTTAAACCCCATTTCATTTTGCAATCAGACAAATTTTACCCCCGCCTCAGCTGGAAAAAAACCCCGTCAGAATGACATCAGTTACTCGACAAGTCTCAGATTTATTTAAAGGGGTGGCCCCCCTTCTCTAGATGGGGGGAGTGACTACTTGAAAAACATACCCTACAATCCCCTCCAAAAGGCAAGGGCGTGCCGGGGAAAGATGGGACTCTGGGGGAGTAAGGCCCGGGGGTTTTTTGTTTTCCCCCCGTTCCAGCACCACCAAGATCGGGGGGGCTACACATCGCAGGATCGCTGGTGAAAAACCAGAAGGGAATTAAAGGGAAAAAGGGGGGCAGAAGGGAAAAAAAAAAAAAAAGACGGGCCCCCCAAAAAAGGAAGGGGAAAGGGGAAAGCAAAAAATTTAAAAGGAAAAACCAGGAGGGAGAACCCCCGTTTAAAGGGCAAGGGAAAAGGGGAAACAAAAAGGGGTCCCCTCCCCCCCCCCAAAAAACCCCAAAAAAAAAAAGGGCCCCAAAAAAACGAGTTTTCCCGGGCACGCGGCCAAAAAAGGGGGAACTTTGGGGACGCGGGAGGGGGCCCCCAAAGGAAAGGGGGGGAAAGGGCCAAAGGCCAAAAGGGGGGGGAAAACGGCCGGGGGAGGGAGGGGAAAGGAAAAAACAAGGGTAAAAAAAAGGGGAGGGGGGCAGGGGAAAGACCCCCCAGGGACCAAAAACCCTTTTTCTTCCTGGTTGGTCCCCGGGGGGGTTTCCCCGGCTTTTCCCTGTTTTCCCCCGCCTTTTCCGCCCCAAGGGGAACCCGGGACATTCACCCCGGGGGGGGCCAAAATTTGGGGCCCCCTTTTTATCCTTTGTCTTTTACATATGTTTTTTGTCCCTCTGCAACAATTTTTGAGGCACCCCCTCACACCCGCCAAAAAAATTTCCGGGAAAAACCCCGTTGGTGGAAGGGTAAATTTTTCCCCCCATCCCCCCACCTGGGGGGTTTTGCGGGCCCGCCAATGTAAATTGGGGAAAGAAAGCTTTTGGTTTAAAAAACCCGGGTTTACACATTAAAGACAAGCCCCGGGCCAAACCGCCTTAGAACTTGTTTCCTTTTTTTAATGGGGAAAATTTTGGGGGTTAAGGACAACCCAAATTGGCGCCCCCAAGCCCCAAAGGAAAAAACCCCAAACCCCCCAAACCCCAAAAACCCCCGGGGGGGGCCCCCAAACCCCACATTTCCAGGAGTTTCGCGGTTCACCCTTGCCCTTTAAAAAACCTGGTCCCCCTTCATGATTTCATTTAAATGTTTTTAAAGGGCTGAAGGGTAACCCCAAATTTTTTTAAACCCCCCCCTTGGGGGGTACCCTTCCGGGGCTTCCCCTTTGTTTTTTATGGGCAAAATTTAAGTCCGGCGACTTTTTCATTTTTTTTTTTTAAAATTTGTTTTTTTGGGGTTTACACAAATTTTTTGGGTAAAAAAAGGGTTTCCACTTTAAAACACCCAAAAGGTTTTTCATTGATTTTTTCCTCCCTCAAAAAGGGCCGCATTTCCCCAAAATTTAAAGTGGTTTTTAAAAACCCAAGGGGCCCGGAGCCGAGAAAAATAAAAATTTTGGGAAAATTTGGGGGTTTAAAACCCCAAAAGCGTTTTCAAAACGGGCCCCTTAGTTAAATTTTTAAAAAATTAAAATTTGTGGAAAAATTAAAACCCCGGAAAAGGTGGTTAAAATTAAACCAAAAAGACGCATTGGTGAAAAAACGGAAACTTGTATAACAACCTCCCCTTTTGGGGGTTTTTAGAATGCACAGCACCCTTCCAAGGCAACCAAACCTTTTTTTTTCCCGGACCCCGGCAAAAAGTTTTAACCAAGAACAACGCCTAGGTTTTTTGTGTAGGCAAAAAATTTTAAAAAACCCCATTTCCCCCTAATTACACATGGGGGAAAAAGTAGGCCCCCCACCCCATCATTTGGGTGCCATTTTTCCCCTTTTTGGGGTTTGGTTGGCCCTTTAAATGGGGGCCAAAACCCGGGGGGGGGGTTTTACACCCCTGGGGGGGGGAAAGCGGGGGCGACTGGGGGGCCAATTTTGGGAAGGGGGCAAACCCCCCCCGGGGCCGGGAGTTTGGGGAAGGGGGAAGGGCCCCCCCTCTTCAAAAAGCGGGGTGCAGACAAGGGGGGCCAGGTCCCACCCCTTTATCCCAGCCAAAAAGGGCGGGGCTAAAACCCATACAAACCCCGGGGCCCCCAAACTTTTCCCTTTTTTAAATTTGGCGACGCAAAATTTACCCCCTAACCAAAACCCCCCAAATCCTTTAAAAACCACATGTCGCTTTTAAAACGGGCCTAATTCAAAAATAGCAAAGACCAAAAAAATTTTTTTAAAATTTCCCCAAACGCCCAAAGGTGCGGGGGTCCGGCCACTTCGGCTTTCGGTCGTTTAAAATTATTTTTGGGACCGGGCGTTTTTAAAAGGAAACCTTAAAAAGAATAATAGGGGCAGATTTCAATTTTGTTTTAAAAAAAATTTTTTTTTTAAATTTTTTTTTTTTTTTTTTTGTTGGTTTTTTTTACCTAATTTGAGGGGTTTTTTTTAAAATTTGAAATTTTCCCAACAAATTTATAAAAAATTTTTAAAAAAAAAATTTTTCCAAAATTTTTTTGGGTCCATTTCCTCCAGCTGCAAAAACCTTTCCGGGGTATGGGCCAATTAAATAGAATTTTAAATCTTTGGGAATTTAAAAAATTTTTCACAAGGCCCCCCCCGAACGGTTCCTTGGGGATTTTTGCCCCCAAAAAAAATGATAAAACCCCCCCTTTTTAAAATTTTTTTTCCCCCCAAAAAATTTGGGGTTTTCCAAAAAGCCCGGGGATTTTAAAAAACCAAAATTCGGCCTTTTTTTGTAAAAAGTTTTTTTAAAACAAAAAATTTTTAAATTTTCTGTGGGTGGAAATTCCCCCTTTTTACCCTGGAAAGAAAAAATTAAAAAAATTTCCCAAAAAAAATTAGGTTTAAATTTTAAAAAAAACAAAAAAAAAAAAAGGGGCCAAAAAAAATAAGCAAAATTTTCCACCTTTTTTACAGTTATTTTTAAATTGCAAAAGAATTTTTTGAACCCAAAAAAATGAAACCCACAAAATGCCTTTTCGGGCACTGAATGTTAAAAAAAGGGTTTTTAAAAACCCGTGTAACGGGGAAAGGGGGGAATGGAGGCCCTTTTTTTCCCCCCCAATCAAAGGTTTATTTTGGGTTCAAGTAAAAAAGGGAAAAAAAATTAAACACTTTTTCCTTAAATTTTTCAGGAGCCACTGAGGGGGGCCCCCGAATTTTTTTGGGAGGCCCCCCCTTTCCCCCCCTTTTTGGGCCCCGGGTGTTCTCCCTCCTCCCTCCGCTAATCTCCCTCTTACGGGCCTTTCCTCCCTCTTCCCCCCAACTTCCACTCCCCCCGTTGTGCTCCCACTCCCCCGGGGTTCCCCTGCCTCCTCCCCTCCACCCCCTTGGGCACCCTCACCTCCTTGCATTCAACCTCTTTTCCCCCGGTCCCGCTTCCTGCTCCTCCGGTCCTGCTGCCCCTGCCCCTTTCCGGGCCCGCCCCCTTTGCTCCCCCAAAATTCCCCGCTGTGCTGCTCCTCGGGAAACCCCGCTCTCCTGCCCTCGGGTGCCCAATAGCTCTCCCCCTGCTCCTCTGAGACTCATCCCCTGCATGGGGGAAATGAGGCTGAGAAAAAATTTTACGCCGGGGGCAGCAATAACTATGTGGCCGCTGCCCCCTGTTCACCCCAATGCTTGATTTTCCCCAAAAACCAGTGCCTAAGTGTTTCCCCCCAACCACCGGGAGTGTATCCTAACAGTGCGGGTTTTTGACATCATAAAGGTCAGAAAACTACTCCCTTTGTGTGTTTTAAGTTCTTAAAAGTCCTGATCCTGTCGACACAGAACTGTAGAGTCATCCCGCCTGCAGAGCCACCCCCCCGGCACCAAATCCAATTCCCTCATCACTACCCCGGGAACCCCGCTCCAACCCACGGGGGTATCACCATCAGGCTGCCCATTTTCCCTCATCCCCCGGGGGGCTGCAGTAACGCTGGTGCCATCGCCAGACACCTAGGTGGCGTCACGAACATGCAAAAAACCCCTTTTTTTTCCAATTTCCCCTTTTTAAAAAAACCACCAGGGGCCCGGGGCCTGGGGATCGACTGCCCGTGACAACCCCCGTAACCAAAAGGCCCCCGGGGTCCGAGGCCCCCCTGGCCTTAGTGGGGCACATTACCTGACTCATAACAATCTGATGCAACTATAGCTTATAGGGGAAAAATCACACAAGTGTATAACTTGCACTCTTTTATGATATTTTCCCCATTGCACGGGCCCAATGTCGGATAGGATTCAAACTCAAATTTTGTGATTTTTTTTTCCCCACCCCTTACTCAAATGAGGAAAAAATTTCAGCATGCTGCGATTGTCAGATAGTCCCCTTTTTTTACTTTTTTCCAATACAAGTCTAAGGGGGTGAGTGAAACATCGCACTGCATTCAAATGTCAAATTTGAGTGTGGATGGTATACAAGGAGGATGGCAGTGGAGGGGAAAGGAAAGATTATTCTTTAGGGACCGATACCGGTACAGATCATGATCGATATTGCTCAAACTCATGGGTTTGTAAATCGCTTTAAACGAAATTGTTAACGCCGGTTTCGTGTTAAAAACCGAAAAAGACTACGAAAAAACATTGGGTCATTGATCGCAGATTTTAGAACATGTTCTCAAATCAGACGATCCTCGATCAGCCAACCTTCTGCATTGTTGGGTGTGACACCACGATAACGATGTAGCTAACGACTTTACCTATTCACAACAGTGAACAAGTATCGTTCGCTGGGTTGTGCGACAATAGCTTCTCGCCACATCGTTGGTGCGTTGTTCACAATATCTAGACGTGTGACCTCTCACGAAAGATGTCAAAAAGATGTCCTAATGACCGCCCTCCCATAAGATCATTGGTGGTATCTTAACAACATTGAAGTGTGTAGCGGTACCTTTCCCTCTCCTCCACACTTGTGATCCAATCAAACGATCACGTCACAGCATAATGACACTCGCAACAGAGCCTGAGCTGTGGGTCATTAGCATATCGAATACAATGCTCTCACATCATATGCCCAATGATAATATGACTCTACCCATATTCACGTTGGCCTATGGCCATACAGACGTTGTGGCTCCATCACTGCTTGATGGATGAAAACTTGCTTGAATAATGATATTGAAATAAAATTAATTTGGATTGATTCGAAGCAGAAAATAATCTGTGATAGGTCTGTTAGGATATTCAAATTATGCATTTTAGTAAATGTATGTGTCAGAAACATGATGTTTAAAAAGAAAACCTTGAGAAATATTGCAAGACATTTTTGTTTCCTTTTTTATGACCACTTTGCATTAGAATTTCAGTAGGTACAAATCAGGGCATTCATCTGAAATGTTATAATTGCATATGAGCCACATTTGAGCACATTTATAGAATAAATTAGCGTATGTTATCCAAGCCATTGTACCAAATAATTCATGCAAGTAAAACCACAAATGGTATTATTAACACTGTGATAAAATCCAGCCAAAATATTCCTCTAATGTCAGGAGGCATTTGCTTCAATCAAGGCTATAAAACATCTGAGCTTGAGAAGTCACAAAGAGCATGGTCCTTTATCTCATAACAATTATTGATCTTAGACTTATATGACTACATTATTTAAAACTAATACATTGTAAAACATTGTAACTAACTGCACTTGGAAATTACATATGGCAATATATATTGCAATGAAAGTTAGAAAAGGAAATAAGTAACGTATTTCTCTAAACAAAACAACTCATCCTGCTGTTTACTATTTAAAGGAACCTGTCACCAGTTTTTTAGTGTCTGAACAAATGCCACCAACTTTACAGCTCATGTACTGTATTCCACAAAGTTGGATATTATCTCCTGACTCCTTCATACACCTTCAAATATACCTTTGAATAATTCCGCACAGTATCTAAATCAGATGGTCCAAATTGTCCAGTCCGATAAGTGTCATTGCTGTAGCGTCTGTGCCTCCTCTCTGCTCCTAAAGGCAATCTTCTAAGGGCCGCTTCACACTGCGGCGTGATCCAGGTCGGTTTGTCCGGGAGGACCCTGACAACCGCGGACCGGATCAGCACACAGGACTGGGGGGCTATTATGCCCTCCGGTCTGGTGTGCAGCGCACACAGCTGCAGCCGCTGACAGGTCAGGACCGCGGCGCCCGTGGTCCTGACTTATCAGCAGTGGGAACTGCGTGCGCTGCACACCGGACCGGAGGGCATAATAGCCCCCCAGTCCTGTGTGCAGATCCGGTCCGCGGCTGTCAGGGTCCTCCCGGACAGAACCGGATCACGCCGCAGTGTGAAGCCGGTCCTTACTCTTTTTGATGTGGATAAGGCATCCTGCATCTTCCACATAGCGCAATTATATCTGGTGCCTGCAGAATAGCATCACCAGCTCATGCAGGTGCACATTGCTATACCCTACAGTGGGCAAAGCATGAAACATAAATGTGCATGTGCCGAGTAATGTAATTGTTAATCGCAGATAAGATGGCCACAAAGGTTCTTGAACTTTGCAACTAGTCTACTAAGCCCACAAGAACTGTTAGCTACCTTGATGGTATGGGACCCTATTCAAAGCTTCCTGTGTCACAGGATGGTATAACGGTAAAGGGTCTTTTTTGTATGTACTGGGACAGTTGGGTGAAGGTGTGGCATATCCCTGTAGTAGGTCTTACTTTTTCCCATTACCCTTTTGTGTAGGCATGTTTATGTTCTAATGAACATAATAGTGAGCCACAGATGGAACAGCTAGATGAGTAGTAAAGTGAGTGTAGGAATTTTTTTACATATTGCGTTTATTATGTAATAATAAAAGACATTAAATTCATGGAGAATAACTTTATTGCAAATAAAATTTTCCTGGTAAATTGTCTCAATCTGATGAGTTAGAATTTTCCCAGATTCATTTATGTCTACTGGTGATTATTCTAAATAACACTGATTAGTAAAAGTGACTGAAAAGCCTCTAATGCCCCCCTTAAAATCCTGACTTTCTAGCAAAAATTGGGTCTAAACCTTAGAGGTATGGGATATAGGCATTTAGAGCGGCATCCCAAAACCGTCCTCTGCCCTCTTTGCTGTGAAAGCGTTAGACCTCAAATGTTATCACGAAATGTCATTTTTACTACACTAAAGCCCCTTTCACATCAGCGGTAATCGCTGATCGCGGCAGTTTCGGTGAAAAAAACGGATGCACTTGGGGTTCACTTGCGGCAAGCCCCATGCAAAGTCTATGGGGCTTGCGGTAAGTGTGCGGCAGGTGTGGCAGCTGACCGCGTTTTTTTCGCAGCCGCATCTGCCGCAAGTGCCGAAACCGCAACTGTGCCGCACTTGCCGCACCTGCCGCAAGCCCCATAGACATTGCATGGGGCTTACTGCAGGTGAACCGCAAGTGTGTCCATTATGTGGTAACTGCGGCAGTTGCGTTTTTTTCACCGCAACTGCAGCGATCAACGATTACCGCTGATGTGAAAGGGGCCTTATTAGTGATTACTAAATGATAATATCATTACAGCAGATACCATTCAGGATAGTATTCAGATGAATAGAATGAAGTTGAATGAAATTAGAATTTGGGAGATTTGCTCAAATTTAGCAAATAAATTAAATTTGCTTCAAATATACAAACAAATGAACCCCAGCAGCATTTGGAAAAATCTTTTATTATGCTCTGATGTCTTCTCACAACAAACCATAATAAATATATGGGCCGGGAAGGGATTAATAAACAATTAGAAAAATCATAATTCTCACCTGTTGTAGCACCCACCACAGTCCCGGCATCTCCACAGCAGAGAGAACTATCCATCAACATTTGTGTGAAACACTATATCGGGAGATCCAAGAGGACCCACTGCTGACATAGAGACTAAAAAAAGCTAGTTTGCCAAGGTGAGCAAGCCAAACTTCTTCTAGGAAAACATGGATATATGATCCCAAGATAGATCTTTTTAGTAAAGCACATAGTTCTAATGTTTACTGAAAATTGAATGAAACCTACGTAGAATAGAGCACAGTACCTACATTCAAATATGGTGGATGTTCAAAAATATTTTGGAGTTGTTTTGCTGCGTCTGGCACTGGGTGTCTTAACTTTATCGAAGATCAAGGAGGAGGAAAGGGTTAACACTGCGCTGCCGAGGCCAGTGATTCTCCGTCATGGGGACTGAAGCGGCAGACATTACTGAGCTTTGCAGAGCGTTGTGAACACTTCTGTAATCTGTCCTTACCAATATCTGTTTTTAGGGTGACCACCCAGGCAGGGGTACTCAGAACTCGGACATAGATTCGGGGTGCTGTCACTGGTGGTCAATGTCTGAGTCTTTGGTCCTGGTGGTCACTAAAAAGTGTTGAAATAAAATAATAAAATGGATTGAATTGTTCATGACACCACTTGCAGTTTCTGATGATAACACCAGCACCATTGTCAGACCTCCGGAGATGATGATATTGCAGCCAGTTGGTCTTGCTTCCTGCAAGTGGAGCAGGGTCCCTGGGGCAGGGATACTGCTGTGCTAGTGGTCGTGGTAGCAGCTCTGTAGTTTAAGCATAAGAAGACAAGAGAGACGTTCTTTGCTCTACACGGGTATTTACTGGTCACTTGGTAAACGTAGTTCAACAACAGGTTAACAGTCACACAGTCACAGGTAGCTGGCCTGGGTAGTGACCAATGACTGGGGTGTCTTTATGTGGCTTTTAAGCATGTCCCTCTAAGCGTCCTTTTCTCTGCCCTGTTTGTGGTGCAGTCTGGCTGGCTTGAAACCTGGCCTGGCCTCCTTGTTCCTGTCCTGCCTTGCTTAACGTGGGAAAGAACCCTCTCTGGATTGCCGCTACCTCTGTGGCTTTATGCAGGTTCTGGCTCTTAGCGTTATTGATTTTGAAGGTGGCCCAGAGGCTAAACTCTCCTGGATCCGACCGTTGTTGGCGGCTCGGAGTTGAATTTGCCTGCACAGCTCCCGGAGCCGGTTCTCCGTTGTGGACTAGGATTCCCCCAAACCGGATAACCGAACGGTCTGGCGCTGGGTCTTCTCCTTCTATCTGGGTCACCACTCTTTTTAGGTGCCCTTTCTGTGCATCCCCCTGAAGGGTCCTCCTCGTCTGCTTGCTGTTCTGTCTGAGCTACACCCCTTTCCCGCCTTCCACTACCACTCTTATAACTTCCCCCCGTCACTGGTTACCTAGGTAACAGATTGAATCAATTGGTCCCTTGAAGCTTAGTGTGTATGTGGATGCAGGGTAAAAGCCACATATCAACCTCCCCTTTCACTGGCAACAGGGATACTGTACACGCTGCTCTGGGTGCAGTACCCCTTAGTGGTGCGCCGACCAGTGGGGCGCCACAAGGGCAACACCTAATTTGCACCTTTTCCTTCCATCGAGTATCTTGACTTGATGCAAAGCATAAAGAAATCTGAAGATTACCAAAGGATTTTGGGGCACAATGTATTGCTCAGTAACAGAAAGTTAGATTTACGTCCTACGTAAATTTACAGATGGAGAATGACCTCAAACAGGCTTCAAAAAGCACTTAGAAATCAATGGAAACAAAGCATTGGAGAGTGCTAAAGTGGCTAGTTTTGTCAATTTGCAGTCTAGCTTTTTTATGTCTATGTCTCAGCAGTGGGGTCCTCTTGGGATTTATCTGGTTTCAGTTTTGATTTTTATACTGCCCATACCTGTTACCTTGCATAGGTGAGTTTGAATGAGCATCACATGTAAGCACTAAGATAAATGCAAACATTGAATACCGTATATACTGTACAATAATTTCTGTGTTAGTACCTCAGTTTTATAAGTATATTTTGTACACACTGTATGCATATATTTTTGGTGATTGATTTTATCATTGAACAGCTACAGTGCTGTCAATCAATCTGAAAGGTTGATAAACAAGAAACCTGAATATTTGAAAAAATAAAAGTTCAGTTTTGTCTTTCTTAGAAAAATATGTACGTGTGCATTACAATTGGGCAACTTTTAGGCTACCGTCACACCTGGCAATGTCGGTGATGCAGGGGCGTGGCCTATCGTCACCGACATCGCCAATGTGTCGCCTAATGTAAATAGGCGAGGGCGACGCATTTGAGTAGTCGCCTGGTTTCACAGCAGCGCTGTGAAACCAGGCGGCCACTCTGGGGCGATGTGCGACCAGACATGCGACGGTAGCCACAGGCTCCCATGTCATGGCATCGCCGCTGGGGTTTTTAGACACCCCAGCTGCGATGCCGCCTGCCAGATCGCCGGTGGTGTCGCCGCATGTAAATATGCAACGGCGATGATGGCGGGGCACCAAAAACATGCGCGCTCCTGCCCGTCGCTGCCGACATCTCCGGCGACGTCACCTGGTGTGACGTGGCCCTTAGAGTTCAGAATTTATATACAGCTAAATAAAAACTTTAATATTCCCATCTTAATTGCTTATTTTCATGTTAAAGTGAGAATAATAATTAAAAAGCTCAAAATGCACAAAAAACACAAAAAAAAATGTTTGACTAATATAGCCACCCTAATTTTTAAAAACAATCATAAGTATTCCATAGGGATGGGTATATCCGAACTGTAAAGTTCGGGGTCTTTAACGAACACTTAACGTTCAGGCACTGACACCCAAGACTGCCCTGAGAAGTCTATGTTACTGTTCAGGTTCAGGGGCTGAGGGGCTGTAAAAATAAACAAAACATTGATTAGACATCATCGTAATTACGCGCCCGGGTCCTTGCGCTTGTACTTCCGGGGCTGCTCACTAACTTCCTAATTATTCATTGCACGGTAGATGCTAGAATGTATGGGCTGCTTCCAGGTTACTGCACTGGCTCCAACAGTCAATCACAGACGCACACCTGGCTTTATCATGGCTGGCAATCGAGCTTGAGACTGGTATTTTCAGGGTGATGAGGCACATAGTTATCGGTCGCCCCCCCAGTCTAAAGAATAGCAGCCCGTAGGTGCCCGAGAGATTGGTGCATTCATTTGAAGCGTCAATTTCTGGCGCTTCACCCGGCTCTTCCCAATACCTTGGTGCGGTGGCATCGGAGTGAACAAGTATTGACAGATTGTCATTAAGACCAGACTGAAAATGTTCAGGTCTCTATGAGACCCACCCATCACCAATGCTGTGAGTAAATAGTTAGAAAACACGACACACACAGAAAAATCCTGTATTTAAGAAATAAATCACAGGCAAAATCATTTATTTGAAATAAATTGCACAGACAACCCTCATTTTCCCATTTATTAACCCACACATACCATTCAATGATAATCCACAGCACCAATATTTTAGCAGTTGTAAGGGTGCTGCATTCCTCTGTGAGGCTTTTAACAATATTTGGCTTGGATGTATCCAGCAGTGAGAATTTTAGAGCCACGCTCCCATCCAAGTAACCAATAAATTCTTGAGGAAAGCTTATTGTAAATTATATGTGATTTACTTCTATGCATTTCAGGGCATGCAAGCCCCTTCTTCAGGAAAATCATAGATGTAAGCTTAATAAGACTTTATTAATTACTTGGACAGGAGTGCAGTTCTAACTCCACTTCTCTCTGCTGGATATATCTGGATCAATACTTCATGGGTGACTGCTACAGACCATTGCCACTGGATATAAAGAGAAATCATATGTGCATAAGGTGGTTGTGGCTCATCACAACCATATCAGATGAGCGGTTTCACGTCATCGAAAATCTTGGTATTATAACACAGGTAAACCCTATGTTGCGCCTCTGTTTTCATTTCCAGTGAGTACTGTTACAACAATATATGGCTTTTCAGAGTCAGTAAAAAATTATTTCGGGCTTATTTTGCCTGATGCAAACAAGTTGCCTAATAATTCTACACACCTTGATATAGGGGGTTGATATCCCTTGGCAATTCCCTCTCGAATTACACAATCATATGATATGCTTAATGCAATAAGCATTCAAGGTTATACAGCTTGGGGTTGGAAAATATTCATAAAAATGATGATATGGTCAAAATAATCACCTGCCTAATAATTGTGCACCCAGTGTAGCAGTAATACAGCCCAACATTCACTGTTCAATGTTTTCATACATCTTAGTGCATGTATATAATTTTCTTGTAGTGGAATTCATAAATTAATAGATAAACTGTGATTTTTTTTATTTAAGGTCTTTTTTTATCCTGAATTGTACAGTAATATACGACTGATGACATGTCTATGCCAAGGCTAAATGAGTAAAATGTTAGAGAAATCAATTCCTAATTTGAGAATAAATATATCATATGGTAGATATTGATTTTATCATGATTATAAATTCAGAAATTTTAGCTATGTACAACGTTGTGAGTCATATAATTCACATTTTTATTTTTAGCCACCTCTGGAGAAAATCATCACCATCTTTATAATAAGATTATAGTTAAATCCAATAGGATCACATTGAAGGACGTGTTGCCGCTAGAGACTTTTGCCTATTACCTATTAAGAACATGAAGACAAGAATTGTTGCATTTCCCTTCTCAAATTATGTGTATAGAAACATCTTGAAGGTTCTGACTTGATAGATTTTTTTGGCAACTTTTTAATGAAGACTTCAAATGAAAGGCTTTTGTAGGTTAGCATTATTTAAATGCACTGTTACAATGAAAATGTAACAATGTAGCCATAGTTGATGTCTTACTTTAAATGAATTAATCTTTTTCTTTGCAATATCTATTCTCATCTATTCTAAAGAAGCACATAACAAGGTGTTAGGCTGCTTTCACATCAGTGGTAAAATGTAATTCGCGACAGATCCGGCAGATCGCCGCACAAGCCGTATCTGCGGTGTAATGACCGACTTGCGGCACCGAATTTGGTAAAGCCCCATTCACTCTCTGTGGGGCTTGCGGTCAGATGTGGCAAGTGCGGTTTTGCCGATACGGCACTTGCGGGACCGCAAAAAAACACTGCTAGCATATTAGAGAACAACACACAATTTCCTTTTCATTGCACTGTCCTATGTGAAGATATTTAACATGAATAAAACAGCAGTATTTCAAGCTTTGCTCATATATTGAATATATTCTAAAGTACAGAATAAAAATGTAAATTAGATAAATGAAAAAGAACACTGATCAAAATTAGAGAACACTTTCAGACACCTGCAATTCATTGGTGTTAATCTGGCACCATGTGCTAAATTCCTTAATTATCTAACAAACCCCATGTAGCTGGCAGGGTAACTTTCCAGTTTGCATTCACTTTGCAAAACTGGTGTGCTATTTCAAAGTGACTAAAACCGTCCGGCAGCAGGTTGAAGGTGAAAGGGGTCACCCTATTAGCCATAGCAAAAGAAGATGGTCGTTCCAAGTTTGTGATTTCTAGAATATTGATCTTTACGACATCTCAAAGTCTTTCAAGTCTCCCAAAAAGGCTGGTTGCCCTTGAAAGACAAATTCAAGACAGTTCAGAATAATGTGGAGAATCTCCATGGGTAATCGTTTCAACACTGCAGCTGGAATAGCTTGCAAGTTCAGTACTGAACAGGGTAATGATCTGTCTCGTCATACAGTGTCATTTGTCATTATACATTTAACAGCATTTTGAACTGAAAGCCCAATCTGCAGTGATCAAACCTCTCCTTACCAGAAAGAATCAAAAGACTAAAATCACCTTTGGTGAGCAGCATTTTGTGAGGACAGTGAAGTGGTCCACAATTTTATTGATGAAAGTAAGTTTAATTTATTTGGATCAGATGGGAAACTTTAATGTTTGTTGACAAACTGGGGAAAGAATGAACCCAAAGTTTGAAGTCATTGAAAGGTGGTGGAAGTGTCATGGTTTGGGAAATGTTTTCAATTGCTGGGGTTGGGCCTCTCATACAGCTACATGGCAGAGTGAATGCATGTTTGTATCAGAACCTTTTTCAACAACATGTGGTTCCTTAGGGTATGTGCTCCGATCCGAGGGCTGCGTGTGACGCAGCTCCTTGGACCTGAGGGAAGCCCTGGGTGGCCGCAGGGAGACCGCAGCCGCCCCGTACTCACCATGTGCGGCGGGTGCGGGGCGGCTTTCCATGCAGTCACCCGATGGGAGCCGCTTCCGACTCCGCAACATGAAATGAACATGCGGAGGGGGAGCGGACTCCCGGCAACCCGCACCGCAGCTTCAAAGACGCTGCGGGCGGGTTATGCATAGTGAGGATGGGATTTCTTGAAAGCCCATCCACTATGCTGATACTGTACTACGCAGCGTTTTGGACGCAGCGGAAAGACGCTGCGTCCAAAACGCTGTGTATCCTGATAGTGTGCACGCACCCTTACTTGCATTAGCACTTCATCAGCCAGCCATTTTCATGTAGGACAATGCCCCATGTCACTCAGCAAAACAGGAAAACAGTTCCTTGAAACAGAAAACATTGAAACAATGAAATGGCCTCCCAGAGTCCTGATCTAAACCCAGTAGAAAACCTCTGGAAAATCCTTTGTGACAAAGTTATGGCCAAGAAACCCACAACAGTCACAGAACTGTGTAAAGAACTGTGGCGATGTGAGGTGATCTAACGTGCACATGCATGTTTTTCATGATTGCCTCAGATCGCCGATGGTGGCATCACACGCTGTAATCTCGCCCTGAAAGTAAGGGATGTGTCCTCTGGAAGTCGCCTCACCTACAGCGGAAACAATCTTGCCTCATTCCATCGCCGATTCACACGCCTCAATTCCAAAGGTAATGTGGACGTACATCTTAACCACGGCGAGTAGATAGGTGTGCAACAGTGGTTTACACCACGCCCCACACACGCTCATTGGACAATGCAACAGCATTATGATTGGTCAGCCTGCTCTGGAAGGCTGGCTAATACATGACGCCATAGTCTATCGGAGTTTGGCACCAATACACGCTCAAATATGGCACGGTGTCAACTGACAGCCAACGGGAACACACTAGCGAACACCAATGAGGTCAGAGGGGCGCGAAGTCCAGCACGCTGAGACACGCCTACGGAAATCCTAGCCAATGCTGCTTCCATCACTATCGCCCTATCACATGCCACAACACGCAAATATTGCGTCCAGGATTGCGGCTGATTTCTGAGCAGCGCTCAGGAATCAGGAGACAGCCGAGAGGTGATTTATCGCCCCGAAATTCCCCAATCACATGCCGCAACTGTGAGGCAATTTCACGGCGATTTCTCCGGGGCGACATATCGCCTTTAGGATTCCCAGGCGAGATTGCGGCATGTGAAGGTACCTTAAAGAAACCACAACAACAGTCACAGAACTGTGTAAAGGTACCTTCACATGCCGCAATATGCCGCAATCTCGCCTGGTATGAGGTACGATATGAGGCGATCTAACGTGCGTGTGCACGTTTTTCATGGTCGCCTCAGATCGCCAATGGCGGCATCACACCTTAAAGGTACCTTCACACGCCGCAATCTCGCCTGGGAATCCTAAAGGCGATATGTCGCCCCGAAGCAATCGCCGTGAAATTGCCTCACAGTTGTGGCGTGTGATTGGGGAATTTCGCGGCGATAAATCACCTCTCGGCTGTCGCCTGATTCCTGAGCCCTGCTCAGATATCAGCCGCAATCCTGGAGGCGATATTTGCGTGTTGTGGCGTGTGATAGGGCAATAGTGATGGAAGCAGTGTTGCCTAGGATTTCCCGTAGGCGTGTCTCAGAGTGCTGGACTCCGCACCCTGTCTGACCTGATTAGTGTTGGCTAGTATGTTCCCATTGGCTGTCAGTTGACACAGCACCATATTTGAGCGTGTATTGGTGCCAAACTCCGATAGACAATGGTGTCGTGTATTAGCCAGCCTTCCAGAGCAGGCTGACCAACCGTAATGCTGTTGCATTGTCCAATGAGCATGTAAGGGGCACGGTGTAAACCACTGTGGCACGCCTATCTACTCGCCGCGCTGAACATGTACGCCTACACTGCCTTTGGAATTGCGGCGCGTGTGAATCGACGATGGAATGAGCAAGATTGTTTCCGCTGTAGGTGAGGCGACATCTGGAGCGACACATCGCCTTACTTTCAGGGCAATATTGCGGCGTGTGATGCTGCCATTGGCGATCTGAGGCGACCATGAAAAATGTGCATGCGCACATTAGATCACCTCATTTCACCAGGAGAGATTGCGGCGTGTGAAGGTACCTTAAGAGATTGGAAGAAGTGTGAACCAAAATCACTCCAGCGCAGTGTGAGAGACTAGTGATGTCCTGTGGCTGCAGATGTGCTGAAGTCATTCAAAGCAAAGGCCTGTACACTTCCTACTGATTGGTGACTGTTGTAACATTCACAAAATGTAGTTTTAGTCTTTCTCTGTGCTACAGTCATTACTTTTCTCTAATTAAGATCATCATGTTTTGTGTAAAATAAAGGTTTTAAGTTGATAAACTTTGGTTATTTTGGAAAACACTGCTCTAGTGGCATGGTGTACCCCTTACACAAAACCTTCAAATGTTGATCAATGTAGATTACATGTCACCTGAAAAATTCAAGTGATCAAAGATTGCTCTCTAATTTTGATTACAAGTGTAGATGCAGACTAATATGCCCTCCGGTCCGGTGTGCAGCCAGACACAGCTGCCTCTGCTGATGATTCAGGACCGCGGCTCGTGGGGAGCTAGCCACGGTCCTGAAATTACAGCAGCGTGCAGCCGCAGGTGTCCAGTTCCTGGATCCTCCCAGACCGAAGCAATCCAGTCCCATAGGCTCCCATGTTAGGGAGCGCTGGATTGCACCGGATCCGGGAGGATCCAGGGGAATCCGGGAGAAGCCAATTTGGAGAGATTTTTCTCGCCGGACACAAAAGAGTTGCAAGCAACGGTTTTGTGTCCGGGAGAAAAATCTGATTTCTCCCAGATTCTTCCGGAGAGATAGAAACCGGATGGCAGAAAGCTGCCATCCGGCTGCATCCGGCCCCATAGGATACTATGGGCCAAAATCCAGTCCGGGGCTGTTTTTGTTTACATCGGACAGCCCCGGATCGGATCTTGCCGTGATGTGAAGCTAGCCTTACAGGAATTGATTTGCAAACTACAGATTTTTCTCATGGTCAACCTTATGTGGATTGTACAAGAGTTGGAACTGCTAAAAATCTGTTTGTCTTTGCACCAGAAGTAAAAACAAAGAATGTTGTTTTTCAAAAAGCTCTTGAATAAGGAGTTGAAGATAAAGATCTTCACATTCATGGGGTAATGATTTAGTTAATGTTTGTTGCATATCTGTGGTGTTGATTATATCATGTGAAAGGCTTCTATTACTTTACTTTTTGATTTTTAATAATGCATTTTCTATTTATTTTGTGACTTTTATGTGCAAAATAATTGCTTGTTAAACCATTAAATAATGTTATAGCTAAGAACAGTTATTTCTTATCAAGGGCAACGCCTGGTGCTATAGCTAGTTGTACATATAGTTGTAATGAAAGTAAATCGTGTACAACTGCTTACTGTTCTTATACATGGTACTACATTGTAACAAAACAATTGTTTTAAAAAAATACTGCAAATTCTATGAATGTAGATTGATTAGTGGAACCTGTGTTATCATCTTTGTATGAAGGTGATAAAGTGTAAATGTTATTTCATTGAAAAATAAACTAATGCACTTGTGGTTAATGATGGGTGACTGGGTGACATAGCAGTTAAAATAGTGCTTTTTTGTGCGATTTGACTTATTTTCTCACATTTTTCTGTGCTCTTTTAAAAATTGCATCTTATGACTCTGTGGGCGTGGCCAGTATTTGATAGAGAACACTGCATTGTGTGTGTATTTTCACAGCTTCTGAGAGCAAGCTGATAGTGAGCAGTGTGCGGTGCCAGCACACAAAGGGTTAACAGAGATTCTGACTGATCTGTGTGGAGCCAGGAGACAGATCTTTCCTTGGCACAAACGTATGAGGAGTTTGACCTGATCCTGACACTCTGATGTTGCTTAGCAACTGTGCTATTAGGCTGAGCTAATCTTATACATTGTTTTCTCATGGGCTGCAGTCAGCAGTGCAGGCCATGCCTCTTTACCTTATATAGTTACATGCCCCCTATTAACTGAAGATAGATCTGACTGATAAAAAACTAATGTCTGCTTCACTCACAGTCTAGTGGGGATACCTTGTGGAAGGTTTATGAATGTCTTTCAACCAGAATTTTCTAATGAAGTATATTAGTAAGTTTATTAAAAGCACTTGCTTTATATTATTATTAAATAAAAATTTAAACAGCGGTTAAAGTGATCCTGACCTCACAAACTGACCCCCCCCCGCATCTTTAGACCTGTCCCTGCACCCCCTCTTATCATTTCTAGCCATCCCTTTTGCAGAAAAAAATCGATTTTGTAAAGTAGAGAAAAGTTTATATTCACTTCGTCCTGTGTGAGTTCTCTGTTTCTGAGGAAGCCACAATAGGTGTGCCTGTCTGCTGTTCCCTTGTAATTATGCACGCCCCTCTCAGCTTGCTATGAGCCTGGCCGCGTCATGAGAGGGGCTGGGCTCCTGTATGATGCGATTTTAGCCCCGCCCCTTTCACAACGTGGCCAGGCTCATAACAAGCTGAGAGGGGCGTGCATAATTACAAGGGAACAGCAGACAGGCACGCCTATTGCGGCTTCCTCAGAAACAGAGAACTCACACAGGACGAGGTGAATATAAACTTTTCTCTACTTTACAAAATCGATTTTTTCTGCAAAAGGGATGGCTAGAAATGATAAGAGGGGGTGCAGGGACAGGTATAAAGATGCGGGGGGGTCAGTTTGTGCGGTCAGGATCACTTTAAGTTTAAACTGTCATTGTAATCCTGCCTGGGTTGATAAGGAAACTGCTGAAAACTCTTCCTAACAGGAGCTTTGAGTCTAAAATAGCCTAGTAGTCAGTACGAAAATTGCAACATTTTTATTGAAAAAAAATAATAAAAACCTTTCCCAATTTTTTTTTAAAGCATTTAACAATATTCCCTTTAATTCTTAATACTGGCAAAATAAAATACATTTGTTAAGAAGTTTCATAATGCAAATTTGAATGAAAGAATGTCTTCTTTTAGAAAACACTTGTAACAGAATTCACCAACAAAGTCAAAATAAAAAAAGTATAAATAAATGAAATAATATAAATCAATATACACTGTGAAGTCGAGAAATTCCAGTTGAAGGGATAGATGTACACAGGTCACATAGTGTGATAAAGATGTTAGACTCGGTGGCAGGTTTGATATCTGTCACTGAAAAGCAACTACTGCAGGATCAAACATAGACATTGACCTGTCGGAACAGCACTAAATATATGTTCACCATGTCTTATTTATCTTGTATCTCCAAGGACGAGTGAAAAAAGTACTTCAAACTAGAAATTGAGATGTAGACAGAATTTTGAATTGATTGTGGCTGCATGCCCTTCTATATGTATCAGTGCAACTTTTAAGAAGCGAAGCATTGAAGTTTATCCTCCTGTTCCACTTCTCTGAGAAAGAAAATGTCTAGTTTTCCCGAAATAGAGGCATATGGACTAAATACTGTGAAGGTAGTGTGGATAATTCATCTTAATACAGTTCACTACAGGTATCTTATTACCTAAGGACATGCAGATTGCCCATTTATTCCAGCTGGTAATGTAATCTAAAAAAAAAGTAACTAATTTTCACAAAGGATTAAAAAAGACTAGATGAAATTAGTCATTGCATGCTGCGGTGATCAATGCACAACTGCTGTTCTATTCTGCAAAAATAATATCATTCTGTCATCCTTTATCACACTTTGATGGACTTTAAACCAAACAGACAGGTTGCAAACGTTACCAGCTCCTGTTGCTTAATTGAAACCGCTGACAATATACATGTGAGGCTATAGGCAAGGAAAACATCACTAATCATTTTATCACAAATGGGAATTATGTTCAGCTGCATAGGTTTAGCCATGAAAATATTTCACTTCAGCTCACACATTAGAAACACCCGAGGCACAACTCTTATCCGATTGCAGTTATTAAGGATATATTTCATTAATTTTACTTTTTTATTTAACTTGCTAGGCCTTAAAAAAATATTTAGCCGCATGAGACAATCCGAGATTAAATTTCCTTGACTGGATATTTCTAAAAAATATTGTTTTTCTAATTTAGGTAGACAATCTGCAGCCTCCGTATTTTCACAGATCACTTAATCTAGCACATTTATTTAGAAGACATAATAGTATATTTTACATAGTGAAATGTAGAAGGAAAAGTTGGCACCTCCATATAGTTAGATGAATAATATTTTATTTTATTGAAGCATAGTCTAAAAACAGGCAGTATACATGAATAAAATTCTGACGCGTTTCAAGTGATGTAGTCACCCTTAGGCGGGTTTCACACCACGGTTTTTGACTGTCAAGTTCTGTCCGGTGTTTTGCAGGATGCACCAGACAGAACCTGACAGCCACGGATGAGCAGGCTTTTAACAGCCACCACTCTTTCAGCACTAGGCGTCTGGGAGCGGTACAATTTTCTGCCAGTTGCGGCACGTTCCGCCGCCCATAGACTGTGGGTGCCGGATCCAGAAGGATCTGGTTTTGTTCGATTTTTGCATCAGACACAAAAACTGATGCATACTCCATTTTTGTGTCGATGCAAAAATCGGACAAAACCGGATCCTCACGGAAAACCAGCAAACCAGATCCCAAATATGCACAATCCAATGCCATAGGGATACATGGGGGGAAATTCAGATCGAGGGCTGTCCGGTGTGAACCAGAAAAACCGTGGTGTGAAGCTGGCCTTAGTCATAGGATAAAGAATACAGCATATCTGGTGCTTTTATACATATAACAGGCTGATAGCCTCAGAGTAGGTGAAAGATCACAATTTGCTAGACAATTCTCCACCCCGTTGCCTGCCAGAGACATGAGTAGCTATAAAAAACACAAGCAAAACAAACTAATAATGATGACACATGCATAGAATTTACAAAAATGTAAAACATCCAAACCATAATAAATGCATGTTTGACTTATTATAATAGGACCACACAATATTTCACAAATGCAAATGTATAGAGCAGTTTGCAAGCAACGTTTTTGTGTACGGTGAGAAAAATCTGATTTCTCCCGGATTCTGCCGGAGACATGGAAACCGGATGCCAGTGAGCTGCCATCCGGCTCCTTCCGGCCCCATGGGATACTATGGGGCCAAAATCCGGTCCGGGGCTGTCTGGTTTACATCAGACAGCTGCGGACCGAACTCTGCCGTGGTGTGAAGCCAGCCTTACTCAATAACATTGGTAAGAGTGCTATATACCTTGTAAATCAGTTTTCACTCATCTGATGTATACAGTGGGGTGAGCAAGCCCATAGAGAGATTCTATTAGTAGCACAAGATAGTAAACCAAAATTAGAATAAGATAAGCTTTTTAATGTAGCCAAATATGGCTCATTTACTAACATACTGTATATTTACACTGACATATTCACAATTAGCTTGTATTTGATTAGTGCAACTTTAGAGCTAATATGGAATCTGAACTGGAATAATGAAAATGCAGTCATTCAGAGGTATGGCAACAAAGATTTATGGTTCCCTTTTTCTATTATGTACGGTATTTATTAACTTGTCTGTATGCATATGGAGTGTGTATGTATTGTCTACTTCTCCATTGTTCCTGGGCAATTTATATGTAACCTTGTTCCTTGTATCCTATGTTCCTGGGCAATTTCATTGTATTATTTCGCTCTTTTCATGGCTGTATTCAAGGATTTAGGAGATATTTATTACTATTTTTGCACTTTAACTTTAGAATCCCAACGGTTCTGGCTGTGTTAATTTCACATTTAGAGACAAGGCCATTTTAAGTATTTGCTTTTTCATGAAAAGCAGTATTTCTCTTTACCCCAATTTAAAAGATAAATGCCCTGGATGAGTATGAGTTGTATTTAACTTATTGGACATTTGCAGCTTTTAATAATACCAGTTGTCGAGCCCAGGGTTTGGGGTACTCGGGTGTCAGCAAAGGGTTAACTGCTGTGTCACGGGGAATGGCGGACTCGCCTGATCCCGTGTCCTGGACTTATCTTAAAAGGGGGCTTATTTGCAAGTTTATAGTTTGTCGTGACGCCACCTGCAGTACCTGGTGAGATGTCACCAGCGCCGCCACAGTCCTCCGGAGGTCTGTGGTATTGCGGCTGAGATGTGTAGTCCTCCGCAGGCAGGACTGGGACCTCCGGGGCAGCACTCCTGTGAAAGGACTAGATAAATATCCGCTGCATACCAACATCAGAAATTCTAGCAAGAAAAAAGCTAATGGCTGACATGTATTAATGCACAGTGTGAACTGGAGCAAAAGGCACAGTAGAAAACTACTCAAAGCTTATGTAAGGAATAACATGAGAACTTAGCTGATGTGATGGCCATGACATCCGAGCCCGGTAACCGCGGCAAGGTCTCTCATTCTACCGGGTCCTACTCTAGTCGCCTTATGTCTGCAGTGTGAACTTGCGTGTATGGGTATATGCCACTAAATGCAATTAAAACCTGCTTTTAAGGGGTGTGTCTGGAACCAAACCTACAAATAAAATGCAGAGTCTCCTTGCGGCTACAGGGTGGGGGGAGGGAGCACAGTCCAAAAAATAACTATATGTAATATTAAAGATGGCTGGCAACACCTTTATGTTGAGTGCTAGCTGAAAAAATACATAACGTTACTAGATAAATATCCGCTGCACACCAACATCAGAAATTCTAGCGAGAAAAAAGCTAATGGCTGACATGTATTAATGCACAGTGTGAACTAGAGCAAAAGGCACAGTAGAAAACTACGCGGCAAGGTCCTCATTTCATCAAGAGGCGGACAAAGAGGGGACAAAGAGGGGACAAAAGGGGAACAAAGAGGGACAAAGAGGGGTCCCAGAGGAACAAAGAGGGAGACAGAGGGACAAAGAGGGGAGACAGAGGGGACAAAGAGGGGAGACAGAGGGGAGAAAGATGACAGGAGGGAGAGAGGAGGGGGACGAGATGACAGGAGAAGCAGGGAGAGGATTCAAACTGATGCTGCAAAATATCAGAATCGGATGCCTATTTGGCTTCCAATTGCAGTCATCAGTTTGGATCCGTTGCTGTCCGAGGGATGCAGCAAAAAGTCTGATCCCCGCGGACAGCACAAAAACGCTGTGTGAAAGCAGCCTTAAGCACATGGATATTATCTGTGTGCCAACTGTATGTTATATGTATTTAACATTTCAAAGTGTAGCAGAAACTTTGTAATTTCTTTTTTTTTAATTAATTTCTGAAAAACACTTTTAACACACTGATGGTAAAAATGGTCACATAATAGACATACTGATCCAAATCACTGATGAGACTGGTACCAATTTTTCATGTATTTGTTTAAACATGGATGTATGAATGAGACCCAATAGTGATACACTATCTAACAACTCTTAACGTATATGTTCAACTTAATAGGTGTTCACTGTTTCCAATACACCAGTGAGAGGTGGTTGGATTCCCACCCCAGGAGCATAAACATATTGAAATATATGTATTCATGTGTAGAGTGATACGGTAGTAGTGACAAGATAATGCATAGAGTAATATAAGAATCTAAATAATATAAAAGTGAAAATGTTACCATCTAGTGGCTGGTTTAGAGAATGACAGAACAATCAAGATAGGAAAGAGTTAAGCGGTGGGATTAGCCAATAGGGAAGGAGCTAGTTCCTTTCAGTAAAGGAGAGACTCCATATTAGTTTCAGTTAGAATTAGTGCCAGGAAGAGATTAGTATGGACCAGTGTGTCTAGTTCAGGTCAGACAGGACTCCGAAAAGCCCGGTCATTGCTGGTATTAGGAGAGCACCTCAAAGCCACCTTCCGTACAGGGAAAGTGAGACAAGGAGTCACCTGGTGGGTGACTTATAGAGCCCGAAGCTATAAACAGGCTGGTCTGGGATTCCTCAAGCAGAAAGCAGGAATAATCTAGTTGTAAAGAAGGAATAATATGAATGTACACTGTGCCATGAACATAGCTGCAGGAAAAGGTTATGCTCTATATACTGTGAGGATATGCAATGAAATTGGATTATTGAGTAAAGTTATCATTGAAGTGAAGTGTCTGATGTCCGCTGATTTGTGCGCAATGGCTATTGAAGTTGAGGAATGGAAGCCAGCTGTAGCCTACGAGTAGCAAAAGAGATGGGGACAGTGTTGCCTTGCATATAAATAACGGATGCACCAACCTACCCCAAACATTATTCTGCACTCTCTGAGGATGGACGGAGCATCCGAGGACTGAGCCTTGACACTAAATACTGCCCATACAAAAAGATCTAACCCCAGCAAACACCAGAAATGTGGTGACAGAACTGTTGCTTATAAAGTTGTCTTTATTATTTCTCTTGTGCAAAAAGGAGTGGTTTCCAAACGACGTTTTGGCTCAAGCATGAGCCTTAGTTGGAAAGACAGTCTTATGGTAGTTATATTGTGTATAGGTTCCAAGCTTTCAGATTGCCCTATGGAAGTCTGCCAAAGCGTTTTTTTTGCTATGCAATTGTAAAGGCTTCTCATATTCAAATGACTTGAAGACTAAGTTTCTGTGATATTGTGAGCTTGATTAGCCAGCAGAATGGAGTTAGAGGAGACTGTTTACACCCATAGTGAACTATCCTTTGATATCAATTGCTAAGAATACTGTTGTTTTGAGGTAAGTAATCCAAAGTAATGTAACATGCAAAAGGTGTTGTAAGAGGTAGTTAGACCACAATGAGCCTTATTCACTGTTCCCTGCCTCCACACTGAATCAGTCAACAACAAGGACACAGGGTGGGATCTACATGCCAGCTGCAGTCTTCCCTATGAACAGTGAATAAGACTCATTGTGGTCTAACTACCTCTTTCAACAACTTATGCATGTTCCATTACTTTGGAAAGAATATCTTTCCATTCTCTAGCTACAAAGGCTAAAGGCCCCGTTACACCTAACGATGTTCCAGCGATCCCACTAACGATCCGACCTGGCCGGGATCACTGGAACATCGCTATGTAGTCGCTGGTGAGATGCCAGACAGGCAGGCTTACCAGCGATGCGCTGACATCCGACGGTCATTGGGATGTGTCAGGTTCTTGGCCGCAGAATGGGGATCGCTGATCCTTGCCCCTGTCACACACTAAAATGCAGCATGCCCAGCAGGAGATCGCCGATCTAAAAATGGTCCAGGCCATTCTTTAACGATCAGCAATCTCACAGCGGGCAGCCGCTCGCTGGTGTGTGTCACACATAGCGATATCGCTCGCGAGGTCGCTGCTATGTCACAAAACCTGTGATGTTGCGGTGATGTCGATAGCGATATCGCTATGAATAACGGAGCCTTAAAGTCTACCTCAATACAACTAGCAATTGATAACAAAGGATAGTCCACTATGGGTGTGAACAGACTCATCTAACTCCATTCTGCTGGCTAATCAAGCTCACAATATCACAGAAACTGAAGCCTAGTTCACATCTATGCGTTGGTGCATTTACCTGCCTTTGCCTGCCTTTGCCTGCCTGCGCTAGAGCAAATGCAAGCGCAGGTGCATTTTCATGGAAACGCAGGTAAGCACATCAGCGCATAGATGCACTGCTCCTGCACTCGTCTGCGCTCGGTGCCCCCATTACCTTCTATGGCCGACATCCCCGAAGCGCAAGTGTGACTGTGCTGACGTCACTGCGCATGCGCTTCTCCAGACGCACCCGGAAATGTGAAATGTAACGTTTCCAGGTATGTCTGGAAAAGCGCATGTGCGTCAGCACAGCCCCACTCGCACTTCGGGGATGTCGGCTCCTGCGCTCGGCTATAGAAGGTAATGGGGGCACCGAGCGCAACCGAGCACAGGTGCGGTGCATCTATGCGCCTATGCGCTTGGCTGCAGCTGCCCCAAAATGAACCTTTGCTGGCATTTGCGCTAAAGCACGGCAGCCAAGCGCACAGGCGCATTAGATGTGAAAAGAGCCTTAGTCCTCAAGTAATTTGAATATGAGGAGCCTGTGCAATTGCATACTAAAAAACCACTTTGACAGACTTCCATAGGACAATCCGAAAGCCCAGGACCTCTGCATGATATAACAACCATGAGATTGTCTTCCTGACGAAGGCTCATGCTTGAACCGACACATCGTTTGGAAATCACTCATTTTTTGCACAAGAAAAATAATTAAAAAAAACTTTATAAGCAACAGTTCTGTCTCCAGGTTTTTGATGTGTGCCGAGGCTAGAATTTTTTGTATTGCCTAATCGTTTTACCCCTGAGCACCCAACAGTGGTCGAGCCTGATCTTATCTGTTTTGAGAATGAATAGTGCCCAAGATGCCCTCACAAACCCATTGTTTTGCTGAATATCCCTGTAACTGCCATTTGTGAAGCTCAGGCACAGGCTCAACTCTATAGGAGAAAAGTAACTTGACTATACATTGTAATACTTAAGTATTACAGAATATAGTATAAGCAATTGCAGGTTCAAGTCTTCTAGGGGACTATAAACTACAAATAAAATTTCATTAACAAAGAAAAAAACTTTCCTCAATTAAAAATAATAAAATACAAAAAACTAAAAAATAAATATAATTGATATTGTCATGTACAAAAAAGTTTAATCTACCAAAATATAAAATGATTATAAGAGACATGCGAAAGTCTCGCATTTCATTACCCAGCACGACCGCCAGCTCTCCTGACAAGGAGCATGCAGCCGCATAGAAATGCACGCCGCTGCATGCTTATGTCCGGAGAGCCGACGGCCGTGACAGGTGATGCAATGTGAGACTTGTGCAAGACTCTCGCATGTTTCTCATAAGTGGAACCCCAGCCTTAATCAGAAAAAGTAAAAAAAATTGAAACTCCAAATTCATGTCACACCCATTGGCGGCCCCATGACATGATTGCGGGTGCCGATGGGTTATCATGAAAGCTGTGGATCAGTTGATGACCATTGTGTTTGTCATGACAAAAATCCGGTGGTTATCGGCATTCACAGGAAGTCATAATTTCTGCAATACAGAGCAGTACTGATGCACTGCTCTGTACAATACAAGCTATCAGATGATTGCAACTTCAGGTGTAGTACAGTAAGTACAATAAAAAATGAGAAAACTTTTTAAAAATATGAAAAAATAAAAAACCACCAAAGTTCAAATCACCCCATTGAATATAAAAAAATTAAGAAAAACACATATTTGGTATCACTGCATTCCAGGATGTCCAATCTATCAAAATATAAAATAAATTAATTTGATGATTGAAATTCAAACCAGCAGAATTACATTTTTTGGCGCGGCGCAACATTCCAATTAAATGTAGGAAGAGGCGATAAAATAATCCATTCTACTAAAAAATGGTATCAGAGAAAATGCCAGCTTGGGGCGCAAGTAATAAGCCACTACTTAGCCCCAGATTTAGAAAAGTACAAAAAATATGGTTCTCAGAGAATGAGATGAAAATTGAATTTTTTTTTACAAACTTGCCTTTTGTTAACCTCCTAACTTGAATGAAAACCCACACATGTTCAATAGCTACATACAGTGGGGTAACTTCAGGCCCAGGGCCCTGATGCGAAAGCTCCAATGGGGCCTCCAATTATTGCAAATCTTTAATAGTATTAGTCTTTTTCTATAGGCCAAAGGGACTTTCAAGGCCCCCCTAGGCTGCAGGACCCGGGTGGGATCACAACTCCTGCACCTATTGTAGTTATGGTCCTGGCTACATACACATACTGACCCTGAGGATCGTACTGTCAAGTCAGTTTTACTGTATAGCGATCATGGTAAATAAAAAAAACACAAAACAAATCGTGGAATAGCACTTATTTGCAATTTTTCCAAAATTTCTTTTTTTCCCCGATTCTCCGGCACATTATATGATAGAATGAATGGTTTCATTCAAAAAGTACAACAAGTCATCATGCATCTTTATTATTGGAACAATAAAAAAAATAGCTCTTGGGAGAAGGGGAGGAAAAAACAAAAATGATACTTGACTGACAGATCTCCTATTCCAATAGAAAACAATATCATTTGGGAAATAAGTGAGATTTTAGTATGTGTAAATTTAAGAAAAAGATCTTTCATATTGACACACCCCAGGGCCGGGGTTCTTGGTTCCCGGGCGTAGCTTTAAGGGACTGTCACTGGTGGCCGGTGCCTGGATCCATGGCTCTGGTGGACAGGTCACAAAAAAGGGGTTTAGTAAAAATAAAATAATAAGTTTTTTTTACGTGACGCCACCTGCAGTATCTGGTGATGGCACCAGCACTGCCAGCAGTCCTCCGGGGACGGTGGGTAGGCAGCCGGATGATGTCGCTCCCTGCAGGTGAAGCGAAGTCTCCAGGGCAGTGAGGTAAAGAAATGGTTTCACACTGGGAGAGGCGCAGTCTTCTCCTTGAGACTGGAACACAGGAGACCAACTCAGTAGAAATAAGAAACAGGAGACCTTCTTGCTCTGCATGGGTATTTACTGGTGACTTCTCAAACAGTTCTCAAAGTACACAGTCACAGGTAGCTGGCAGGGTAGTCACCAAAGGATGCAAAGTCTCTCTGAGGCCCTCTAAGATGTTCCTTCTGATAACAACTTCTGTCCTTTTCACTCTCTGCGCTCTCCTTACTATTCGTGCGCAGCCTTGCATGGAGCCCACTTCCTACCAGGCCCGTTGGGTATATAGAGGTTACCCTTCTCTCTAAGGAGCTCAACCAGGTTTGGAGCTCCTGGTAGGGACGTGTGTGTCGGACCAGGTCGGGGCTATATGAAAGGCCTTCGACCCACAGGGTTTGGCGGCTCAGAGCTAAACTTTCCTGCACCGCACTCGGAGCCGGTGCTCCATCTTGGACTGGGTCCCCTCCAATCTTCAGTCCAGCACAGGCTTGCACAAGTCAGGAATCCCCTTTCTGTCTGGGTTGCCTTCCTTTTTCAGTCACCCTCCACCACAATCCTCGCAAGGACCTCTTTCTCCTCCTTACCTTACTGTACTATCCTCATGTTCTCCACTAACTGTCACTCCCGCTTCTTTTACTACACTCAGCTCCTCCCACCAGGAATGGTTACCCTGGTAACGGATACAGCCAATTGGTCCCCTAGCTCTAAGTGTATGAATGCAGGGATGAGGCCTCAGATTAACATTACCATCCTCTGGTTACCGGGATACCGCAAACGCTAGTCTGGATGTAGTACCCCTTCTGTGGCGCACTGATCAGTGGGGTGCCACAATATCAGTCCACATGGAACTAAATGAAAACAACCAAATCCTCCCATTATTTCTGAAATAATAGAAAAATCAGTTTAATTAATGTTCATTAGGATGAAATCTGTGGATTAATAGGTTTACCCCAATGTTAAAGTGAACCTATCAGCAGGCAAAAGTGGGCCAAAATATCCTGCCTAACCATCCCTGTCCAATCATATTCTCCAAATCCAATGTTTAAAAAAAATATTTTTATTACTGGTTTTCCCTATGCTAATGAGGGCTTTTACTAGTCAAGGGGGCATTTTTTCCACTGACTAGTCTGCCCTGTTTCTGTGTTATCATGCACCTATGTGCGTGATAACATAATTTCCAGGAGCTGACATCACCAACAGGTCCTTGAAATGTGTTGTCTCATGCTGACAGCACCACTGTGCCTCTCTGGCAGGTGTACAGTCCCGGCTTCAGAGGCGCACTACGCATAATCAGGAAGCCAGACCCATACACCCAACACAGATGTGCACTGCGCATAGATGGAAGTGCATAAGGCTCCTGATCATTTGCAGTGTGGCTCTGAAGCTGGGACTGTACAGTCAATAGAGAGGCTTACTGCGCATAGACTAAAGTGTAGAAGACTCCTGATCATGCGCAGTGTGCCTCTGAAGCCAGGAACATACACCCGACAGAGAAGTGCAATGACGCTGCGGGCAAGAGACTTGTCACTGCCAGTTCCTGAAAATCATGTTATCACATTCACAGGGATGTGATAACAGTGCACCTCTGTGTTGGGTGCACGGGTGTGGCTTCAGAGCTGCACTGTGCATAGAGAGAAGTATAGAAGACTCCTGATTATGTGCTGTGCGCCTCTGAAGTCGGAACCGTACATCTGACCTGGCACAGTAACGTTGTCAGCATGAGTCTTGTCACCACCAGCTCCTGGAATTTATGTTATCACGCCCACAGGGACGTGATAACGCAGAAAGAGGGCAGACTAGTTGGGGGAAACAACGCCCCGTAAACTAGTCAAAACCCTTATTAGCATAGGGAAAACGATCAAAAAATATTTTTTATAAACATTGAATTTGCAGAATATCATGAGGCAGGGATGGTTATCCAGGGAAATTTGGTCACACATGTGCCTGCTGATTGTTTAGAGGGTTTAGGGGACCTGAGAGGTTCACATTAAGCTTAGATGAGTGTATTGTTTAAAGAATGATTAACCTGGTTTAATGTGATTTGCATATTTAGATTGTAGTAAGAATTTTAGATTGTAGTAAGAATTTTAGTATGTTATAATTGAAAAATCACCGAATAGGAACTAAGTATTATATTGAAAAACTCACCAAAGATGGTCGCTTTTTTTCTACCCCTTGCATCTAGCAGGTGGCTGCAGATTCCCCCAGGAGGTAGCACATGCGTCTAGACACCGGTACACAGACCCCTGCAACCTATAACATGGGGGCGGTTTGTAGCAACCAGCGACCAGCCATGTATGCAGGGAGAGGCTGGTGGTGAATGCAGACACATGGACACCATTAGGCCCCTGCCACACTCAGGTGTTACATAGTGTCTGAGCAGCCAATTGGTGACGCCTCCTATTAGACCGGGCGGGCTGCTCAGCACTGAAATATGCATCACTGTGACAGACGCCCCCTAGAGGAAAACAACCTCAACTGCAATGGATAAAAAGATGCAGGTTGACACTAAAGATAAGGTTGTAAGGTGTCAGTTGGTATTATGGCGCCAGAATATCGTAAGCTCATGACCCACCGTCAAGGGCCCTTACACTCACGAGTACCTAGCCACATGTATAACACATGTATAATTCAGCTTTAAACAAAAAAAATCACCGAATAGGTACTAAGTATTATATTGAAAAACTCACCAAAAATGGTCGCTTTTTTTCTACCCCTTGCATCTAGCAGGTGGCTGCAGATTCCCACAGGAGGTAGCACATGCGTCTAGACACCGGTACACAGACCCCTGCAACCTATAACATGGGGGCGGTTTGTAGCAACCAGCGACCAGCCATGTATGCAGGGAGAGGCTGGTGGTGAATGCAGACACATGGACACCATTAGGCCCCTGCCACACTCAGGTGTTACATAGTGTCTGAGCAGCCTATTGGTGACGCCTCCTATTAGACCGGACGGGCTGCTCAGCACTGAAATATGCATCACTGTGACAGACGCCCCCTAGAGGAAAACAACCTCAACTGCAATGGATAAAAAGATGCAGGTTGACACTAAAGATAATGTTGTAAGGTGTCAGTTGGTATTATGGCGCCAGAATATCGTAAGCTCGTGACCCACCGTCAAGGGCCCTTACACTCACGAGTACCTAGCCACATGTATAACACATCTATAATTTAGCTTTAAACAAAAAAATCACCGAATAGGTACTAAGTATTAGATTGAAAAACTCACCAAAAATGGTCGCTTTTGAGTGTAAGGGCCCTTGACGGTGGGTCACGAGCTTACGATATTCTGGCGCCATAATACCAACTGACACCTTACAACATTATCTTTAGTGTCAACCTGCATCTTTTTATCCATTGCAGTTGAGGTTGTTTTCCTCTAGGGGGCGTCTGTCACAGTGATGCATATTTCAGTGCTGAGCAGCCCGCCCGGTCTAATAGGAGGCGTCACCAATTGGCTGCTCAGACACTATGTAACACCTGAGTGTGGCAGGGGCCTAATGGTGTCCATGTGTCTGCATTCACCACCAGCCTCTCCCTGCATGCATGGCCGGTCGCTGGTTGCTACAAACAGCCCCCATGTTATAGGTTGCAGGGGTCTGTGTACCGATGTCTAGACGCATGTGCTACCTCCTGGGGGAATCTGCAGCAACCTGCTAGATGCAAGGGGTAGAAAAAAAGCGACCATTTTTGGTGAGTTTTTCAATATGTTATAATTGATCCAATTTATGTACAGTATACTGCTTCCCTTTATTCCCCTATTCCTTTAGTTGGTTCCCTTCCTGCCCTCTTCACCTTCTTCATCCCTATGTTTTGCCATGTTTACCTTGGTAGTCATACCTTTTCTTACATAAAACCAATAAAATTATTTGGAAAGAAAAAAAAAACAAAAGTGAAAAATGGAAAATCGCGGGGTGGTGAAGGGAATAAAGCATGCCACACCGGAGACAAAAAGCGCTGAAAAATGCATGTTAAAAACACGCAAAAAAAAAAAATGAGAAAACGGAAGTCATCTAATTTACATAAGTGGAGCAGAAAATGGCTGATACATGACTGTATCAATAGAGTTTTTTTAAAGCCAGATAACAGGAAGTAATAGTAGGCAGCAATCACCATTCTGTTGCATTGGGATTTTTTTAATTCAAACTGCGGAGTGGTGGATGCGTGTTGCATCCAGGGACTACGCGTGTTTCACTCAGGTGAGCTTCAGCGGGTCTACTCAACTTTGGGACTTTGCAAACAAAGGCAGGGCACTGCACCACGATTCAGTAGCGGGACAGGTCCTGTGTTACATCTAAAGCCAGTTGTGGCTTAGCCAGAGCTCCATGGCCATAGGCAGTAGTGCAGGTCATTCTTAAAATCTGTTCAAATAACAGGAAGTATCAAAAACAAAGCAACTTTATTTAAAATATGACATAAAGAGAGACAAAAACAACAGCCGAAAGCACAATAAAAGCACATGTAAAACAACCCACACAAAAACCCAGTGAAAAAATGCAAGTAACCAAATCTACATAATATGGGGAAGAAATGGGGCACACAGCCTAATAGATCAAGTCCTAACGCTTGACAAGGTAGACCATAACAGGGACCAGTGTGACGGTAATGACTTCCCCTGTTGGTGGTTTTAATGTCATGACTAATCAATATTCACACTTTTTTATGCTTTCATAATAAGTTTAAAATAAAAAAAATAAAAGAAATAAATACCACCTTTATTTGCACTTATAGACAAATATTTGTTATCATATGAGGTAGTAATACAAAGGCTCGGAAAGACAGGCTTAAAATGGAAATGATTTTAATATTTTATTAAGTCGTTAACCTGTGTGATAGCAAGTTAGATATGAAGGGCAATTCTAATGGACAATGTGCTGCTTTTGCTAAAATGTCCATATTGTACATTACTACAGATTGCCACCCAAGAGACTCTGGGCTTTAGTGTACAGGGTCACATATATGGGAAGAAAATAGTAATGATTACCAATAGTAAGTGCAAAATTAGATCATCTCATTTATTAATGAGCTTGCCAGACAGTGTTATTAGGAAATGTTTCTTGATGTGTCTGTAGAAACAAACGTCATTTTGTCTCGACAGGAGGCCACCATTTGTTTTCCAACTTTGATCATTATTGTAAAAGCGTAATGATGTTCATATTACCTCCTAAAAATATATATTATTGTAACTAAGCATTAAAGGGAATCTGTCACTAGATTTTTGCTACCCCATCTTAGAGCAGCATAATATAGAAACAAAGACCCTGACGCCAGCGATGAATATGATGAGCACAGGGAGAGGGGTACTCGGACACTGGGATGGATTTGATGGCTGTGATGGGGAATCACGGGTGGTCGGGTTCCCGGTTCCGTGTCCTGGCTGTCATTTGTGTGGTGGGGGAAATATTTACAAGGATTAAAAAGTATGTGACGCCACCTGTGGATCCCAGTAATTTGGATACCGGCGCTGCAGGCCGGCCACTGAGGTGATGATGGGTGCAGCTCAGTGTGGTACAGCTCCCCACAGGTGGAGCTTTACCTCAGGGCAGCGGTGATGGAGGATGAGGGGAGTAGTTGTTCTTATCCCTCTGAGGATGCTGAGGCCCTCTGGGCACCGGTGGGAAGGAAGACAGACACCGACTCAACTTCAACTCCACTTTACTGGTACGGTAGATGTTATAGAGAACACGGTACAGTCTGGTTTAATGGGTAGTAGTTGTCGGTTCAGGGTACCCCTATGGAGTCTCTAGATGTTCCTTGCTTATTATCTTTTGGGGTCTCAATTCAACCTTCCTCTCTGTCTTTCACCACCTTTGCAGAGCTCTCTCGCCAGTCCCCTGGTCTTGTACGGTGAGGCACGGGTTATCCTTGACCGATACAGTCCCACCACCGGAATCCGGACCATTACCCTCGTAACCTTGGACCGATTATGGGCATGAGGAGTGAGGTACCGTATTGTGGCGCCTATGGCTACCCGGTTTTAGAGGGCCCGCGGCTCGTCGGTTTGCAGTCAGGGATGAACCGCTGACCACCTCGGCATCCATGGCACCGGTTTTACCCCAGACGTTACCAGCCGGCTCCAACCGGTGCTAGTCCATCCCGTTCTGTCATGGGTCACTCTCCTGAACATGGATGATCCCTCCTGTCAGAGGGCTGCCAGGCCCGTCCTAACTGACTGCTTTCCCAGCACTGTATCTGACGCTGACTGAAAATCCCTTCACCTCCTGGTTTTACTAATCCAAGCTAGGCTCCACCCCCTTGAGACCTACTATATGACAGTCCCCCTATTCTAAGGTGACCTAGTGTTGGGTGCTGACTAAGACTCCATAGGTTAAACCCACAGCTACAGAGGCACTACATATACTTGCAAGGTGTAATACCTCCCTGTGGCGCCTAGCCATAGGGGTGCCAAATATAACTTACTGGGCTACTCACTGAAATTGTTATAAAATTGCTGTTATATCTGTTGCAGATCTAGCAGTGCTCTGAATGCTGAGCTGTGTATAACTCCGCCCACACCATTGATTGACAGCTGTTTGTTTATCATCTGCATAGGCAGAAAGTAGACAAACAGTGGTAGGGAAGGGTTACACAAAGCTCATTAATATTGGACTACATGGCAGCAAATATACTATTTCATAAGAGATAACCAAAACAGAGATTTTGTTAAAACTACAATAAACAGCCCGTAAATGATACATCGCTGAAATCATGGTTTCTCACTCTACATAATACTGCTGTCAGATTAGGTTGCAAAAACCTGGTGATAAATTCACCTTAAGGTAAATTTAGAATAAGTAGATCAGATGCATTTAACACATCAGGTTCTTTAGTTTTCTGACTAGTTACACAAACAGCCTACTAATACGTTATTAACCCCTCAAGGACCAAGCCTCCTTTTTGCAATTCTGACCAGTGTCACTTTATGAGATTATAACTCTAGAAGCTTCAACATATCCCAGTGATTCCAAGACTGATTTTTCATGACATGTTGGACTTCATGTTAGTAGTAAATTTAGGATGATATTTTCTGCATTTCTTTGACCAAATAGAGTGTTTATGACTCACCCAGGCAGGGGTACTCAGATCTCGGATGTTGTTTCTAGATGCTGTCACAGGTGGTCATGTCCGAGTCTGTGGCCCTGGTGGTCACTGAAAAGTGTGGAAATAAAATAATAAAATGGATTGTTCATGACCCCACCTGCAGTTTCTGATGATAAAACCAGCGCCGCAGTCAGACCTCTGGAGATGATGAAATTGCAGCCAGTTGGTCTTGCTCCCTGCAGGTGGAGCAGGATTCCCGGGTCAGAGTTGCTGCTGTGCTGGTTGTCGTGGTAGCAGCTCTGTAGTTTAACAGGAATAAGACAAGAGAGGCTTTCTTTGCTCTTCACTGGTATTTACTGGTCACTTGGTAAACGCAGTTCAACAACAGGTTAACAGTCACACACTGTCACGGGTAGCGGGCCTAGGTAGTGACCAATGAATGGGGGTCTTTATGTGGCTTATGAGCGTGTCCCTCTAAACTTCTCTTTCTCTGTCCTGTTGTGGTGAAGCCTGGCTGGCTTGAAACCTGGCCTCCTTGTTCCTTTCCTGCTTGTCTTAACGTGGGTAAGAACCCTCTCTGGATTGCCGCTACGCCTGTGGCTTTACGCGGGTCCTGGCTCTTAGGTTAGTGATTCTTGTTGCAGGTGGCCCAGAAGCTAAATTCTCCAGGAACCGACTGTTGTTGGCGGCTCGGAGTGGAACATGCTCGTACATCTCCCGGAGCCGGTTTTCCACTGTGGACTAGGATTCCCCCAGACCTGTTACTGTATGGTCTGGCACTGGGTCTTCTCCTTCTTTTCCTGGGTAACCACTCTTTTTGGGTGCCCTTTCTGTGCATCCCCTGAAGGGTCTTCCTCAGACATTCTCGTGCACTGTTCTCCTCTCAACTACTTTACTCTGCTCTTCCACTACTGCCTTCCCGCCTTCCACTACCACTCTTATAATCTCCCTCCAGAACCAGTTACCTAGGTAACTGGTTGAGCTAATTGGTCCCCTGAAGCTAAGTGTGTGTGTAGCCGACCCCGTGGTAAGGCCGCGGGTGTGTGTGTATATCTTTCTCACAGAATCCCCATACTCAGGTTGAACGATAATATAACGTCTTTCTTACTGGCAAACATGTTATATCACAGTCAACCGAACTATATGCGTACTTGTATATATTAGAGTCTCTGGATCTTCACTTCTTCCGGTGAACGCGCAAGAAAAGAAAAAAACAACACAGAGAAGTATCTTTCCCTAACTTTCCCTAAAATCAGTACCATGGTGTATCATAGAAGAAGATGTCGCTCCCAGTCGAGGCCTGGGGATCCACAGGACGGTCCCGGTGCAGCGCTGAAGGGAAACTCCTCAGTCTTCTTCTTTGGTCTCCTTCCGCAGGTAACGGAATCTTTCTTTGTTAGTCTCTCCCAGTCTCAGGGCAACACCGAGCAGCAGAAGGGGCCGACAGCAGGACAGAAGTCTCTCTCAGTCTCGGGCAGACACACCGAGCGGCAGGAGGGAGATCACGGCAGTACAAATGGCTCCCTTATGTTGGTCACGGGGCCCATGCACATGTACTCCGGTGCTCGGCGGGCAAGGTTTTGCAGAGCGGCCAGAGTCACAGCACCAAAGTCAGTGCCCAGATCAGTTCACGGGGGCTTCTGCGGGTGATTTTTCCGGCAAGGTGTAGCAAAGTGAGCCCTCTTTCACCAGACATCCACAAGCAGGTCTCCCTGGCTCAGCTCTGGATCTGCACTGACATTCTGTCTCATCTTCCTGAGTAAACAAAAAATTACAGCATATCTGAGTTGGATCTGATTATCAGATTGAACTTGGCAATGCAAGCCAATGGAGTCAATGGGTCCATAGAAAACATCAACCTGCACTTGGGTGACATCTGAGTTCAGTCTGATTTTCGATGACTGATATAATAGAAAAAATGGGGACAATTTTTTTCTCCTCATCTGAGAAATTTGAATGACACTATGATCATTCTATGATCAAACTCTGGTCAGAGTTTGATGAGGGTGTGATTTGCATTTTCGGCCTGATTCTCTCAGATGAGAGACCCTACGAAGCATAGATCATCAATATGTAGGTTCTGAGCAATGTCTTTGAGATGGATTTAAAGCTCACAATTTGTCAGCATGCAGCAATCTGACTGTATCCTTTGTTGATGGAGAGGTAAAGATATAATAGCATGAATCTAGCTCTTGAAGGGATATTCCAGTGAGGAAAAAATATGTTTTTTGCTGTTGCTCAAATGAGGCAGAGTTATCTTCCGGGCAGCATCCATCTCATAGCCTGGAACAACACATTTATCTAAAGTGATAAATGATCATTTCTCCACAACAAGGCATCTGATAAGAGACAGACAGGTAGGACTTTATTCAGAATTCTATACATGTATGCCCTTATTAATAGTTTAGAAAGGTCAAAGTAGTGACAGACTCTGTTACTAATGTCGAGCCCCAGGCCCTGGGGTACTCGGGTATCAGGCTCCAAGGGGTTAACGGGGATGTTACGGGTGGCAGCGCCTGATCCCGTGGCTTGGGTGACACTTCAAAAAGGGATGTATTTACAGGGGAATTCTATATACAGTTCTCGTGATGCCACCTGTAGTCTGGTGATAAGTCACCAGCGCCGCCACAGTCCGCCGGAGGTAGCTGGTAATGCTGCTTGGATGACTAAGCCCCCTACAGGTAGGGCTGTTCCTCCGGGGCAGCGTTCCAGCAAGGGAACAGGTTGAAGAAGGAAAATACTCGCAGAGGTAAAGTCACTTTCTCCCGGGTACTTTACTGTCAACTCGTAGCAGCATCAGTTACAGTTCACTGTTCAGCAAGATGGTATAATAACAGGTAGGTGCAGTACTAGGTGGTGGCAGGTGAACGGAAAGTCTCTGTGTGGCTTAAGTAGGTGTCCTTTCTGTCGCTCTTCCAGGTTGGTGTGAAGCCTGGCTGATCTGAAATCCAGCCTGGCCTCCTGTACTCTCTCTCACCCTTTCCTTTGTCGTCGGGTAACCCCCTAATGGCCCTATGCTGACTCTCTGCGCATGGTGCCTGGCCCCTGGATTGACTTCGCAGGTGTCCAGAAAAATTTGAAGTCTTTCCCGGTTCATCGGATTCTCTTACTGGGCTTGAATCTTCCAGCAGACTTCGGGCTCCGGAACCCGGACAGCTGCTCTGGGATAAGCCTCCACCGGCCTCTCAGCTCTCAGAGCTGCTCTTTCCCTGGAAGGCGCCTTCCTGCCCTCCTCCCACATTCTCTGCAGCTGCTGCTATCCCCAGCAGCCTCCTCCTCCTCCTCCTGCTGCTTGACCTTGACTCCCTTCTCACTTCCTCCCACCCCCACACTGCTTTTCCTAACTCCTCCCACCGGGGTTGGGTCTCCTAGTAAAGGAATTAACTCTTTACTCCCCTGAGCTAAGGGTGTGTGTGGATGCGACTGTTTAAGCCACATGTTGACTTTTCCATTCACCTGTCACGGGGCAATTACACCGCTTTTACGGGTGTAGTACCCCTCTGTGATGCCTGCATATGCGGGGCGCCACATACCCCCCTGATGGAATATACTCGTCCGCCAGTATCTGTACCTGTTACCGGGAAGTGAAAAAGCATTTTTCTTTTTATATTCAACATCAACGGGTAAATTATATACAATCAAGCATTCTTAGGTTTCTTCCTATCGCTAGGAGGCACATTTCTTTAAAAGTTACACACATATAGACATTCCAGTAGCTAGTATGTCAGACCCCACGGCCCTTGGGTCACCTGTTGGCAAAGTTATTACTCTCCGGCTATGACTATCTGCATAAAAGACATAATCTAACTTTGCCCAACGGGGACTGGTACTAACTACACGGGCCCAGCGGTAATGTATTGTCCAGCACAGTCCAGTGTGTATTATCACCACTGGGCCGTTGCTCACACAGCACACATCATCAACAAGGGAAAGAAAGTTCAAAAAATAAAAGTCTCTGATTCTTCAGATTCAAAATAAAACACAGGGACTCACTCTGCATTCTTAGGGATTTGCAAAAAGGAAAGGCAGAAATAAAGGGCATAGTTGCTGTAAAAGGGGCTATGTACAGTGCAATGTCTCTACAATGGGAGTCTATTGCTTGCGGGATATTGTGATGGCGAACCAGCCTAATGGGCCAGGGTAACGCTCAAAAGTGACCTGCTTACCTTGGTATAAGTCTCTGTCTGGGTGTCCTCGCCACAGGTAAGACTCTACATCTCGTCTGGCAAAAAAGATATCGTCCTGAAGTCCGGGTTCCCTTAGAAATCCCCATCCTTCGTCCTGGTACACCAAAACTGTGATTACTTATGGGTGCACCACCGTTATGCGATATTAGGATAAATAAAAGGATGGGGTGCTACTTGTCAACAAAACATAATTGTCATTGGAACAGAAAGAATTGACAGTAAAACTGCACTCCACATCCAAATAATGTAAGATGAAAAAGTATCTTTATTTGAGGAAAAACGACACACAGATTAAAACCATTTAAAACCAATAACAAACATTGCAAAAAGCCACAACAATAATGAGTATAATACCACATAGGGGAAAGAGGGCCCCTTCAAACCCTGTATTCATGCCTGATTCATTAGCAGCAATAATATAACAGTAATCATACACTGAAGTCAAACAATACAAGTCTACACCAAATAGTTAATCTTACTGCACTTAGCCCCTGGAACCAGTGAGCAATGTGAAATAACACATTGTGCAAAGATCAAGTAGTGCACAGAAATGATGACCAACAGAACCTAGTATTTGGTGAAAATAAAATGACAAGTTGACATTCAGTTTTTGCAGCTCCTCTGAGCTATGCTGCCTGTCAGCTAAGCAGTCAAAGCTGGAGATTTCTCCCCTCACCTGTCAATAGACAGCATGGAGCTTGCAGCACAGCAATGTAGATCCCTATATCCCTCAGTGATCCCAGGGAATAGGAATAGGTATTTGCTAGTAAGGAGCACGGAGTGTCCAGGCATGAGCAGTGGGGGCCCCTGCATCCCACGCATATCGCAGCACTGGGCGGCTTCGTCAGGGAGGCGTCACCAAAACGACAGTTCCTTGGCGGCGTAGTTCTACTGGAAGCGGGGGCTGTGATCTTGCTTCGTCCTGTAGTCGCCTTGTTGCCTGCTATCGCTGGAACCATCCCTCTCGGCGTCATTGTCTAGTCACTTGGTCTCTTTCATTCAAAGCTGGTTGAGACATCTGGGGTGGCTGGTACTGTGGGGGTGGTGAGTTGCCGGTTGGGACTCTGGTGTTCACTCTCGTCTCCGCTGAGCTCACTATGGTGGGGGTACCTCACTGCTGCCACTGTGTCACATGTCGACTTTTCTATTCACGTGTCAAGGGGCAATTACAGCGCTTTTACAAGTGTAGTACCCTTCTGTGACGCCTGCATATGCGGGACGCCACACTAATATTAATATACTTTTTATCCAGACCAAATCTTCCAATCCAGGGACCTCCTCTTCCTGCTTCTTTCAACACAACTGAAAGTTTTCCAATCCTTCTCTTTGTAAGTAATATGAGCTGACTGATTGGCACACTTTAATAGCTAAACTAGCTTTATACAATCCTTGGCAAAAATTTTGGAATCACTTGGCTCGGAGGATGTCCATTTAGTTGTTTAATTTTGTAGAAAAAAAGCAAATCACAGATGAATCACCCAGGGTTGTGTGGGGACTCAGGTATCTGGACCCTGCTTTAGTTGGGATCTCACTGGTGGCCTGCCCAGACCCGTGGCCCTGGTGATCAACTGAAAAGGGTTTAGGGAATGAAAATAAAGTTTGTCGTGATGCCACCTGCAGATTCTGGTGATGGGCACCAGCGACACTTCAGACCTCTGGGGGAGATGATACTGCAGCTTGGATCAAGCAGCTCCCTGCAGGTGGAGCTGAGTCCCCGGGGAAGACCAGCACTGATGGTCGTGGTGCTGGATGTGGATATGATCCGTGGAGCAGTGAAGCAGACGAACAGACACACGGAGGCTTTGTCACTCTACACGGGTACTTTACTCTGTAAACCAGTTCAGATGGCAGTTCAGGTTACAGCACAAACAGTCTATAGTTAGGTAGCTGGTCGGGTAGTCACAAGGATTTGCAAGGTCTTTCAGTGGATCCTGTAGGATACTCTCTTTTGACAATCCCGTGTCCTGCTGCTAAAACTTGCACCGGCACAGCCCTCTTGTATACCAGGCCCATTGGGGCGAGCTCAAACCTTGGTGGGCGATCCTGGCGAAGCTGCACTTTGTAGACAGGGTGTCAGGGTGGATGAACTCACCCGTGATGACAGGTGTAGAAAGCTCAGGGACTGAACACCCTGCACCCATATCCTCAGAGCCAGTACTCCATTAGATGGACTAGGGTCCCCCCGACGTATGGGCGCTCCGCTCTAGGTCCCCTCTTTCTGTTCCTGGGCTGCCTCTTCTCTAGGCCACCCTCCCTGGGAGTCTGTTTCTCTCTCTCGGGGGCTCCCCTAGGTTTCGCTCCTCAGTGCAAACTAGAACTCCACTGTGTGACTTCCCTCCTCCCTTAACTCTCCCCCTAGGGACTGGGCTTCAACCATTTGCCTAGGCTCGAGTGTGGGGGTGCTGGGGTGTGATCCACTTGCAAACCTTACTCCTCCCTGTGACACACTCTTTTGTGGTGCTGTACCCCTACTGTGGCGCACTGACCAGTGGGGCGCCACACAGAACATGGCACAAAACTAAAGTCATTTAAAATAGCAACTCTCTGCCTTTAAGAAACACTAAAAGAAATGTTGAAAAAAAAATGTGCTAGCCAGTCAACAGTTGCTTTTGTAGGACCAAGCAGGGGGAAAAATTATGGAATCACTCAATTCTGAGAAAAAAATTATGGAATCACCCAGTAAATGTTCATTCCCAAAACTAACACATGCATCAAATAAGATCTGCTCGTTAGTCTGCATCTAAAAAGGAGTGATCACACTTTGGAGAGCTGTTGCACCAAGCGGACTGACATGAATCATGGCTCCAATACAAGAGATGTCAATTGAAACAAAGGAGAGGATTATCAAACTCTTAAAAGAGGGAAAATAAAAATGTAATGTTGCAAAAGATGTTGGTTTGCACAGTCAGCTGTGTCTCACATCTGGTCCAAATACAAATAACATGAGAAGGTTGTAAAGGGAAACAGACTGGTAGACCAAGAAGGCATCAAAGCAATACAAAGAAACATAAGGCAATATGTCTCCAAAACAGGAAATGCACAACAAAACAAATGAGGAACGAATGGGAGAAACCTGGAGTCAATGTCTGTGACCGAACTGTAAGAAACCGCCTAAAGGAATTGGGATTTACATACAGAAAAGCTAAACAAAAGCCATCATTAACACCTAAACAGAAAAAAACAAGGTTACAATTGGCTAAGGAAAAGCAATCGTGGACTGTGGACGACTGAATGAAAGTCATATTCAGTGATGAATCGTGAATCTACATTGGGCAAGGTGATGATGCTGGAACTTTTGTTTGGTGTCGTTCCAATGAGATTTATAAAGATGACTGCCTGAAAAGAACATGCAAATTTCCACAGGCATTGATGATATGGGGCTGTATGTCAGGTAAAGGCGCTGGGGAGATGGCTGTCATTACATCTTCAATAAATGCCCAAGTTTACATTGATATTTTGGACACTTTTCTTATCCCATCAATTGAAAGGATGTTTGGGGATGATGAAATAATTTTTCAAGATGATAATGCATCCTGCCATAAAGCAAAAACTGTGAAAATATTCCTTGAATGAAGACTCATAAGGTCAATGTCATGGCCTGCAAATAGTCCAGATCTCAATCAAATTGAAAATCTTTGATGGAAGTTGAAGAAAATAGTCCATGACAAGGCTCCAACCAGCAAAGCTGATCTGGCAACAGGAATCAGAGAAAGTTGGAGCCAGATTGATGATGAGTACTGTTTGTCACTCATTAGGTCCATCCCTCTGAGGCTGCAAGCTGTTATAAAAGCAAAAGGTGGTGCAACAAAAATACTAGTAATGTATTTGAGGGTTGTTTTGTTTGTTTGTTTGTCATAATTCCAGACTTTTTTCCTCAGAATTGAATGATTCCATAATTTTTCCCCTTGTTTGCACATTTTTTTTTCAAGATTTCTTTTAAGGCCATGTCACACAGTTCAATTTCAATCACAATATCGTCAGAAAAGTCACGTGATTGAGATTGTTTGAACAATTTCGCAATATCGCTTGTGCAGTGTCACAAGCATAGATCAATTGCGATTTAAAATTTGGCAACACGCCAGCAATCAAGCACACAACCCAGCGATCTACAAAAGCCATTGTCAGGAATAGGCGGAATCGTCCACTAGATCGTTAGTGCGGCATCACACGACACGATGCTGTAGATCGCTCAAGCGATAACCACTTGATTTGTGCTCCTGCTCATAAATCTGCAATCAAACGATCAAGCGATTTTTCAATGAAATATTGCTCAGTTACACGCAGCGGCACAAAGGATATCACTTAAGCGATCAAAAAAGCAGTGTGACGAAGGCGATTGAGCCTCCTCAAGGCTGGAAACACACTGGCGTTAGACTCGTGCGAGTGTAATGCGTGATAAAATCGCCTTGCACTTGGACCTGTATCTTTAAAGATACAGGTCACATCAATGTGATTTTCTCACATTACACTCGCAGCATGCACGATTGCACGCGATTTCCTCGCACGAGAGGCCATTAAAAGTATATGGGTGCAAGTCAAACTCGCACCCATACAGCACACTTTGCGATAGTCACACAAGTGTGCTGTCAAAATCACTTCAAACTTAGCGGCTCTCAAAGCCGCCAAGTTTGAATTTGCCGGTTTCCCAGTACAGTAATCAATAATGTTTCTGCGCTGTGACAGCAGCATTGACACATCATTGTAAATAACTCTGGTGCTAAAAAAAGATTAAAGTTCTAGGATTTATTAATCATTTTAACCCTGCATGTCAGCAGAGAGCCTGCAGATGCGGCTAATAAAAGTCGGTGTATGAAGGGTTAATCTGCTGTTGTGTGTTGCCATCATGTGTACACAGAGTGTGTACACCTTGTGTACACATGGTGACATCCCACCCTGGCAGTTGAGGGGTTAATAGCAGTTTTAATCTAATCCCGGCATTTGTCGGGTTTTAGTTTCAGTTTTATAAAAGCCGGTTGTTTCAGCACTGAGGGTACTGTCCGTGGTCCTGTACGTAAATTGCGTAGAGGACCAGCATCAGTGCTGTAGAACTGGTGAGCTGTCCCTGGTCCCTGGTGCTGTTACCGTACGCTATTGGTGTAAGTACCAGGAGAGCTCACCAGGAGAATGGAGAATAATGTGTCTCAGTATGTCCATGCCGCCGGCATGTGGCTGCAAGGTCAGCACACATGCCGGAGGTATGGATGTGTGAAAAAGGCCCACCACTGAGACTAGTGATTGGCTGTAGCTGTTGACCTTACATGGTCATCATGTCATCACTGAAGAGAAAATTACAAAGACTGGTGTGATCACTAAAGCTGCAGTGTTTGAATTACTAGAATAAATTAGGCTGGGGTCACACTTGGCATGAGTTTTTTTAGTGCCTTAAAAAAGCATGCGTTTCTGCATGCGTTTTTTCATTTCAGCATGCGTTTTTTAAGGTGTCTGATGGCTCCCTGCGTTTTTTAATGCGTTTTTAAATCAGCACCCAAAAATAGTGCATGCACTATTTTTTGGTGCTGTTTTAAAAACGCATGCTTTTTTTAGAAAACTCATGCGTTTTTTTAACATGGGCCCCTATAGAAAACGCATGCGTTTTTGAATGGTACTAAATGGTACTAATGTACCATGCGTTTTTGCATGCGTTTTTGATGTCAGCTAATCACATAATTGCACAAACACACACAAAAACGCATGGTACTGTCACACATGCGTTTTTGCTATTAAGACATGCGTTTTTGCTATTAGGGCATGTGTTTTTTAACATGGGGGCCTATGGGTGCGTTTTTACATGCTTTTTTAAAAATGCAGGTCTCCATAAAAGCATGAAAAAAACGCAAGTGTGACCCCCAGCCTAAGTTATGTTTCTTTTATATAGTATTCCCCATGTTTATCAAATCTTGGACAACCTTTTAAAGGATAAAATGGGATTGGATAACAGAGTTTATCTTTACCTCACATTAGCAATGCCTACTGAAATTAAGACATGGTAATATAGTGTAAATACTATTGAATGATAGATAGTAAGGCAGGTTTCACACTGGCGTTTGTGTCTGCATGCGTATGGCACGCAGTCGCAAACGCAGTGCAAATGCAGCCATACTAATGTGAACGCAGTGGAGAATCTCCGCATGCGTTCACTGATAGAAATAATCTCTTCAGTTTCTTCGTTCGATAAACTCCATAGACTGCGTCTTCAGAACCAAAAGTGGGTTTTATTCGGGTAGGAAAAAAAATACAGAGATGTACGGCAAAAGCAGTATGACTGCAGGAATCTGAATGACAGGCGCGGGAGCCACAGGTGTCACACTCAAGATGGATTCAGAATAATGGCTCCCCGTCTCTTGGACGGAGCGTGTCTTTATACCAATTTTCTCCATAGAGAATCATTGTTACCAATGACTCTCTATGGAACAAGGATTACGTCACCTGTCATAAGTGATCCCTTCATATTACTTACAACATATATTGACATGAAAAAGCACATTAATTTCATTACTAACTACATACAAATTATCTCACAACAGCCTTTTTGGGACCAAGCACAAATCATAACTTATTGACATTAATCAGCTCTGTTCTTGATTATAAGAAACGTCATATTAGCCTTGAGGGATAGAATACACCACAAAAAATAAGACAAATTCAGAACTGGCTTATGAACTGATTATAAATTTTGCTAAATGATCAGACCAAATCTAATTAACGTGTATCTGTTTTCTTATACAGGTTAGGTCATTGCTTATAGCTAGAAGACATGACATTTAGATTTCTACTAACAGAGAAAGTTTCAATAGTTATATTTTCAAGCTTAAACTGAAACTCTTACACAAGACAAAATGGCTGACAGAGGCCTTGGTACCCATGGCCTCCGTCTAACATTCACATTAGTATGCAGCCCGGCCAGCCAATCAGATGTCTCGGCGGCGGCCGGGAGGCAGAGATCAGCAGTGGACATCTCCTCCTCCCGACCACAGCTGATCTCCCGCCGGTGTCGGAGTGAGAGATTTGAAGAAACAGCTGACCTGACAGCTGTTTAAATCTCCCTCGCCGGCACCAAATAGGCGATATTGGTGCAGGAAATAAGAAACAGCTGATCGCTGCTTCAAATCTCCTGTGCCAACATCACCTATTCGGTCCCGGCGCAGGAGATTTAAACAGCTGCCAGATCGGCTGTTTCTTCTGCGCCGACACCGGTGGGAGATCAGTGGAGGCTCTAGCTGATCTCACGGTGGCCGCTGCTGATCAGCAGCGGCCACCGGAAGAAATTTCAATGTGATCCACAGCGTTCTCCTGCGCTGTCATGCGGAGGACACTGCGGATCCATTGACTTCAACGCGTGGTTTGTGCGCTTGTGGGTGCTTGCAGATAAAACAAGCGCACGCAAACGCACAAAAAATGCAACAAGCTGCGTTCGGAATGCGCTCGGAGGGCGCACAAATTATGCGTATGTGAACGCAAACGCAACCAAATGCAGCCAAACGCAGGCACATGCATTCCCATGTTAAACATAGGAACGCATGTGCGCAAGCGTTTGGCTGCATTCAGTACGCTGTGTTTGCATACGCCAGTGTGAAAGTAGAGTACTGTTACAAGTCGCAACATTGCATGCAATTTCACTTGCAATCTGCTGGTTGCAGTGAAATCATGGACACATTGTTCTATTTTGTTGCCATATACAAATGGAACAATGTGTCCATGATTTCGCTGCAACCAGCAAATTGCCAGTGAAATTGCATGCAATGTTGCGACGTGTAACGGTACTCTTAGATAGATGTGATTAGATAACATTTTCTTTCTACTGCAATGTAGAATTAAAATAAATTGGACTTGTTGTGTCCTTTGTTTTTGTCTCCCCTTCCTCATACCTATGATCTAACCTTAATGTTTCTGCTGTGAACACTGAAATACAAGTATAATAATAGTAAGTTGTGTGATCTAGAAAAATTAAATTGCTACTTTGCAAATCATTATTGAAATTGACAGGCAATATCCATTTTAAATGTCTTCTGTGCTAAGAGTAATTTGCATTGAGACTTTTCTAAGGAGAGATAAGGCTAACTTGCTCCATCAAGTGGCAACGTAGGCAATACAACAACATATGCTATGTCATTGCAGTTACTCTGCTGATGTTCCTCATGATTCCAAATAAAATATACCTTTTTTTATAGTCTACATGTCATACATGAATTCAGCTTTAAACCTAACAGGGTGATACAAAGGGAGAGGGAAAAGAATGGACAACACAGAGAACAAGGACTGCATTACATGAAGCATGTGTCTCTTTATGAATAATAGTTGTACAGTTACTTTCCTGGAATTTGGGCCAAAAATTGAAATGTCTGACATAAGAGAATATTGAAGTATCAGATTGGGAACCCAACTTTCACATTTGGAAACAAGTGTGTGTCCTTTTTAGATTGCACCCATTGTGCACATAGGACAAAACTATTTCCAATAAGATCTAAGGGTATTTATGGGTTAACAAATAAAAGACTCTCTTGACAAGTGTCCCAAATTAGCACAAAATAATGTTTTTTTTGCTGGAAATTTGGGAGCCGAGGCTGGATAAAAAAAGAGAATCCTTAGTTACAATAATGAGCCAATCCAACCAACAATAAGACAAGAAATGTTACTAATTCTACTAAAGTTAGTTTTTATTAGAATGAATTTGTTTTACCCAATATTGCTTTAAAAATGAATGAAGAAATTGAATTCTTTATAGAAGACATTTACAAGTTAACTCACAAATTCTTAATATGATAAATGGGAAATATTATTCCTACCTGTAGTGAACAAACCAAAAACCATTAATTTTCGTTCTTGTAATTTATCATCAAAATATTGTTTTGCTGGAAAATGTAAAACATAGAATGATAAATAATTTTCGACAAAATAAGCCCGTATAATGTCACTGAATATGAGAAACAAGTTAAGTCTGCTGAATAAATCATGTATGGCGATATTGGACATAAGGTGTTGATGAATTGTTCTCTTCTTCTGAAATAAATCCTGAAGTGAACAAAGGCTACTAGCTTTTTCAAGTTCTATACAGAAAACTCATATTTCTATTTTAGAATTTAAGAATAAAAATCAGATTCCAACCCTGCTGTATGAAAACAGTATAATCTGGAGCAGGGCGGGATCAGGTGCTGACGTCAACGGCAGGAGGCATTTCAGCTGCTGTGACCCGCTCCAAAACATAGCTCGCTCTGCGCCTGCATCACTTAAGACAATGAGGTGCACGAGCTGGCGATGAGGGGAGACACACTGTTTATTTCATACAACGCATTTTGGAGCCATCCATGGTCCTTCATCAGGGATAAATACAGTTACAGCACAATACAAGTCAGTTGACTGACTTGTATTGTGCTGTAACTGTATGTATTCCCTGGTGAAGGAGAACAGCTGGCTCCGAAACGTGTTGGATGAAATAAAAAGCACCATTGATTGAAGATATATTGTGGTCTCCATCCGTATTCAGCAGCGCGGACCTGAGCACACCGTCCTACACACCATTGATGTACTCCACCTTGCACGTCTAAGTGTGGGTCCTGCAGCGGCTGTAAGAAGTGCTTATACTGGTTGTGGGTACCACAACCATACCAGGTGAACAGATAACAACAGGACCACATCAATTTTTTTTATAAAAGATAAGACCCTACTTGCGCTTGTCTTCTCCCTAGATACAGATGAAATCAGAATAAACCTTTTCCTTTTTAGGTCAATCAGCATTACCACAATGATTTACATTTGCCAAATGCCAGAATAATGAGAGAAAGAATGTTTTAAGGCATTTTTATTACATTCTTAAAAGTCACAAGTTTACATACACTAAGATTACTATGCCTAAACAATTTGGTACAGCCCATATGATGATGTCATGTGTTTTGAAGCTTTAGTTTAATAGCAACCTCCGAGTTAATTAGAGACACACCTTTGGATGTATTTTAATGCACACCTGAAACACACTACTTCATTGTGTTAAATAGAATTCCATACAATCTATAAAGTGGGACAGAAAGCCACACAACTCAATAAACATTGAATTCAAGGAGAACAAAGAGAGAAAATGTGCACAGGTATTTAATGTAAATCGAACAAAACACAGATTCTAGTCCTATGAGGACAGAAATAGGACAGCAGGTACAGGGCACCTGCTGTCCTATCTCTGTCCTTATAGGACTAGAACCTGTGTTTTGTTCGATTTACATTAAATACCTGTGCACATTTTCTCTCTTTGTTCTCCTTGAATTCAACACTACTTCATTGTGTAGCATCATGGGAAGTCTAAATATCTTAGTCAAGATATCAGGAAGAGATTTGTGGACTTGCACTAGTCTGGTTCAATCCTTGGGTGCAATTTCCAGATACCTGAAGGTGCCTCATTCATCTGTACAAACAATTATGTGCATGTACAAACAAGATGGGAATGTCCAGCTATCCTACCGCTCAGGAATGAGATGGCTTCTGTGTCTCAGAGATGAATGTGCTTTGGCCTGACATCTGTATATCAACCCAAGAACAAAAGCCAAAGAACTTGTGAACATGATGGCGGAATCTGGTAAGATTGTGTCATTGTTCACAGTGATCCAAGTACTGAACATGGTCTGAAAGGCTACTCTGCCAGGAAGAAGCCATTACTCCATAAGAAACATAAAAAAGTTAGATTAATTTTTACAAGAACAAAGACCTACATTTGTGGAGACATGTCCTGCGGTCCTGTGGTCTGACAAAACTAAAATTGAACTGTTTGACCATAATGACCATCATACGTATGGAGGAGAAAGGGAGAAGATTGGTAGCCTAAGAACACCATCCCAACTGTGAAACACAGGGGCAGTGATTACAAAAAGCAAGTGTAATAACATTGAACCATTTCTATCTATTTTACCCTTGTAAAAATGTAATATCTGAGGCTGAAACAACATTAGAGTGGTAAAAATGTAAGTATTTTTTTCTTCACTACCCAAAGGTATAAATGTTTTTGAAACACCTGTATTGTCAACATCCTCACTGCAACCCTGGATGAATTTATTGAGAGGTGCAGTTTGTAAAATGGGGTCATTTTTGACTGTTCTGGCCCCTCAGGACTTCTGTCATTGTGATATGGCACTCCACAAACCATACCTGCCAAAATCTGCATTCCGGTATGACGCTCCCTCACTTCTGAGCTTTGCACTGTGCCTGACAAAGTAGTTTCCTGTCATATATGGGGTATGGGCATACTCAGGAAAAATTGCACCATACAATTTATTGTGCAATTTCTCTTGTTACCCTTGTGAAAATGCAAAATTGGAGCTAAAACAATATTTTTGTTAAAAAAAAGGGATTTTTTTTTCCATTTTCATGGCTCAACATTCTAAAATTCTGTTAAGCTCCAATGGGTTGAAGGTGCTCACCATACCACTAGATTACTTGAGGGATGTAGTTTCCAAAATGGTGACACTTTTGGGGGGGTTCTGCTGTTTTGTAACCTCGGCGGCTTTGCAAACGCAACATAGCGTCCGCAATCTCTTCCAAAAATCAAAGGGCGCGATTTCCTTCCCAAGCCCATCCATGTGCTCAAACAGTAATTTTCCACCACATATAGAGTACTGCCGTAATCAGGAGAAATAGCACAATAAATTACATGGCGCAGTTTTTCCTGTAACTCTTGTGAAAATGCAAAATTTGGAGCTGAAACAAAATTTTTCCTGGAAAAAATTTTTTTTTTTCATTTTCACTGCTCACCTTTACAAAATTCTGTGAAGAACCTGGGGGTTCCAGGTGCTCACCACACATCTCTATAAATTCCTTGAGGTATCTAGTTTTCAAAATAGGGTACATGTTTGGGGATCTCCACTGCTGGGGCTCTCCAAGTGTGACATGGTGTCAGATAATGATCCCGGACAATTTTGCATTTCAAAAGTAAAGGCCCTGTTACACAGTACGATGTCCCAGCGATGCATCCAATTTTCGGGATCGCTTGGACATCGTTATCTGATCACTGGTGAGCTGTCAAACAGGTAAACTCACCAGCAATCAGGACCAGTGAGAACACTGGTATCCAGGGTAAACAGCGGGTAACTAAGCAGAGTGCTGCGCTTAGTTACCCACTCTTTACCCTGGTCATCAGCTCCCAGTGTGTGCTGTGCGGCGCTTGGAGCTCATTGATAGTTTGTCTCCCGCTGTCACACAAGCCGATGCCGACGAGCCAACTGGAGACCAACGATAAAAAAATGGTCCGGGTCATTTACCAGCGACCAACAATGAACAAACTTATCATTGGTCGTTGGTACATGTCACACACAACGATGTTGTTTCGACGTCACTGCAACATCACCAAACTGGTGACGTTGCAATGATATTGTTAATGATATTGTACTGTGTAACAGGGCCTTAAAATGTCACTCCTTTCAAGTCCTGCTGTGCGCCCAAAGAGTGGTTTTCCGCCACATATAGGGGAATCAGCGCACTCAGGACAAATTGCACAATAGATTGTATGATGCATTTTTTTCTGTTTCTCTTGTAAAAAAAATGCTTTATTTGAGGCTAAAGTAACATTTTTGTTGCAAAAGTAACATTTTCATTTTTTCCTTCCACATAGCTTTAGTTCCTGTGAATATATACAAAACCTGAGTCAGAGCAGGTAATAGTGAAAATGCTTGTCAGAGCATGTTCACACTGGCAACTAACCAGTAAGATTCCCATATACATATGTTATTATGTTCAATTTAGCTCAATTCCCTGAGGAAGGCACATGTTGAGCCGAAACGTGGGAAGATTTTCTTTATACAAATAAAAAATCAACACAAAGAAAAATTTCTCTTTTTCATTTTCTCATTCAAGTGTGCCTAGGCTAACTTAAAATTATCTTCGGTAAATTTTCCTCAGAGCACCTCACAAGGGTCGAGCCAGGTTATACCCTATCCTATCACACTGGCTACCAGACATACTAAACCTTAAGGAAAAATGCATATACATAAACGTGTGAAAATACCCTGCAATAAATAAATAAAAAGCAAGTGCTATAAAAACACAGGGTACTTAGTACATATGTTTTTGCAAAAGGGTACAAAGTTTTTACGGAGTCTCCAGAAAACCTTCCAAAATGACACCAAAATGAATATTTAGGGTGGAAATGTTAAGGGCACATACCCAATAGTGAGATACAGCTGGTGTATGTTACTTTTTGTGATTACATGAAAGATTTTACGTGAAAACATTGTGCGGCACTCCGATGACCCTGAGAAGAGACGAACATGAAGCCCTGTCTTGAAATAATGTGCCCATTTTGAGGAACTGGGTCTATTGTAGTATCTTCCTTTGCCAGGGCAGTCCAAAATTGGGAGGTTCACCAATGCCCCTGGATACAGACATGCAGGAGGGCCTGTAAACAAGAACTGGGTGTATTGTAGTATAGCCCTTTGGCCAGGGCAGCCAAAAATTGGAAGGTTCAACAATGACCCATGCATACAGACATGTAGTAGGGCCTGTAACCCTCAAGTGGGTGTATTGTAGTATAGGCCTTTGGCCAGGGCAGCCAAAAATTGGGAGGCTCCTCATTGTCCCTGGATAGAGACGTGCAGGAGGGCCTGTAAACAAGAACTGGGTGTATTGTAGTATAGCCCTTTGGCCAGGGCAGCCAAAAATTGGAAGGTTCAACAATGACCCATGCATATAGACATGTAGTAGGGCCTGTAACCCTCAAGTGGGTGTATTGTAGTATAGGCCTTTGGCCAGGGCAGCCAAAAATTGGGAGGCTCCTCATTGTCCCTGGGTAGAGACGTGCAGGAGGGCCTGTAAACAAGAACTGGGTGTATTGTAGTATAGCCCTTTGGCCAGGGCAGCCAAAAATTGGAAGGTTCAACAATGACCCATGCATACAGACATGTAGTAGGGCCTGTAACCCTCAAGTGGGTGTATTGTAGTATAGCCCTTTGGTCAGGGCAGCCAAAAATTGGGAGGTTCAACAATGACCCATGCATTCAGACATGTAGTAGGGCCTGTAACCCTCAAGTGGGTGTATTGTAGTATAGCCCTTTGGTCAGGGCAGCCAAAAATTGGGAGGTTCAACAATGACCCATGCATTCAGACATGTAGTAGGGCCTGTAACCCTCAAGTGGGTGTATTGTAGTATAGCCCTTTGGCCATGGCAGCCAAAAATTGGAAGGTTCAACAATGACCCATGCATACAGACATGTAGTAGGGCCTGTAACCCTCAAGTAGGTGTATTGTAATATAGCCCTTTGGTCAGGGCAGCCAAAAATTGGGAGGTTCAACAATGGCCCATGCATTCAGACATGTAGTAGGGCCTGTACCCTCAAGTGGGTGTATTGTAGTATAGGCCTTTGGCCAGGGCAGCCAAAAATTGGGAGGCTCCTCATTGTGCCTGGATAGAAACGTGCAGGAGGGCCTCAAAACATTTTTCCCATTGAAAAGGAGCGGGTCTCCTGTCGTTGTAATGCCCATTCTAAAAGAATGGGCGAAAAAATTTACCACTGCGGGTATACCTCAAACAACAGCCTAACTATTGTAACGGTCATCATGGTGTCACATGAGGAGAAGGAGGAGCAGTCCAGCGATTAGCCAAAGTCCGGAAGTGTGTACCCATGGGTGAGTGGAGGTACATGGCAAATTCACATAACAAAATTTTAATTCAGTTGTCATTTGCTGGTGGTGTGGTGAAGTCTGGCCCAATCCAACCCTTGTTCATCTTGATCAGAGTCAGCCTGTCAGCATTTTCAGTTGACAGGCGGGTGCGTTTATCAGTGATGATTCCACCTGCAGCACTGAAAACACGCTCTAATAAAACGCTAGCGGCAGGGCAGGCCAGGACTTCCAAGGCGTAGAGAGCCAATTCATGCCATGTGTCCAGCTTGGAGACCCAATAATTGAAAGGCACAGAGGAATCTCGCAGTACAGTTGTTCGATCTGCAAGGTACTCCTTCAGCATCTGCCCAAACTTAGCATTTCTGGTAGCACTACCCCGCACATCAGGGGCTGTGGTACGTGAGGGGCTGAGAAAACTGTCCCACATCGTAAAGACAGTTCCCCTACCTCTGGCGGATTGGACTTGTGCCCCTCTCGGCCATTCGCCTTGGTTGTCCACCGAATCCTGACCTATGCCGCTAGCGTTTTGTGAGGGGAATGATTTGACTACTTCCGTGACTATGGCCCTGTGGAACTGCTGCACTTTGTCTGACCTCTCCGCCTCAGGAATGAGAGACATAAAGTTCTCCTTGTAGCGTGGGTCTAACAGTGTTGCCAACCAGTACTGATTGTCGGCCAAGATGTTCTGAACGCGAGGGTCACGAGCCAGGCAGCTTACCATAAAGTCAGCCATGTGCGCCAGACTCTTAACAGCCATCACTTCAGTATCCAGACCAACACGATGACTGAACATGCTGTCCTCCTCCTCATCTTCCCTGTCCTCTGGCCAGCCACGCTGAATCGAGGGTATGAGTGGTGTGCATGTCATATCCTCAATTTGGCCAGAGAGTTGCTCCATGTCTTCCTCCTCCTTCTTGTCATAGTCCTCCACTGCACGTTGTGATAAGATGAGGCTGGGCTGTGTGTTTTCACCCACACCCACTACTGTTTCTTGCTCCAAGTCATCACGCTCGGCCTGCAATGCATCCTCTTTAATTTTCAGCAGAGACCGTTTTAGAAGGCAGAGTAGTGGTATGGTGACACTAATAATGGCGTCATCGCCGCTCACCATCTTGGTGGAGTCCTCAAAGTTTTGGAGGACGGTACATAGGTCCGACATCCATCTCCACTCCTCAGGTGTTATGTGTGGAATTTGACCCATTTCCCGACGGCTTAGGTGATGCAGGTAGTCCACAACTGCCCTCTTCTGCTCACATATCCTGACCAACATGTGCAGAGTTAATTCCAACGCATGGGGACATCACACACCAGTCTGTGGGCCGGAAGACGCAAAAGGCGCTGAAAGTCGGCAAGGCCGGCTGAAGCAGCAGGTGACTTGCGAAAATGTGCAGACAGACGGTGAACTTTTACCAGCAGTTCAGACACCTCTGGGTATGACTTTACAAACCTCTGAACCACCAGGTTGAGCACATGGGCCACGCATGGAACATGCGTCAGCTGGCCTCGCGTCAAAGCTGCCACCAGGTTCCGGCCATTGTCACACACGACCTTTCCTGGCTTTAGGTTCAGAGGTGTGAGCCAGTGATCTGCCTGCTGTTTCAGAGCTGTCCACACCTCTTCTGCATTGTGGGGTTTGTCACCTATGCAGACTAGCTTCAGCACAGCCTGTCGCCGCTTTGCAGAGGCAGTGCTGCAGTGCTTCCAGCTTGGGACTGGTGTGGAGGGTACAGTGGATGAGGATGCGCAGGAGGAGGAGGCTGAGGAGCATGACATTCCGGAGCTGTAGAGTGTCGGTGAAACCCTGACAGACGTAGGGCCTGCTATCCTTGGTGTGGGAAGGACGTGTTCCGTCCCTCGCTCAGACTGGGTCCCAGCCTCCACAATATTAATCCAGTGTGCCGTCAAGGAGATGTAGCGGCCTTGCCCACAAGCACTTGTCCACGTGTCTGTGGTTAGGTGGACTTTGACTGAAACAGCGTTGTTCAGGGCACGTGTGATGCTGTTGGACACGTGGTTATGCAATGCGGGGACGGCACATCTGGAGAAATAGTGGCGGCTGGGGACCGAGTAACGTGGGACAGCAGCCGCCATCAGGTCGCGGAATGCTTCCGTCTCCACCAGCCGGAAAGGCAACATTTCTAGCGCTATGAGTCGCGAAATGTGATCATTCAGGACTGTGGCATGTGGGGCGTTGGCAGCGTATTTGCGCCTGCATTCAAATGTTTGCTGAATGGATAATTGAACGCTGCGCTGGGACAAGGACGTGCTTGATGGTGGTGTAATTTGTGCGTGGGCAACTTCAGGTGCAGGGCCGGAGGCTTGTTCGCGGCCAGCATGGACAGGGGATTGGCTCGCACGCACAACAGGCGAAGACGTAGCAGTGACATCAGCAAGCATCGCTCCTCGACTCTGTTGTACTTCCCACAAAGTCGGGTGCTTGGCTGACATGTGCCTGATCATGCTGGTGGTGGTCAGGCTGCTAGTTTTCGTACCCCTGCTGATACTGGCATGGCAGGTGTGGCAAATGGCCTTTTTTGAGTCTTCTGGAGCCAACTTAAAAAACTCCCAGACTTGGGAAGACCGAACATTTGCACAGGCACCTTGAGTCGTGTTGTTGTTCCGGGGAACGGTTGCCTGCCTTCTGCCTGCGGACACGACCCTGCTTCGTACTGCCTGTTGGGATGCTAACGCCTCCCTCCCCCTGTGCACTGCTGGCCTCGCTCTGCATATCCTCCTGCCGTGTTGGGTCAGCTACTGGATCATCCACCACGTCGTCTTCCTCTTCCGCACCCTGATCCTCTTCCTGACTTCCTGGCAATTGTGTCTCATCATCGTCCACCCCTTGTTGAGACACTTTGGCAACGTTCCGTTCGTGAGAACGTGGCTCCACATATATTTGGGCATCTGTACATACCATCTCCTCATCACCCACTTCAAGAGGAGGTGGCGACAGGCCAGATTCTGCGAATGGATACGTGAACAGCTCTTCCGAGTGTCCTAGTGTGGGATCAGTAATGTCCTTGGACGTGTACTCGGCCTGGTGGTAGGAAGGAGGATCAGGTTGGGAAATGTGCGGTGCAGTATCACGGCTACTGACACTTGACCGTGTGGAAGACAGGGTGTTTGTGGAGGTGCCCATCTGACTTGATGCATTATCCGCTATCCAAGTAACAACCTGTTGACACTGCTCTTGCTTCAACAGCGGTGTACTGCTGCGGGCTCCAAGAATTTGGGACAGGACGTGCGAGCGAGGAGATGTGGCCCTTTGTTGTTGCGAAATTAGTGCTTGCACACGACCTCGGCCTCTGCCTGCACCACCATCACGTCCACTTCCTTGTTCCTTGCCAACGCCCTTGCCAACGCCCTTGCGCATTTTGCCTGTATACTGCGACAACTGTCTGGTGACTGTAGAGGTCACAGGAGATTAGGATAAAAGTCCCTAACCTGTATCAAGGTAGTACGTACACCAGTCTGGTGACTGGTCAGATCACAGGAGATTAGGATTTTAGTCCCTAACCTGTATCAAGGTAGTAATTACAACAGTCTGGTGACCGTAATGGTGACAGGAGATTAGGATTTTAGGCACTAACCTGTATCAAGGTATGACGTACACCAGTCTGGTGACTGGTCAGATCAGAGGAGATTAGGATTTTAGTCCCTAACCTGTATCAAGGTAGTACGTACACCAGTCTGGTGACTGTTCAGATCACAAGAGATTAGGATTTTAGTCCCTAACCTGTATCAAGGTAGTAATTACAACAGTCTGGTGACTGTAATGGTCACAGGAGATTAGGATTTTAGTCCCTAACCTGTATCAAGGTATGACGTACACCAGTCTGGTGACTGGTCAGATCACAGGAGATTAGGATTTTCGTCCCTAACCTGTATCAAGGTAGTAATTACACCAGTCTGGTGACTGTAATGGTGACAGGAGATTAGGATTTTAGGCCCTAACCTGTATCAAGGTAGTAATTACACCAGTCTGGTGACTGGTCAGATCACAGGGGATTAGGATTTTCGTCCCTAACCTGTATCAAGGTAGTACGTACACCAGTCTGGTGACTGTTCAGATCACAAGAGATTAGGATTTTAGTCCCTAACCTGTATCAAGGTAGTAATTACAACAGTCTGGTGACTGTAATGGTCACAGGAGATTAGGATTTTAGTCCCTAACCTGTATCAAGGTAGTAATTACACCAGTCTGGTGACTGTAATGGTGACAGGAGATTAGGATTTTAGGCCCTAACCTGTATCAAGGTATGACGTACACCAGTCTGGTAACTGGTCAGATCACAGGAAATTAGGATTTTAGTCCCTAACCTGTATCAAGGTAGTAATTACAACAGTCTGGTGACTGTAATGGTCACAGGAGATTAGGATTTTAGTCCCTAACCTGTATCAAGGTGGTAATTACACCAGTCTGGTGACTGTAATGGTAACAGGAGATTAGGATTTTAGGCCCTAACCTGTATCAAGGTATGACGTACACCAGTCTGGTGACTGGTCAGATCACAGGAGATTAGGATTTTAGTCCCTAACCTGTATCAAGGTAGTACGTACACCAGTCTGGTGACTGTTCAGATCACAAGAGATTAGGATTTTAGTCCCTAACCTGTATGAAGGTAGTAATTACAACAGTCTGGTGACTGTAATGGTGTCAGGAGAGGATTTTAGTCCCTAACCTGTATCAAGGTAGTAAGTACAACAGTCTGGTGACTGTAATGGTGTCAGGAGAGGATTTTAGTCCCTAACCTGTATCAAGGTAGTAAGTACAACAGTCTGGTGACTGTAATGGTGTCAGGAGAGGATTTTAGTCCCTAACCTGTATCAAGGTAGTAAGTACAACAGTCTGGTGACTGTAATGGTGTCAGGAGAGGATTTTAGTCCCTAACCTGTATCAAGGTAGTAAGTACAACAGTCTGGTGACTGTAATGGTGTCAGGAGAGGATTTTAGTCCCTAACCTGTATCAAGGTAGTAAGTACAACAGTCTGGTGACTGTAATGGTGTCAGGAGAGGATTTTAGTCCCTAACCTGTATCAAGGTAATAAGTACAACAGTCTGGTGACTGTACTGGTGACAGGAGATTAGGATTTTAGGCCCTAACCTGTATCACGGTATGACGTACACCAGTCTGGTGACTGGTCAGATCACAGGAGATTAGGATTTTCGTCCCTAACCTGTATCAAGGTAGTAATTACAACAGTCTGGTGACTGTAATGGTCACAGGAGATTAGGATTTTAGTCCCTAACCTGTATCAAGGTAGTAATTACACCAGTCTGGTGACTGTAATGGTGACAGGAGATTAGGATTTTAGTCCCTAACCTGTATCACGGTATGACGTACACCAGTCTGGTGACTGGTCAGATCACAGGAGATTAGGATTTTAGTCCCTAACCTGTACCAAGGTAGTACATACACCAGTCTGGTGACTGTTCAGATCACAAGAGATTAGGATTTTAGTCCCTAACCTGTATGAAGGTAGTAATTACAACAGTCTGGTGACTATAATGGTTTCAGGAGAGGATTTTAGTCCCTAACCTGTATCAAGGTAGTAAGTACAACAGTCTGGTGACTGTAATGGTGTCAGGAGAGGATTTTAGTCCCTAACCTGTATCAAGGTAGTAAGTACAACAGTCTGGTGACTGTAATGATGTCAGGAGAGGATTTTAGTCCCTAACCTGTATTAAGGTAGTAAGTACAACAGTCTGGTGACTCTAATGGTCACAGAAATGCTTGGATTCCGATCTGTATCACCCTGCCTATATCCTCCTAGATTAGTCCTGAGAAGGACTGTTCTGGTCACTGGAAAGCTTGGACTCCGATCTGGATCACCCTGCCTACATCCTCCTAGATTAGCAAATAGAAAAACAAGCGGTGTCAGAGGTTTGGAGCGCTAAAGAAACCACGGGTTGGTGATTAAATTACCGATAATTTATTGCACGAACAGCAGGGGTCCAGTATGCCACAACGCGTTTCGATGCACAGATGTGTCTTTCTCAAGTGGATCCTCCTAGATTAGTCCTGAGAAGGACTGTTGTGGTCAGCAGCAGCAGTTTGCAGCCCTGCTCCGGATCTATAAGGGCCGCAAATCTGTCCCTAAGCAGCAGCAGACACTCTCCCTACACTGACTGTCTGGATGGCTGTGTGCCGAGCACAGCGCGCCGGGAGTTATAAAGGCTCGGTCACGCTGTGCAGGGCGGCCAATCACTGCTATGCCACAACTAACAGGGCTGTGGCATTGCAGTGGTCTGCCAGCCAATCCCTGCACGTGGGCTGGCTCTCAAAAGAGCGCCAACATGCAGAGATGACGACCACGAGCACAGCAAGAGTATCGCGAGATTACTCGGTGCTCGCCGAGTAGCCCGAGTACAGTGATACTCGTGCGAGTACCTAGTAGTGGCAAGCATGCCCGCTCATCACTAATGTTCACTATTGGTTTAACAAAATAAAAATTCACAAATAGCCCTTAAGGGGTTAAACACCTATAGAGAAATTTTAAAATTACTGTTGGAACAAGGCACACTTCAAATATTAGAGAGTTTGAGCAGTTTTCAAAGAATAGAGGTTCAAAATTCCAATTGAGAGGTGTGAGAAGCTTTTTAATGGTTATGGATAATGATGAGCGAGTAGCGAAATATTCGTAATCGTTAGGAACACTTTGTAATACTCGCGTACTCATCTGAATAGCAAGTCCAATGTTTGTCAATTAGTGATAGGCTGCACCCACCCACATCCAGCCATAAAATAAGTATTTCCGGTACAGGGCGGAAGGGTGGGCTTTTTACATTTTTAATGCCTAAAACACCTTGAAGTGCACGCTCAGAGAGAGCCTAACATTCAATTTGCTCTCACTGGGGTGCCAACTCCCATTGTTTACTGAAGGGACGCAGTAATGCAGCAATATGTATCGATCGACACATCACTCACGAGCAGCAGCGTTACTCACCGAGTAAAGAGTATCGCAAATACTATACTATCCATACGAGTATAGTAACGATTACACTCACTCATCACTAATTATAGGAAGCAATTGATTTCATTTATTTATTCCAAGGGTGTGCAACCAAAAATTAAGGGTACTGTGACATAGCAACTGGCTATAGGGCAGTGCGGGGCTGAGGGTAGGACTGAGGGCAGTGCAGGGCTGAGGGTAGGACTGAGGACAGTGCGGGGCTGAGGGTAGGACTGAGGGCAGTGCGGGGCTGAGTGTAGGACTGAGGGCAGTGTGGGGCTGAGGGTAGGACTGAGGGCAGTGCGGAGCTGAGGGTAGGACTGAGGGCACTGCAGGGCTGAGGGCAGGACTGAGTACAGTGTGGGGCTGAGGGTAGGACTGAGGGCAGTGCGGGGCTGAAGGCAAGAGTGAGGGCAGTGCGGGGCTGAGGGCAGGACTGAGTACAGTGCGGGGCAGAGGACAGTGCAGGGCTGAGGGCAGTGCGGGGCTGAGGGCAGTGCGGGGCAGAGGACAGTGCAGGGCTGAGGGCAGTGCGGGGCTTAGTGCAGTGCGAGGCTGAGGGCAGTGCGGGGCTGAGGGCAGTGCGGGGCTGAGGGCAGTGCGGGACTGAGGGCAGTGCGGGGCTGAGGGCAGTGCGGGGCTGAGGGCAGTGCAGAGCTATGGGTAGGACTGAGTACAGTGCGGGGCTGAGGGCAGTGCAGGGCTGAGGGTAGGACAGAGGGCAGGGCTGAGGACAGTGCGGGGCAGAGGGCAATGCTGAGGGCAGGGCAGTGCTGAGGGCAGGGGCACAGTGCAGGGCTGAGGGCATTGCAGGGCTGAGGGCAGTGGGCTAAGGGCAGGGGGCAGTGCATGGCTGACCGCAGTGCAGGGCTGAGGGCAGGAGGCAGTGCAGGACGGAGGGCATGGCTGAGGGCAGGCGACAGTGCAGGGCTGAGGGCAGGGCACAGTGCAGGGCTGGGGGCAGGTGTAACTTAGAGGTCTGAGGGCAGTACAGGACGGAGGGCAGGGCAGAGGACAGTGCAGGGCTGAGGGCAGGGGGTAGTGCAGGGCTGAGGGTAAGAGGGCAGGGCATAGGGCAGTGCAGTGGGCTGAGGGCAGAGGGCTGCAATACCTGGCAGCTGCTGCTGTCTGTGCTATTACTCCATGCATCAGTGTGAGCTCAAGGACCTGTGGTGACGTCACTGTCATGTGGTATGGGCCTGCCCATGAAAGAGACGTCATCACAGGCCGTGTAAAGTCATCACAGGGTAATGTAGGGTGTTTGGCGATGCGAAAAACTTGCGTCGGGGGCTGCCATGTGTGAGAGGAGGCTGGGTGTGTTGGTGGTGCACCTATGGCATTGCAAGGGACCCACCCCAGCACAATTAACCTCCCCCCTCGCACAGTGTCAGGATGGCAGAGCCCTCTGTGATGTCATGGGGTCAGGTGACGGGAAGGCGTTTGGACGTGGCATGGGGTGAGGGGGTGTGTGGCAGGCAGGGGTGTAAGACAGGAGGGTGTGGGGCGCAGGAGAGGCCGCCGATGGCGAGAGTGGGGCAGTATTAGCCCCGCTCTCGCTAACGGTCGGCCATCTTGGTTAGGTATAGAGCCGGCTTCAGTCAGGATGTGACGTCATTTTGATGACATACTGACGGAAGGTGGCTTAGGGTTTTATTAGAATAGATATGTATGCCTCCCATGAAATGGAAAACATTCTTACAAGGCAACATGATCAAGGCACTTTTAATGCACTAGTCGCAAATTGAAAAATCTTGCTGAAATAACTTGTGCAATAAATGTACTATTGAATCATACAAAGCTGACACTATGTTTTTCAATATTGTTGTTAAATTACACAAATGTAACATGACATACATTTAATACTGGTCTTTAAAACAAAGCTTAGCATTTATCCACATCATTCTCAAAAAGCTTCATGATTGCATGCTCAACTTCAGACATGGCTTGCAAAAGGTTACATCTCATTTACCATGCTGTTCTGTTGTAACCTTTTGCAAGCCACATCTGAAGTTGAGCATGCAAGCAGTAATATACGTATATACTCGCGTATAAACCGAGTTTTTCAGCCCAAAAATTGGGCTGAAAAGTCCCCCCCTCGGCTTATACGCGAGTCACTGTATACTGTATACACTGTATACAGTGTATACAGTATACAGGCCCGCCCCCATCAGTATACAGGCCCCCCCCTTGCTGCACAAACCTGTAAAGGAAGAGATTAGTATTCTTATCACTGTCCCACTGCCGCTGTCCCGCCGCCGTCATCGCGCTTCTCCGTCTTCATCCGTCTTCTTCCGGCTTCCTCCGGTCGGCGCAGGCAATGATGTCATTGTCTGCGCGCCAGAGGAAGCCGGAAGACGCTGGATGAAGACGGAGGAGCGCGATGACGGCGGCGGGACAGCGGCAGCGGGACAGTGATAAGTATACTAATCTCTTCCTTTACAGGATTGTGCACCAAGGGGGGCCCTGTATACTGATGGGGGGGCTGTATACACCTCTGGGGCTGCTGTATACTACCTCTGGGGCTGCTGTATACACCACTGGGGCTGCTGTATACTACCACTGGGGCTGCTGTATATACCTCTGGGGCTGTATATACCTCTGGGGCTGCTGTATACTACCTCTGGGGCTGCTGTATACTACCACTGGGGCTGCTGTATACTACCACTGGGGCTGTATATACCTCTGGGGCTGCTGTATACTACCTCTGGTGCTGCTGTATACTACCACTGGGGCTGCTGTATATACTGTACCTCTGGGGCTGTATATACCTCTGGGGCTGCTGTATACTACCTCTGGGGCTGCTGTATACTACCTCTGGGGCTGCTGTATACTACCACTGGGGCTGCTGTATACTACCACTGGGGCTGTATATACCTCTGGGGCTGCTGTACTCTGGGGCTGCTGTATACTACCACTGGGGCTGCTGTATACACCTCTGGGGCTGCTGTATACTACCACTGGGGCTGCTGTATACCACACTGCTGGGGGCTTTATACCTGTGCTGGGGTCCACCCTCGACTTATACACGAGTCAATAGGTTTTCCCAGGTTTTGGGGGCAAAAGTAGGGGGGTCGGCTTATACACGGGTCGGCTTATACACAAGTATATACGGTATGTATGTCATGTTACATTTGTATAATTTAACAACAATATTGAAAAACATAGTGTCAACTTTGTATGTTTCAATAAAGGTGACACTGCCAAGACCCAAGAGGGCTGAAAGCGACACTGCTAAGACTCAAAAGAGGGATGAAAGTGACATTGCTGGGACCCAAGAGAGGGCTGATTGTGATACTGCAAAAACCCAAATGAAGGCAGAGGTTGCAGAAGTGGAAGAAGCCATTGATGAAGTGTGGCCTAAGGATGAAGATGACCAGTATGTATTGCAAAGGCGGCAGTCTGCTGCAATGTGAACCTGGAATGGTTTCCATGGGACTTGTTGTACCATGAGGTTTTTAGCGTACATGCAGGGCCTGGTTTACAGGATGGTCAGAAGTAATGGGAGCAACTGACTGTCCACATAGCTTCCATTGGTATGACTCAGCTGATATCATGTGACTGGTTTTGTTTCACATTTTCACTCAAGCCAGGTCCTGCAAGGGTTCAGAACATGTGAGGCGTTCGACAGAGTATGTGGTACTCGGGTACCGGGGCTGATGGCGGCTTTGATGAGGGATCACTACTGGTTGATGCCCGGTCCCGTGCCCTGGTCCCTCAATGCAGGGGAATGGTGGTGGATAAGGGGAATTGATTACGTGATGCCACCTATGGTACCTGGGAAAGGGTATACCAGCGCTGCAGCTGGCCGCTGAGGTGATGCTGGGTGCAGCAGAGTGTGGTACAGCTCCCCACAGGTGGAGCTTTACCTCAGGACAGCGGGGATGTATGAGGGGAGTTGTAGTTGCGTCTCTGCAGATAAGGTGGTGAATTGTGGCAGTTAAACAGGCACACAGACACACAAGGATTGTTGTTTCAGCACCTTTTACTGGTCACAGGGTAACAGGTACAGTCCAGAGTAATAACCACGTCCCTGGTGCAACTTGGGACTTCCACCTTAAAGTTGTGGAGCCTCCTCTGTGTCTGTGCTCTGTGGTTTGGGGTAAGTCCTGCCTGAGCCTGAACCCACCACTTCTGCTCCCTCTCTGGGCTTTGTCCTAAACTGGCAATGAACTCCTTCTGCGGGGTCCCTGTTCCTCCTATGGCCCCTGGTCGTATACTTGGTCAGTTTAGCATCTCTTACTTTGTTCTCCTCCTGGTCCTGAGCCTGGATCTCTCCCAGTGACCAGCTCCTCCGTCTCCTCTCTTTTCCCTCTCACTGCAGACTCTAGACTGACTTCCTCCTCCCCTCAGGCCTGGATCTTCTTAAAGGGAACTGGCTTAAGGCAGCCAGTAGAGCTCCCCTTCAGGTCTGGGGTGGAAGGTGGTGGGTGCTGTGCTAACCAAGGTGTAATTCCCTCCTTGCACTGGTGGATCCTGTGGCAATCCCCGCAGGGGTGCCACACATGCTGTGGACTGTGGTTTATGGAAATGAAAATAAACCATACGAACATTTAATTGAAGTATTGTGTCCTGTGGCTATCTCTATGACCGGCAAAGTGACTGAGTATCCCTATTACAGTAAATGCTATATCACAATACCAACTATTTTGTCTGTCTATATCTGGTTGACCTCTAGGGAGCTTCTTCTAAAAGTCAGGGAATATTCTAGATACATTAAAAAGCTGTATCAATTGAAGGTTTTTCCTGTCACAAAAATATTCCTAAATATTTCAAGAAGTTCCATCAAGGTAAATCTAAACTTTTACATGTGAGAGAGATGGACAGGATAACATTAGGAATAAGATGAGGGAACATAAGGTACAAGGTTGGTTGGCACTTCACACAACTTGAATGCAGGTGGATATACAAACTGGGAATTCTATCCTTTTTGAAGTAAACCAAAATGCAGGTTTATACAGTGCTGTGCAAATAATTGGGACAAGTCAAGTTTTTCTTGCATTAATTTTACTATTTCTGGTAAGTGTTTTATCAGTTCTTGGTGTGGTTTTCCTTTTTCTTCCACATTTCCCTTTTTGTTTAGGAGAAAATGATCCAGTTTCATTGTGTGTGTGAATTATTCTTGAAACGGTAGATTTTCCAATACCAACGGTGGTAGCGATTTCTCTTACAGTCAGACTTGTATGTTCATTAAGAGTAATAATTCTAGACCTCTTCTGTGGAGTAACATCCATTTTTACAGGCACAAATCACATAGAGAAAAAGTACACTAAACCACTCCTCACAGAAACAAGCTCTCAACTGAAGCTGAGGGGGCAGCTAGCTGTTATTTTCTGACTAAAACCAGTCAAACCACATTTTGTTACTCAAGGTTGTACACTCACACCTGTTTAAAGCAGTTAAAACTGATTTGAATCACTGACTGGTAACCCAAACTTACGATTTTACCTACAAAAATTCTTTGTCCCAATTAATTTGCATAGCACTGTATGTGTTTTTTTAATTCCAAAATCGTATCTTTTTTGAGGGATCTAGGTTATTGTTATATTGACATAATCAGAAAAAAAAGATGCACAGCACTCAAGATATAGTGTGAACTGGTGCAAGCTGCGATGCTGGAACAAACAACCAGAAAAAATTCACTGCAGCACTCAATTACTACCAAAAATGTACACAAGCGGTTTATATATGAGGAAAAAATTTAAAAACATACGTTTTTTTTCAAAAAACTCAACATTCTTATCTTTTTATTTACTGGGGTTCTTGGTACATATATTGGCCAATATCTACTTGCTCATCAACCACTCCACGGTGACCCCAGGTCTGGTGAGTCCTACGCTGACATCCCTGCCCTCCTTGTCCTCCCTATCCCACTTCTAAGTGGGTGGACACCCTCTCAACCTCAGACCACCTGGGGGCGTTGAGGGTGATAAGTGTAGCTGTGGAGCCAGCTAGTCCACATATTAGACATAAACAGAAAAAAAAGCTGCACAGCACTCAAGATATAGTGTGAACTGGTGCAGCTGCGATGCTGGAACAAACAACCAGAAAAAATTCACTGCAGCACTCAGGATCCTGACGAAGTAGGGCGTGACCTACGAAACGCGTAGCGCCCGCCCATTGATTCTATACACACCTAGCACAGAAATTTCTGATGCAAGTTACCATCGATGGTCAGAACCACATGACCATAGTCAGCTGACGGCATACTGTATTGACGTCATTCAACCCGGAAGCAGGGGGCATCACCGGAGGCCGCGGTGGTTGCTTACCCGTCCGGACGCTACAGAGACAGCAGGGACAGTGTGATTACTGCGGCATGCTAGGACCCACTACCACCAACAAACAGTCTTGGAGTCGTGATATTACCATAGGGAAAGGATTAACTTCCACAACACTGTAGGACAATCTGAAGAAACAGCATACTCAGACGTTTTACACTGAACTGTGAGCAGCTGGTCAGTGCAATAAGCAGAGTGCACTTAATATTCAAACACTGCCTAATCTGTACTTATTAACAGGCATCATTTAGGTCTGCTAACCATCCCAGTAAGACAACAACACCTTTAGCAAGCATAAAGGTGCGTGCAACTGGTATATATAGAGAGAAGGGAAGCTAAATAGGTGAGTGATGTCTGACACCGAACCGGGAGCTGGGACTTCACAGGGCAGGCTTCTCCCTTCTGTCACGGAACCGCGCCTGCCGAAGTGGGGCCCGGTGGTGCAGATTCAAAGGGAATTTGGCTGAACAGATTTAAAAGGTTGTTTTTAGTTCGTGACGCCACCTGTGAGTGTTCCGGTGATGTCCACCGGCGCTGCTTGGGCCTCCGGGGGATGGAATGCAGCAAGATAGAACGCTCCCCACAGCTGAGCTGTAGTCCCCGGAGCCAGGAGCTGCACAAGATGTTGTGAGGCAGCTGCAGTTACCTTCCACTTGCGGAGATGGACAGTTCTAAAGAAAGCACGGACACTGGAAGTCTCTGCAATGGGGACTTTACTGTAACCAGCAGGTGATACATGGCATACAGTTCTGGGGTAACGGACCGGGTGGACTCAGCAATGACCAGTGTTTCTCAGAGCTCCGCGGGGTTCCTCCATTCTAACTAACTTGTGCTGCCGTTGTCGCCCTGAAGTGCCAGATCGGGTACAAGGAGGCTGCTTCAATTGCCCTACCGGGGAATTCTGACCGGATTTGTGGGGAGCCTTGGGTCCTTTTGGTGGGTACTCCGCTGGCTAGACGACTTTGTGTGTGCGGCGGTGGTGGGGTGCTCCTGTAAAGCGGTCCCTCCACTCCTGGTTTGCATGGCAGTGATAAATGACTCCCAGCTTCGGAACCAGTAATCCGGTTGTAAGTGGGCACGGGGATGTTTTGACCCATATGCATTCGCCCAGGGTCTGGTTGTTGAGGCACCGGAGTAATGGCGCCTAACTGGGGGTGATGGCCAGTGGGCTGCACGGGACTGTGCAGGCCCCCTCTCCTAGGTTGCAGAGCTTGTTCTTTTTTTTCCTCCCTTCTCCTATGTTGCCAATTCAGTTCTCCTTACACTCTACCACTACACTCCGCCCACCAGGACCTTATTGGCCCTCTATACTGTTGTGCATGTAGGGTATAGAGCTCTGAGTTTTAACTGTGTCATTGCTTAGTCAGAGAATATTGCTGCTGCTGTCTGAGCTACAATACCCCCCTGTGACGCACTCGTTGCGGGGCGCCACAGTGACACTGATTATAACCATATATACATCTCCGGTGAACATCTATCAAGTCCCAAGTGAACATAAACTACAAGATCAATCTTATGTGAACCTGTACAGGTGAGATATAATATTAATAACAATACAATATGTTTACAAACTAGAAAGATAAAAGAAAGATCATTAACACTAGAGTTTTATATCAGGGTACAAAAACACCATTAAAAGAAAACAGAAGAGACAAACAAACATGAAACTAGAAGATCTCAACTAGAGACCCCATCACATCTGAGAGCATTTTTAACTAAATTTTTGTGTGATTTTATCAACAATTTTTTATTCTAGAGGTGCAAAATAAACTGATTTTATAAGGAGAAAGTGACCTGTGTTGGTTTTTATAACAAACTAGAAAAGGCCCGATGCTATTACATCGGGAGTGCGGTGTAATGAACAGGTGCCATCATAAAAATAGCTGCTGATTAGTACAGTCTTCTCTCCGGAAGGTACGCTGTTGTTGCGGGTAAGAGTTTTATGAGAGTATATGGTGGCTAGTGGTTAGCACTGTATATGGTGGCTAAGTGGTTAGCACTGTATATGGTGGCTCAGTGGTTAGCACTGTATACGGTGGCTCAGTGATAGCACTGTATACGGTGGCTCAGTGATTAGCACTGTATATGGTGGCTCAGTGGTTAGCACTGTATATGGTGGCTCAGTGTTAGCACTGTATACGGTGCTCAGTTAGCACTGTACACGGTGGCTCAGTGGTTAGCACTGTATATGGTGGCTCAGTGGTTAGCACTGTATATGGTGGCTCAGTGGTTAGCACTGTATACGGTGGCTCAGTGGTTAGCACTGTATATGGTGGCTCAATGGTTAGCACTGTATATGGTGGCTCAGTGGTTAGCACTGTATATGGTGGCTCAGTGGTTTGCACTGTATACGGTGGCTCAGTGGTTAGCACTGTATACGGTGGCTCAATGGTTAGCACAGTATTGTGGCTTAGTGGTTAGCAATGTATACGGTGGCTCAGTGGTTAGCACTGTATATGGTGGCTCAGTGGTTAGCACTGTATACAGTGGTTAAGTGGTTAACACAGTATATGATGGCTCAGTGGTTAGGACAGTATATGGTGGGTCAGTGGTTAGCACTGCGTGGTGGCTCAGGGGTTAGCACAGTATATGGTGGATCAGTGGTTAGCACAGTATACGGTGGCTCAGTGGTTAGCACAGTTTATGGTGGCTCAGTGTATAGCAGTGTATACGGTGGGTCAGTTGTTAGCACTGTATATGGTGGGTCAGTGGTTAGCACAGTATACAGTGGCTCAGTGGTTAGCACAGTATATGGTGGCTCAGTGGCTATCAGTGTATATGGTGGGTCAGTGGTTAGCACTGTATATGGTGGCTCAGTGGTTAGAACAGTATATGGTGGCTGAGTGGATAGCACTGTACATGGTGGGTCAGTGGTTAGCGCAGTATATGGTGGCTCAGTGGAGAGCAGTGTACATGGTGGGTCAGTGGTTAGGACTGTATAGAGTGGCTGAGTGGTTAGCTCTCCCCCTGTCCTCTGGCCCTGTGTCCCCCTGTCCTCTGGCCCTGTGTCCCCTTATCCTCTAGCCCTGTGCCCCCTTATCCTCTGGCCTTGTGTCTCCCTGTCCTCTGCCCCTGTGTTCCCCAGTCCTCTGCCCCTGTGTGCCGGTGTTCTCTGGCCCTGTCCTCTGGTCCTGCGTCCTGCTGTCCTCTGGCCCTGTGTGCCGCTGTCCTGTGGCCCAGTGTCCTGCTGTCCTTTGGCCCAGTGTCTCGCTGTCCTTTGCCTTGTGTCCCCGTCCAATTCTCTGTCCCTCTGTCCTGTGTGCCCCTGTGTCCCCGTCCTGTGTGCCCCTGTCCTGTGTGGCCCTGTCCTGTCTTGTGTGTCCCTGTCCTGTGTGGCCCCTTGTCTGTCCTGTGTGGCCCCCTGTCTGTCCTGCGTGGCCCCCTGTCTGTCCTGCGTGGGCCCCTGTGTGTCCTGTGTGGCCCCCTGTCTGTCCTGCATGGGCCCCTGTCTGTCCTGTGTGGGCCCCCTGTGTCCTGTGTGGGCCCCCTGTGTCCTGTGTGGGCCCCTGTCTGTCCTGTGTGGCCCCATGTCTGTCCTGTGAGGCCCCCTGTCTGTCCTGTGAGGCCCCCTGTGAGGCCCCCTGTGTGTCCTCTGAGGCCCCCTGTGTGTCCTGTGTGGCCCCCTGTTATGTGCTTCTAATCTCACCCTACACCGGCATTCTCATTGCAGGCTCTGAAGTCAGCAGGAAGAGAATGAGTGTGACAGGGGCGGGCTGATGGGCTAGTCACATGAGCGGAGTCACACTGATTATCTTTCTCCAACCGTCTGTCTGCAAGCAAAACGCCGGTTGGAGGGTGAGAACAGAGCGGCCGGGGGAAGGAGCAGGGAGAGCGGGGACCGGGGAGACCGGGCGGCAGCAGCACTAATATAGGAATACGGCGGCAGTGGAGGAGGGGTGCCGGGCGCCATATAGGAATACCCGAAACTTGGGTGTTCCAATATGGCAGTCGGGGTACTTCAGCTCTGTGCCGCCGGGAGATGAGTGCCCCGCGCGGTGCTCATCTCCCTGCGGCTTTGGGGCTGGCAGAGCATGACGGCGGGGCTGGGCGAGGAGCGGGCGGAGGCTGAGGGAGGTGTGGGGGTACTGCGGCAGTGTGGTGGACCCGCCATCGCTCGCGGCGCCGGTAATTGCGGCTCGTGATGGCACATGCGCGCCATCGCTCGCGGCACTGGTATCCGCCCGCGGTGCATGCCGGAATAGCGGCACAGTGGCCGGATGCCAGAAATTGGCAATTATTATATTAGATTAGATTGTCAACCCAGTAAGCGCTAGATCATCATTTTTTGTAATAGATTTAAATAAAACGTAATCAACACTCCAGTTTTCCATATGGCCATGTGAAGGACACAATTTGAAGCAATCATAATATTTTTGCATTATAAAGATTCTGAACAGGGTTTATAAAAATTGGATCATCTATTTGACCAATACAGAACAAATTTTGTTCTATATCCAAAGAAGGAATATCTGTATAATATGTTTAATTCATTTAAAAAGGAGGCTATAATTTTGACAATATTTGCCCAGTAACAGCGCACTTTATGGAAATCAAAATATGCAAGCTATGAGAGTACCTCCCACTCTAACCATAGATTTAGAGTGTACAAAGTGAAAGTCATTAAACAGTCTAAAAGTCCTCCTCTTCTCGAATTGACAGGAAAAGTTGTGTGGGAATTGGTGCACCCACTGCTGGACACAGGTTACCATCTCTATGTTGACAACTTCTATACCAGTGTCCTGCTCTTCAAGTCCTTCTCTACAAGAGGTACTCTTGTATTAGGCATCATGCAAAAAAATCAGCAAAGAGGCCTCCCTACTTCTCTAACTGGGCATTATTGGGAAATATTGGGAAAGAGAAATGGACTCTTTGTAGGTGATAATATATTGCTAGTCAAGGACATTACACCAATGATAACAATACACCATGAGAACAGCATTTGCATCTCCATCTGAAGTACACAATAGTACAAAAAAGTGTAAAAGCCATTTCACTGAGACAACATATACCGAATCAGGATGGTCCTATTTCTAGTATTTCAGCTCTCTAAGTGCCAGCAGGCCTCAAAATAGACAGGGACAAAAGAAGATAAAATACAGGGGCTAGAGCGGGCACTCAGGAAATTAGCAGACAGCTATTAAAGGTGAAAATGTTACTTTACTTGTGGTCAGTCTCCTCACAAAGCGTTTTGGCGGTGTACTTTGCCTTTATTGCGTTCACCTGATGAATGCGGAGTACACCGCCAAAATGTGTTGTGAGGAGACTGACCACAAGTAAAGTAACATTTTCACCTTTAATAGCTGTCTGCTAATTTCCTGAGCCACCGCTCTAGCCCCTGTATTTTATCTCCTTTTGTCCATGTATGCCCCCCATGGGCGAGCGGTGTGGTTCAGCACAGGTCTGGCAGGAAAATAACTTAAATGGCAGGACCTGCGATACAAAAGAAGACAGAGGATCTGTGGTGACGTCAGCTCCATGTGACGACCCACATGACCAGACTTTCCCCCGAACCCAGAAGACAGAACAGCGACTGGTGCACATCAAGAACTGCGGGCTCCTACTACATGGTTATGCTGGCAGCATAACCACATCAGGTTAGTGCCTCTCACCCACACTTTCCTCCACTGGACCACCCGATATTATTCCAGGAGTGCCCCTCCTTCTCTCTATTTTTGTCAAAATTGACAGAGGCAAACTCAGCAAGACTCAGGCCTGACAGTTTTGCACCTGCCAGTTGAAAGCTACATAGACAAGATGCACAGTCTAAAGAGGGTGTAACGCAATGCAAGGAAGGCAAGCGTCCTATGAGTTGACCTACTGGACCACAGGGGAACCAGTGCCACCCCAGATTAGGTGAGGGTAGAGTCCGGCACTGTGTCAACTGAGCGGAACTGAGTGACAGCAGGAAAGGGGAGCAGAACAGAGTCAGACAAGGCTGGCAGAGAAATACATATAGTTCAGACAGGACATCATGGCGAGGAAGTAATTAGGCACAGACCTCATGCGGAAACTGGCACTGGCATAGATGGAAGTCATTAGGTATGTACCGCAGGCACACATCATCTGGCGTTGGCATGGTATGACTTCAGATAGGACACATGAAGAGTTACAGAATTCTGGGTGGTCCCAGGACACAGAAAAGGATAAGGAACACAGGCAAGATGGGCTAGGAAGGATTTAGGCTGTTACCAGGACGCAGGGCTTCATGTAACACAAAGTCTTCAGGTGAAGAACACAGACAGATTCAAGGAAATCAGCAGACACAGAACTGGTCACATGAAGGACTGGTCATGGATACAGTGAAACCAGAACAACAGGCTGGACCAACACAAAAGGCTAGGTTTGACACCTAGCAAGTTGTTTGGGCCACATCCAACAGAGAAAGGCAACTTTAAATTCCCAGACCATCCCAGCAATAAACTGGGACACCCATTGAAGGTGCACCCACTACCTCTTTAGGAGAGGTTAAAGTGTGTGTGTGCGCAACCTAGGCTATAACCAGGGACCCAGGAAGACAAGCATAGGACCGGGGGCCTAGGGACCTTGGCTGGAGCTGGGGACAGAAACACAAGTGGACAGCTGCAGAGTAAAGCCAGGGTCTGCACTACATGTGGGCAGCAACACAGCAATTCAAGGGACCAAGCAAGCAGCCTAAGAGGTAACGGCATTGGTATCCATGCTGAGTAAAGGAGAGGAGACTGCAGGGATATTGGTGCAGGGACGCACAGAGCCAACGGGCATGTGTGGCGCTGAAATTAATGAAAAATCGAATTTCTGGATTTAAAAAGTTCATTTTTTCAACTAAAAATGTTTTTGTCCCAATCTTTTCCTTTTGTCGTATGGTAAATGGAGAAAATGGACCCCACAATTAATAATATAATTTCACCCCAATATATCAATATTTTTAAGTGGATACAAACTACTGTTTGAGTATATGACAGAGCTTGGAATGGAAAAATCATTGTTTGATTCTTGAAGAGAAAATTTCCCTGGAATAGATGGAGATGACATGTTGCATTTGCAGAGTACATAGGTGCCAAAACATCATAACCCCCCTCTCACAACAAAATACCCAAGGTTGAACACTAGACCCCTCAGTGAATTGATCTTGACCTGCATTTATCATTTTGAACTCACAATTTTTTCAGATATTTATTACATTCTGTAGGATGTGAAAACAAAAGGATTGAGTGTTTTACTAAACTGCTGCTTTAGCCCCAAATTTTTTATTTCATATGAGGCAATGGGAGAAAATAAATATCAAAGTTTGTTGTCCAATTTTTTATAAACAGAATAAGACCCCCACATGTTTACAAACACAAGGATCCGAAAGAAGAAGCGTTGTTTGATGTCTGGAGCGCAAGTTTGGCTGGAATAAAAGGCAGACATTATGTCCGATGAAGGTGTCTCTGAGGTACCATAACAATAGAAAAAAACCACATCTATGGGCCTCCCAGATGACGTTGGGAGAGGAGTCCGCCACTGAGTTATGGGCAAAGAACTCTTCCCTAACCTCCCGAAGAATCCCCAATTATTTAGGAGGGAAGTGTTCAAAGACCATTGAGAGTCCTGCCCTCTCCAGCATCTCCCTGCTTGTGAACAAGCATGATAGCAAGAAGGGAGAACACCCTGCCTCCTCCAGCATCTCTTATGTACTTGAGCTGTCTCCTGACAGATCGTGGGAAGATACAAGACAGTATCCAGCTCCCTCCAGGCTGCTCATCCCCTCCTGTCTCCCCTCAGTCACATTTGAATTGGGTTCAGATGTTTGATGAATTCTTCAACAAACTGTTTAGTGAACATTGTTCATTCGGTGAACCGAACCTATTTGAACTTCCAAAGGTTTGGTCATCTCTATCTGTGAGAACACAGCTCTATTCTGCCACAATGGCAAAACCCCTTATCTCTTCCTCTATAAGGAGAATAGACATGCAGCCGCAGAAATACAATGCAACTGTCACAGATTGGACTGTGTTGCTAGGTTGAGTTGTGCTGGGACTCACCGAAAATAGGACAGAATATTTAAAAAAACTCACCAAGATTTTGCCACTTTTCATACCCATTTCACCTAGCAGGAGGCTGCTGGCTCCTCTGAGAGGTAACATATGTGTCTGGACACCGGTGTTCAGTGTCCTGCACCCCAGGCATGGGAGCGATTGTAGCACCTGCGACCAGCCATGCTGTCAGGGAGGTGGTGTTTAAAGACACAAGGCTGCCATAGGGCATCAGCCACATAGGTCTATGTGATACACAGTGTCAGAGCAGCCTATTGGTCACGCCCAAGCTATTAGACAAGGCGGGGTGCTCCACACCAAATACATGCATCACAAGTGACTGACGCCCCCCAGAGGGCCCAGCCTCAACTGCAAGCAGATAAAAAGATGCAGCAAAACACTATAGATAAAAATGTGAGTTGTTTGTAGGTATTTTGGGCCAAAGTAACGTAAGCTCGTAACCCACCGTCAAGGGCCCTCACGCTTTCGAGTCCTAACCATATGTTTGTCCATATATTTGTTTGGTGGGTAAACACTATAGATAAAAATGTGCGGTGTTTCTAGGTATTTTGGGCCAAAAGTGTTACCTATCAGAGGAGCCAGCAGCCTCCTGCTAGGTGCAATTGGTATAAAAAGTGGCGAAATCTTGGTGAGTTTTTTGTGCTGGGACTCACAGGACCAGTAAGAGTGGAAACAATTCAGAGGTACAGTGGGTACATAAAGTATTCAGACCCCTTTAAATTTTTCACTCTTTGTTTAATTGCAGCCATTTAGTAAATTCAAAAAGGTTTATTTTTTTTCTCATTAATGTACACTCTGCACCCCATCTTCACTAAAAAAAAAAACTGAAATGTAGGTATTTTTGCAAATTTATTAAAAAAGAAAAATTGAAATATCACAAGGTCATAAGTATTTAGACCATTTGCTCAGACACTCATATTTTTGTCACATGCTGTCCATTTCCTTGTAATCCTCCTTGAGATGGTTCTACTTCTAAATTGAAGTCCAGGTGTGTTTAATTAAACTGACAGGACTTCATTTGGAAAGGCACACACCTGTCTATATAAGACCTCATAGCTCACAGTGCATGTCAGACCAAATGAGAATGATGGGGTCAAAGGAACTTCCCAAGTAGCTCAGAGACAGAATTGTGGCAAGGCACAGATCTGGCTAAAGTTACAAAATAATTTCTGCAGTACTCAACGTTCCTAAGAGCACAGTGGCTTCCATAATTCTTACATGGAAGAAGTTTGAGACCACCTGAAGTCTTCTTAGACCTGGGTCCCACCAAACTGAGCAATCATGGGAGAAGAGCCTTGGTGAGAGAGGTAAACAACTGCAAGATCACTGTGGCTGTGCTCCAGAGATGCAGTAGAGAGATGGGAGGAAGCTCCACAAAATCAACTATCACTGCAGCTCTTCACCAGTTGTGCCTTTATGGCAGAGTGGCCCGACAGAAGCCTCTCCTCAGTGCAAGACATATGAAAACCCAGATAGAATTTGCAAAAAAAAGAAAAAAATACATGAAGGACTCATAGACTATGAGATATAATATTCTCTGGTCAGATGAGATGAAGACAGAACTTTTTGTGATAATTCTAAGGAGGCCGTCACACGCATCAATTTCCTGCACGATATCGCTTAAGCGATCTGCTTTTTGATCGCTTAAGCGATATCGTTTGTACATCGCTGCGTGCAATCAAGCGATTTTACAATGTAAAATGGCTTGATCGTTAGATCGCAGATTTGTGAGCCGGAGCTCATATCAAGCCATAATCGCTTGATCAATCTGCCTCATCGTGGTGTGTGACACCACGATGAACGATCTCTCAGCGGCAGAGCCTATGCTAGGAGATGGTATCTATGGTAAACGTCGGGTTACTAAGCGCCGCGCGGCGCCTAGTAACCCGATGTGTACCATAGTTACCAGCGATCTCGCTGGTCCACATCGCTGGTGAGTCTGCCTGTGTGACAGCTCACCAGCGATGTGAACGATATTGTTAGCGATCGCGCGTGCACGTGATCGCTAACAATATCACTATCGATATTGAAGCGTGTGACGGCCGCCTAAGGGCCACATCACACACACAGATAATTGTGCAGATATTGTTGGCAGATCTCTGGTTGCAGTGAAATCATGGACACAATGTTCCATTTTGTGGCTGTATACAAATGGTACAATGTGTCCATGATTTCACTACAACCAGAGATCTGCGAACAATATCTGCACAAATATCTGTGTGTGTGAAACCAGGCACTGCTCATCACCTGCCTAATACAATCCCAACAGTGAAACATGGTGGTGGCAGCATGATGCTATGGGGTGTGTTTTTCAGCTGCAGGGACAGGACGACTGTTTGCAATTGAAGGAAACATGAATGGTACCTTTACACGTGGCAGCTTTTCTAGGAATTTCACTGGCAACTTACTGATTGCAGTGAAATCATGGACACATTGTTCTATCTTGTTGCTTTGTACAAATAGAACAATGTCTCCATGATTTCACTGAAACCAGTAAGTTGCCAGTGAAATTCCTAGAAAAGTTGCCGCGTGTAAAGGTACCTTTACAGAAATGCTTCATTTTTAATAGCAAAACATTTTTCGTAGATTTTTTTCTTTACATTTTTCCAAATTTTAGTGAAATTGTTTTGTTTTTAATTAGTCTCACTTATGAGCTCAAAAATATGAAAGTTTGATCATTGGCCTAACACACTGTCAGTTTTAGGCCACATTCCCTCGTTCATTATTTGACATTATATGACATCAGTATCTGTAAGCCAATACCAGGAATGTTTGAATGTGGCTTAAAGGTACCGTTACACGATGCAATATCAATTCGATATCTCCTGCAATTTCACGGGAGCGCGCACGTTTTTGACACTTTGGAGATGCCACACGGGGAGATATTGTAGGCAATGCAAGTAGGATGGTGAAAGCAACTTTCGTTCACTGGGTATAGGCAATCCAGCGAGTGATATTTATCAATGTAATGAATAGGGGAAGTTGCTTTCATCATTGCTATTGCGGTGTCACACTGAGCGATCCTACCACATCGCTTATGCAATATCGCCTGATTTAATTGTCTGCACATAAATCAGGCGATGTCGCTCCAGCGATAAATTGCAGTTGCATCGCCCTCTTACACGACACGACGCACTCATGATATCAATTGTAATTGACCACACCACGTGACTCTGAGGCGATATTGCAATCAATATTGCGTCGTGTAACGGTACCTTTAAGGTACCTTTACACGCCGCCACTGTGGCTAGCAACAGGTGCACGCGCACGTTTTTAACGGTGGATACCGATCGCTGATGCCGCATATACATGCCGCCATTGCATTGTCAACTGAAGGTATCTATCTTCCCCGGAAATGCAGACAGATCCTGCGGCTTACTTCCTGTGGAGTACCTTCCCTGCTTTACACGCCGCTACCACAAAGGAGTATGGGCGTACATATTTCGGGCCGTAAGTACATAGGCGTGACAGAGTTGTGTATTCCGTGATGCACAAGCGTTGATTGGACAACGCAATGGCGTCATGATTGGCCAGCCTGCACAAGAATGCTGGCTAATACATGACGCCATTGCAATTGTGAACTGTGAATGGACAGCTCTTTAAATATGGCGCCCTATGAAGGGACAGCCAATCGTAACGCAGGAGTCCCCACCAATGATCGCTGATGGGGCGTGGTATCCATGACGCCATGGCACGCCCCTGGGAATACGTAGGCCACGCAAATACCTTGCCTGTGCCCCGTTTACACGCCACCACCATAGCAATTGTGCCTTTCTGTTTTTGAGCACGGCTCAGCAACAGGTATCTGAGTCAACTACAAGACACCGGGAGGCACTGCCCTATTTACACGCCGCCATTTCGTAGCAATTTCTTGGCAACAGGCACAATTGTCCCCAATGCCCGGCGGTTGCTGCCTTCCTGTGGCAGCGTGTAAAGGTACCCTTAGGGTACCTTTACACGCCGCTACGACAGGATGGATACAACCCGCTACTTCACATGCACGAGCACGGCCAAACAGTTACAAACGGGAAACGCACCACCTTTACACGCCGCCACAAGGTGCGCTACGCTACGCTACATCTATCCCCGGATACATCGCCGGGTGTCTCAAGTAGCCATCTGTAGCTCATCGTACCTCATTTACACACCGCTACAACAAGCTAATATGGGCGGACCTGGTGCAGCAGGGACAGCACATAGGCGTGCCACAATTGTGGAGTACGAGACGTCCGTACGCTGATAGGACAAAGCAAGAAACCCATGATTGGCCAGGCATCGCAGGAGGCTGATTAATACATGACGCCCGAGCAATTGCGTAGTGTGACTGGTCAGCTCCTTAAATATGCCGCCCTGTGCAGCGACAACCAATCGCAACGAAGGAGCTTCCTCCAATGATCGCTGAAGGGGCGTGGTATGCCGGAGCCTGGGTCACGCCTTAGCTACATTGCAGCTACATCGCCGGGTGTCCACAGTTCCCTTCTGTTCCTTCTTTACACGCCTATACAGCTCGCTACAATCGGCTTTGTAGCCATCTGTTTTCGAGCAGTGCTCGGAAACAGATGTATCTGTTGCCGGCTGTCACGTCCCGTCTTCACACGCCGCTACTACGGGCTATATTGACGCTACAAGCTACATTTGTAGCCTGTAGCGGGTTGTATCCATCCCGTCGTAGCGGCGTGTAAAGGGCCCCTTAGAGTATTCTCTCAATAGCGTATAATTTGGATGAGTGCAATCCAAGAAAAAAAAGGTTTGGACCCATGTAATTCAATGAGGCAGTGCAGATCTGTTATTTTTTTCTCAGCTGTATTCTGCCGGAAACAAAAATAGCAACATCCTGTGAGTCAGATGAGACTCATCCATTCAATAAAAAGCATCTAATTACTAATAAATAAGGCTAGAGCCACACTTAACCCAGCATTTACGTTAACTGGATCCAGTAACTGCAGAGGGAAGTGTGCAGGAATGCACACCGTTAACATCGGGGGCTGGCTGTTAACGCTGCTCCATGGTAACCAGCTGTTTACCATGGATACAGCCACACAGGACGTCCCAGGAAACTGTGCACAGGAAAACGTTGTTAGCAACGTTTTCCTGTGCACCCGGCAAAAGTGCAGTTCCTGGGACTTCCTTTGTGGCTGCATCCATGGTAAACATTGGGTTACCATGGAGCAGCATTCGCAGACAGCCCCCGACGTTAACGCTGGTCGTTACTGCAGGCTGGGCTCTGAAGTAACTGGATCCGTTTAACGTGGGGGACATGGAAAGTGTGACCCTAGCCTAAGTGCACTACCAGGCGCAGATAAGAGTAAAGGTACCGTTACACGAGGAAACATTTCCGGCAACATCGCCGGCAACTCAGGGGCATTGCCATTTTGAAGCGACATCGCTGGAGAGTTGCCTCAAGTAACAGGGGATATCAACGGCGATAGTTGCTTCAGCAACATCGCCTGATTTCAGGACAATGTCCTGAAACCTGCCAATGTTGCTCAGGTAATTTGCCTGAATCGCCCTGTCTGACATCGCAACAGTGATGTTGCAAGCAACTTCCCCCATTGAGTCCAATGTTAAGGATCGCTGCCAGGGTTGAATTTAACCCTAGCAGCGATAGTTGCTTTTAACATCGCTGCTGCGTTGCTGGCGATGTCTCCTCGTCTGACAGCTCACCAGCGATCTTGTCCAGCGGCCAAAATTAGTGCGCGCTCCCGACAGTTGCCGGCGATGTCGACTTGTGACGGTACCTTAAGACTGATTCGTATTCACAACACAACTTTCACATAGTTATACTTGGAATTTGATAGGATATTTGTTACACGTGTAGCAGTTTGTTTAGCACATGGAATTCTAATACCCTTCACTTGCACAGCTGATAAATAATCTCAGTAACATCATTAAGGCCATTGCATGATTCATATGATAATTTGCATCTAATATTTTTTGTCCACGCTGCTGCTTCAAATAAGAGCAGTCTATCTGTATAATGAATTTGTAAGCTGTTCTGCTCCATTGAATACTCCTTTAATTGGAAAGTGAAATATGATGCAACATAACTTATTGTCTTTATGCTGAGCTCCACAAATTGTGCCCATTATTAAAATACTTTGCTTATTCATAATATTCAAAAATTTTCAACCAACATTACTTAATTGCTAAGTATATCAGTGTTGACATATCAATAAATAGCAAAAATTTGCAGTTTAATTAAGAAAGGAAACATTACTGATGAGACTAAAGAAATCTATTTTAGGATATTTTGTGTTTATTAATTTTGTGTACGGTAATTTTAGCTTATGCAAAGGTATTGTCATAAAACTTTAAAGGTACCGTTACACGCGACAACGTTCCTGCGATGTTGCCGGCAACTTCACGGGAGCGAGCATGTTTTTGGCACTTTTCCAAGATTGCCTTGTAGATGTCACACAGGGAGATATCATAGGCAACGCAACTAGGATGGTGAAAGCAACTTTCGTTCGCTGGGTGTGAGCAACCCAGCGAACGATCCTTAACAATGTAGAGAATAGGGGAAGTTGCTTTCAACATCACTATTGTGGTGTCACACAGAGCAATGCTAGCAGATTGCCTGAGCAACATTGCCAGGTTCAGGTTCTGCAACCTGGCAACTCCGCTCAAGGTACCGTCACACGCGGCGATATCACCGGCCATTTAGTTGGCAATTGCAGAATTCAGTGATGTGGAAACCACATCGCCTGTGCGCAGTAGCGTGAAACAGGGCGATTTTACGGCGAGAAATTGCTGGTGGAGCGTCGCCTGATCGCCCTGCTCTGCAGTGAAATCAGGCGATATCCACCAGGCGATTTCTACGCATCATGGCGTGTGACAGGCGCCCCGTGTGCCGTGATTGGTGGAAGCTCCTGCGTTCCCATTGGCTGACCAATGGTAAAGCAGTTGTGGTGGCCAATCGGAGTGGTAGGGGCGTGGTGAGAAACACTCTGGCACACCTGTCTCCTCGGCGTACTCACACTCTCCAGCCACATTGCTGATGAGGTGGTGGCGTGTGACGCTGCGATGTGGGAAAGGGAACTTGCTTCCGGTCTGCGCCAGGCGATTTCCGGAACACAGGATCGCCGGAGATAGCACGCAAAATCGCTATGTGTGACAGATCCACAGCGATGTGAACATAAGTGCCTGGAACGTGCGCGCTCATATCAAATCGCCAGTGATATAGAAGCCATATCGCGGCATGTGACGGAACTATCAAGCAACTTATTGCCGTTGAATTGCCCTGTCACACTTACCAACGCACTAGCGATGTTGCTTCAACTTCGCCACGCTCCTGAGTTGCCGACGATGTTGCTGGCAATTTTGCCATGTGTAACGATACCTTTAAAGTTAAATTCCCTAGAATGCTGGTGTAATTTTTGATGAAAACTGATTTTCATCACGGGCACCATGTGATGTCTTTTAGTGTATGTGCTCATGATCATGAGGCCCTGCGTCGTGCACACAGCTCCTCCAGACCTGCGGAAACCCAAGGGTGCACGCAGAGAGACCGCAGCTGCCCTGTACTGCATTGGGTGTAGGGCAGCTTCTCCCTGTGAACACCCGATGGTTATCTCTTCCGACTCTACAGTATGAAGTTAACATTCTGCGCAGATGCGGAAGTCCAGCAACCTGCACCGCAGCTGAAAACACACTGCGGTCGGGAGAAGCACAGAGGGCATATGGTTTTTTTACATCCCATCAATGTACTGTACCACGCAGCAGCAATCCGCTGCATACCTTAAACATGAGCACACACTCCCAGACAGATTTTCCAACTTGTCCAACTATGTAGCATTGCCTGCCTGAAAAGAGGCAGGGTTGTCAGACAGCAGTGTAGTTTAAAAAAAATGTGCTAAACCTTTGGCGCTCATTTCAGGGACAAAATAATCCAACTAATAGGTCATTTAAACTAAGGCCTAGAATTATCAACCAGCTTTCACCAAAATAATTTCTTGTAATGTCACAAAACGTTTGTGTAACTCAAAGTTTTACAACATTTTTGGCATGTTTTCCAGCCAGTTCTGACAAGTTTTAGAAAAATGAGTGATGTTTAGGTAGAATGAAGCATAACCAAGTGTACCAGACAAATGCACCATAATTTATGTTATAAAGTGGCATAAATTACAAGAGAGGTCAATTTCTTCCTGTGGAGCAAAGCACGTATCTTAAGGTACCATCACACGCCAACATATGGCTTCCATATCGCTGGCAATTTGACGTGAGCACGCATGTTTCGGGCACTTTTTTCACACTGCTGTGGAGCTGTCACACGTAGCGATCTCGCGTATGATCGCAGGCGATCCTGCGTTCCAGAAATCGTCTGCAGAAGACCGGAAGTGATCTTCCCTTCACACATCGCCGCATCACACGCCACAATCGTAGCAGCGATGTGGGCTTACTGTATGGATAGGGGCATACTAGAGTGTGTTTCACCGCGCCCCTATCACTTGCGATTGGTGGATGGAACTGCGTTCCCATTGGTCAGCCTTGCATGAATGCACGGGTCATCAAATAAAGCGCATCGGATACGGCCAGCCAATCAGAACGCAGCATTACCCACCAATCGCCGCTAATGCGGTGTGAAAAAAAACACATCCAAGCACGCCTACGGGATTTTTTTCAGGATCGCTGTGTATGTCGCTATCGCCCTGTCACATGCCATGATGCGCTGATATCGACTGGTGGATATCATGATTTTACTGCAGTGCAGGGCAATCAGGTGACGCTCAACCAGCGATTTCTCGCTGTAGCATTGCCCAGTCACACACCACTACGCACAGGTAATGTGGTTTCCACATCGCCAAATTCGGGAATTGCCAATGAAATCACCGGCGATATGGCGGCGTGTGACGGTACCTTTAAAGTGAACCTGTCAGCAGATGTTTTGCATATAAGCTGCAGCCACCACCAGTAAGGCCTTATACACAGTATTCTGGAATTCTGTATAAAAGTCTTCAGGTCGATCTGTATAATGTAAAAAAAAATGTTTTTATTATACTCATCTGGGGGGTGGTCTAATCACATGGGTGTCGCTGGTCTTGGGCATTGTGAATACCATCCTCTTCTCTGCTTTGTGCAGATGACGCATCCTTCATCACTCACACAGTCTTCTCTAATGTGATTCGGCACACACGTAATCCTTTCTGCCCTGCTGAGGGCACATCAAAGTATTGTAGTGCTCTGGTATGGGGAGAGGTCAAAGACCATCTGTGCATGCACACTAGGCTGGCATTATTTGACCTTTTTCTGCGATATATTTACCATATATTTGCAGATTTTTATCCCATGGAATGAAATGAAGAAGATAATATGCTGCTAAAAAATTCCATATACACATGAACAACAAAATACCAACAAAAATAAGCCCTCACAAACAGCTTTCAAAAGAAAATAATGACTCAAACTATTAAATTAGCATGCTAGTTATCCTATTCAGTGAAGTCAGTAATGAAGATAAAATTAAAATCAATTTTTTTTTTGCTTTGTCACTTAGCTGCCCAAACGTGTGCTACAAAGCACAAAACAATTAGTCACAAGTACCCCAAAATGATATTAATATAAACTATAGACAAAATAAAAAAAATAAAAACATTACTCAATAGTAGTGAAATATAAGAAATAACCCATCAGTGATATCACCAAGTCCATTTAAACCCGAAATTAAACTATTCCTGTTGGTTATCTTGCCAGGTAAGTGTCAGGAAAAAAATTATACTGCTTTAGAGAAAAAGGAACACACAGCCATATACTGGATTTACTAAAGAGTACCACATATGCAACGAAGGGAACTAAATGGTATAAGAAAAAAAGTCAATGCAAAAAATAATGCGCAGACCTCAAGTAATTAGAGTTGAGCGAACACCTGAGAGTTCAGATTCAGTTCGGTTTGCCAAATGGCAGGGTGTTCACCAACCTGTTCGCCGAACAATTTGCCGAACCTCCCAAACACCATTCAAATCAAAGGCAGGCAACATCAAATGCATAGAAAACACCTTCAAAGGTGTTCAAAAGATGCCAAACAGCTCAAATAATACATACACAGACAGACACATACAGATTGATCCTACCAGTCTCCCGCTGCTTGCTTCCAGGTCCGCTCACAGTCACTTGCTCTCCTGCTCACTTACTTCCATGGCCACCCTTTAAGCTTCATGTATATTCACTTCACTGATCTGCAATAGTCAATCACACATGCTTGTGCTCTGTGAGAGCGTCTGTGATTGGCTGTTGCAATCAGACTTAGACTGCATTTCCACAATCAGGATGGTGTCTGTGCTTGGTTGTCATACACATAAGTGGCAACCAACCTGGCGTGATAGTGTGTCAAAAAAATAAATAATGGAAAATAATGTGTAGGGCTTCACAGTATTTTTCAGTCTATTACAGATAAAGCAGACAGCTGCGATTTGCCACCCTCAGCTGCCTATTTTTACCTGGGCTGGCAAAAAAAATGTGAATGGCTCCACCCTTTTTTAATTGTCCGCCAAGGTAAATCTAGGCAGCTGGGGGCTGATATTCTCAGCGTAGTGAAGGCTTATTGTTATTGGGCCCCCGATGCTATAAAAATGTGTGCATTCATAAGAAGAGCCAATTCCTGGTGCTTTACTCAGCTCTTCCATTTGCCAAGTAGCAGGGGGATTAATGACAGCTTTGTATTGCCAGCTGTCATTAAGCCCAAAATTCTTAATGCCGGGCCAATGTAAGACCTGGCCAATAAGAATTTCAAGTAAATAGTAAAGACACAACACAGAGAGAAAACATTTTATTAAAAATAAAAACACAAATATGTATCTGAACTTCATCTTTATTAACCACTCATACCCATCCTCAATCCACTGCGACGTCTTCTTGATTGAATATCAAAACTTAGAACCATGGGGGCTCCACATAATATTCATCGAAAGGGATCCACTTAAGTATGTAAACAGTAGTGTTTGTTTAAAAAATAGAGAAAAGCCACATGCAAGGAAAGGTGATCACTGAAATATCACAAAAATATCACTTTTATTTGAAATACCACATGAAGAGAACACACAAGTTAAAGCCTTCTTGATTGAAGGCTGCAGTGACGAACACAGTGTCCTGTCCCCACAACCTACAAACTTGAATGAGCGTCAGCTTCAATCCAATAAGCAATAACATTTGAGGTCACCCAAGGACAGCTCATGTAACCATGGTACCAGCTATGGTTAGTGGCCACCATGGTTACCTGAATGGTGACCTCAGGTGACCTCAGTGAGTCACCGCCTATCGGATCAGAGCTGGCGGTGAGTGACGGAGGCACACAGCTGATGTGATTGCCATAGCAATTGTGTCACCTGACTAGATCAGGTCAGCTGATCTTATCACCTGACTTGATTACTATGGTGACAAGATCAGCTGACCCACAGCGACTAGCAGGGTCAGACTGACAACCGGCCGGGAAAAATGTAATCTAAGCTCACACATGAGCCGTGTCAGGTGAACACTTCAATTACCCCACGAACAGCATGACAGCATACGGTAAACAGTCATAAGTGAGCCAGAGAAGCGCTCCTTTTATGGCTGTGTGTTGTGTGATGCAGTTCATGGGGTTATCTGAGTTCACACCTGACACAGCTCAGGTGTGAACTTAGATAACCTTCCCTCACAGTCAGTTGTCATTCTGAGCCTGTCAGTCTCTGTGAGCCAATGTATATCTGCTCACAGAGACGCAGCAAAGATGTAGATGTTCCCTGTGGATTACGTCAGAGGGTTTTGGGTTAGTAAAGCTGCACTAAGCTGGTAAAATGGCCATCTTCCCCAACAGACAATACCTCCTTCTCCTGAGTCACTTAGCCAATCACAAGTGTACACACAAGGCTGTCCAGAGCTTAAAGCAGGGGCCTTCCAATTGAGTTGAGTAAGGGATGTGGGAGCAGGAAGGGGACGAGTGCCACCGACCAAGCGCAACTCAGGAGAAACATGGGTGGAATGCCTGTATGTACCGAGGGGCAGCATTGGATGTGGTGTGTAAGTTATGGCCAATCAGTACTGCAGCAGAGGCGTATGTGAAAGGGACAATGCATCATGCACCAGGGGCATACATAGAAATCATGGGGCCCCATAGCAGAAGTTCTAATTGTCCCCCTCTCTCCCCCCCAAAAAAAGAGAAAATATTTAGGTACATGTACCCCAGCTTTGCAACCCTTACAAAGTAATTCTTCTCCTATTAAAACCCCCAGAATTCCTCTTTCATTGCTCCCATAAAGTATGATGCCAATAACAGTAAATTCATAAATACAGCATCAGAACCACTGTCAATACAGTAATACATCACCAGAACCACTATCAATGCTGTAATACATTGCCAAACTTAGTACAGCAATCAAGTGCAGTGTCAGGTTAGCCTCATATACAATTTTATTGCATTAACCTATAACTCCCAGTATTTCTATTAAATGGTAAGGAGAAGCTGTTAGTTGCTAGCCATTATCAGATTGTGGATCACACAGAAACCACAATACTGATTAGTTGCAGGCAGTAGTTTTTTAAACATATAAGGAGTAACTTAACTTTTGAAATAAATCTTTATGTTTTAGGAACATTAATTCTAATATTGTTGGTCTGAGGTGAGCTCAGTAAGGTGAAGGGGCATTATGGGATGAGACCTGAGACCTGCACCCATGACTCAGCACACCTGTCTACGCACGTTTCAATTTACTCTTCCTCGCGACGCTCTGAGGAAGAGTAAATTGAAACATGCGTAGGCGGGTGTGGTGTGGCCGCTCTGCAGGATAGCATCTGCAGCACAGGTAAATAAAAGGATTAGGCTTATCTATGTTTATGTTAAACAGCCTTAATGTTCGGTGTGATGAGGACTATGTATATAAAAACCTGCTTACCTATACAATGAATTTTATATGAAAATTGCTGTTTAGGTTACTCTGTATATGCTGCTATATGATGATATATTGAGTTTGTGCCCACCTGTACTATAGTTTAACTAATCAGCTCATTTGGGTATCTGGATAATTGTAATTTTTATTATATGAATTTTAATAATAAAGAAATTTTCTATGATGATATGAAGTAGTTTCACTAGTCATCTGCATGCTCTGGTGAAGTGTAGTACAGGTGATTTTGAGATGGATTGATATAAGGTGAAACATAATATTGTTGGACATTGATTATCACAGAATACACAAAACCTGATGGCCAAATAGGACCAATCCGGCACCATAGGAATACATGGGATGCAAAACCGGATCAGGTTCTCTCCGGTTCAAATCGGACACAACCTGATATGAAAACCGTGGTGTGAAGCCAGCCTTATACAATTCTGTGAAGCACCAAGTTCAAGGTGCTCACCACACATCTAGATAAGTTTATTGAGGTATGCACTTTCCAAAGTGGGGTTACTTGTGTGGGGTTTCCACTGTTTAGACACATCAGGGGCTCTGCAAACACAACATGGCACCAGATATCTATTCCACCCACTTTTGCTGTACAAAACAAAAATGGTGCTCCTTCCCTTCCAAGCACTGCCATATGCTCAAACTGTAGTTTTCTACTGCATGTGGGATAATAGATTGCTCAGGAGAAATTGTGCAACATACTTTTTGGTCCATTTTCTCCTCTTACCCTTGTGAAAATCCAAAATTTTGGGCTAAAGCAACATTTTTGTGGGAAAAATGTGATTTATTCTTTCACAACTCAACCTTATAACATTTTGTGAGGGCTCTTTAGTTTCAGGGTACTCACCATACCCTAGATAAATTCCTGGAGATGTATAGTTTCCAAAAGGGGGTCACTTGGGGGGGTTCAATGGTTAGGCATATCAGGGTCTCAAAGAATCTCAGGGACAGGGAATCCGCTATCTCTTCCAGCCAGTTCCGCATTCCAAAAGTTAAATGGCACTCCCCCCGTCTGAGCCTTGTCGTGCGCCCAAATAGTAGTTTACCATCACATTGAATATTGCTGCACTCAGAAGAAATCACACAACATATTGTATGATTCATTTTCTCCTGTTACCCTAGTAAAAATTCTAAATATATGGCTAAAGCAACAATTTTTTGGGAAAAAGGTACATTTTGATTTTTTTTTCCTGTCACAATGCATTAATTTTTGTGAAGTATTAATAAACGTCTTGAATGTCATATTGAGCAGTTTAGGGAGTAAAGTTTTTTTTTTAATTATGTCACTTTTGAGAATTTACTGTCATGTAGGCCTGTCAAAGTCACTTCACTTCAAATATGATGTCGTCCCTAAAGAATGATTTTGTAAATTTTGTTGGAAAATGAGAAATTGCTGATAAACTTTTAACACTTCCAAGTCCACAACATAAAAAATTATCTTTTAAAATATCATGCAGATATAAAGTAGATATGAGATAATTGTTATTTATTAACTATTTTGTGTGATATTACTATACTTCTTAAGGACATAAAAATTAAAAATATGAAAATTGTGACTTTTTTTGTGACATTTTCTAAACTTTTACTCAAACTCCAGTATTTTCACAAATAAACACATTATACAGTCATATGAAAAAGTTTGGGCACCCCTCTTAATCTTACTCATTTTTTTTTGTTTAAAATTGTTTTTTTGCAACAGCTATTTCAGTGTGATATATGTAATAACTGATGGACAGTAATATTTCAGGATTGAAATGAGGTTTATTGTACTAACCGAAAATGTGAAATATGCATTATTTCAAAATTTGACAGGTGCAAAAGTATGGGCACCTCAACAGAAAAGTGACATTAATATTTAGTAGATCCACCTTTTGCAAAAATAACAGTCTCTAGTCGCTTCCTGTAGCTGTTAATAAGTTCCTGGATCCTGGATGAAGGTATTTTTGACCATTCCTCTTTACAAAACAATTCCAGTTCAGTTAAGTTTGATGGTCGCCAAGCATGGACAGCCCACTTCAAAACATCCCACAGATGTTCAATGATATTCAGGTCTGGGGACTGGGATGGCCATTCCAGAACATTGTAATTGTTCCTCTGCATGAATGTCTGAGTAGATTTGGAGCAGTGTTTTGGATCATTGTCTTGCTGAAAGATCTATCACCGGCGTAACTTCAACTTTGACACTGATTCTTGAACATTATTCTCAAGAATCTGCTGATACTGAGTGGAATCCATGCGACCCTCAACTTTAACAAAATTCCCGGTGCTGTCATTAGCCACACAGCCCCAAAGCATGATGGACCCTCCCCCAAATTTGACAGTGGGTAGCAAGTGTTTTTCTTGGAATGCTGTGTTTTTGTGTTTTAACGACTTGTTGTATGACCAAACAATTCAATCTTTGTTTCATCAGTCCACAGGACCTTCTTCCAAAATGAAACTGGCTTGTCCAAATGTGCTTTTGCATACCTCAGGCGACTCTGTTTGTGGCGTGCATGCAGAAACGGTTTCTTTCGTATCACTCTCCCATACAGCTTCTCCTTGTGCAGTGTGTGCTGTATTGTTGACCAATGCACAGTGACACCATCTGCAGCAAGATGATGCTGCAGGTCTTTGGAGGTGGTCTGTGGATTGTTCTTGACTGCTCTCACCATTCTTCTTCTCTGCCTTTCTGATATTTTTGTTGGCCTGCCACTTCTGGCCTTTACAAAAACTGTCCCTGTGGTCTTCTATTTCCTTACTGTGTTCCTCACAGTGGAAACTGACAGGTTAAATCTCTGTGACAACTTTTTGTATCCTTCCCCTGAACAACTATGTTGAACAATCTTTTTTTCCAGATCATTTGAGAGCTGTTTTGAGGAGCCCATGATGCCACTCCTCAGAGAAGATGCAAATAGGAGAACAACGTGCAAGTGGACACCTGAAATAGCTTTTCTCATGATTGGATACACCGGGCTATGAAGTACAAAGCTCAATGAGGTTACCAAACCAATTTAGTGCTTCAGTAAGTCAGTAAAAAGTAGTTAGGAGTATTCAAATCATGAAAATCAGAAGGGTGCCCATACTTTTGCACCTGTCAAATTTTGAAATAATGCATATTTCACATTTTTGGTTAGTGCAATAAACCTCATTTCAATCCTGAAATATTACTGTGTCCATCAGTTATTACATATATCACACTGAAATAGCTGTTGCAAAAACCCAATTTTAAACCAAAAAAATCAGTAAGATTAAGAGGGGTGCCCAAACTTTTTCATATGACTGTATAGCAACCTAATGTACCAATAAAATGAATTACAATATGTCAAAGAAAAACTTTCTCAGAATTACTGGAATATTTCGAAGCATTCCAGAGTTATTACCACGTAAAATTGACACTGGTGAGAATTGAAAAAATTGGCCTGGTCAGGAAGGTGAAAACAGGTTTGTGTGTGAAACGGTTAAAGGAAATCTGTCAGGCCAAAAATCAATATGTACAGAAATTTAACCCTGGCACAACCTACCTTTGTCATATCCTGCTTCATTTCACCCTCTTATCTTGCCTTCCCTTTCCTAAAACCATATATCCCCCCCTTTTTGTCTACTCATTTTCTTGTCCTTCCCCTGAACTCTCCTACTTTTGATAACAGAAATACGGCACTTCACTATACGTACTTTCACAATTTTATTATCACTTATGCAGGAAGTTATATATAGAACACCAGAGGCCCTAACCTAGTACTTTGTATCTTGCTATGTTATGACTTTGGTATTTAAAAACTGTATGTAATACTCTGGTTTGTATGATTCTATATATAGATTGTCTTCCTGACAAAGGCCCGTTGCCTGAGCCAAAATGTCTGTTTTGGAAACTATACACCTTTGCACTGAAAAATAAAAGCACCTGAAAAGCAACTACCATTTTTTCTTTTTTTCGAGATGTGTGCCAGGGTTAAATTTCTGTACTGTTTGACTTATTACCCTCGAGCACCTAACAATAATTTGAGCTTGATTCTAGTCCTCTAACTACTCAGTTGTTGTTATCGAGCTCTCACATTAACATAGCCTCCCCATTTTTTCATGGCCTCCTTTGGAATATTCTCCTATAACGACGAACAGACAACAGAAATCCTATCATCTGTGAAAGAAACCGATAACTTTTTAAGTGTCTCTAATTGTGAGATTAACTCAAGAGACTATGAAAAAGAGCTAAAAAAGCTCACTTCCTTTGAGCTACATTAATTCACTCTTGCCCAGTACACCAAAGTGAGGATGATCCCATGGGGGTTGAGAGTCTCCTTACGACCCACACTCTTTTCAGACAATGATGATCAAGTTTCTCCATGATGAGATTTCCAAGATAAAAGAGCAGGTCACTGCAAAAGAAATCCGATTTTCTAATACTCTTTCTCCCGCAGATCTAAGTAGTCTCAAGGCGAAGGCTGAGAAGACAATACAAGATTACGCAAATGAGATCAAGGTACCAAAAGATCCAAGTTCCTGCGCAATCAGGATGACTATATGAAAAACCAGGTTTACAGATGGCGCTATACCACCCAGCCAGGGTGCTCCATACAGAAATTGATTTGGTTCATACGGGTCATTAGGTTCTGAAGGTGGTCGCAGATGTAATCAGAGTGGGCAAGGCAGAGGCAGACAACCTTTTTAGGCCGCAGATAGGCACCTCATAAGAATCCTCCAGCTCCACCATCAGACTGATCAGAAGAGGAAGAAGAAGGAGGGGGCATGAACGATGATCCCTATCTGGAGAACAGAATTCAGACCAGATCGCAGGTAAGACTAATCTCATTTTCAACATCTTCACCTATAGTCTCTCACCTGCAGAGACACAGGTTCTCCAGAAGGGCCTTTCCTTCTGCCCAACCCCTCCATTTGACCCCTACCTGGTTAACCAGGAACTGAACTATTTTTATTGCACACTGAGACTCAAGATTCATTTTAATGCGGGAACAGAGTCATTACCAACAACAATACATATCTTGAATGAGGAGGCTGGAGAACGGTTTTTCCTCCAGGGTCTGAATCTAAAGACTTCAAGTACTTTCCAACCTCCTAAACCATTACATGCGATCGAGACATATGTGTCACTAGTGTCTAACCCTGTTGACAATTGCATATACGGTATTGAAACTGGTAATTACCATCTGAAACACAATCTTAATATAGAGGAAACCATTGCCCTGAACAACCTTAATAAAAAAAAAAAAAAAAATAAAACCAGTGGATACCAACACCAACAATGGCACAATAGATAAGAAACTTGCAGAGTATCTAGTAAAAGAAAACCCAATAACACCAGTACTATAGACTCTACCAAGAATACATAAAAACTAGAACATCCCCCGGGAAGGCCAATTGTGGCCTCCACAGAATCAATACTTTCTCCACTATCCATAACATTGGAAAGAATCGTCACATCTCTCATACTCAATATAAGATCTTTCATCAAGGACACCACTGGATTCCTTTCCCATTTCCATGGCATAGGCAAAGTACTGACAAAAAGTCTACTAGTCACGATGGACTTAAATAGTCTATACACCAATATAGACCATGCAGTTGGTATAGAGGCGGTTCAGTGGTTCCTTGATCAAAATAAAAACGTTGCCGTTCACAATAAAGGAATTTTGCATAGACACACTAAAATTGGTCCTGCAAAATAATTTTTTCCTTTTTGAAGACCAATTCTACTTACAAAAATGAGGTACCGTAATGGGGGCCAATATGGTGCCTCCATACGCTATTATCTACGTGGCCAAATTTGAAGCTGATCATGTCTATGTCAATCCTCTCTTCTGCTAAGATACATAGATGACATTTTCTGTATTTGGACAAGCGACATAAACTCTCTAAAGTCATTCGCCGAACAAGTCAACACAGCTACTCCAAACCTAACATTCACATTACACTATGATCACAGAAAAATAAATTTTCTTGATATCAACATTTTGCTTGACGAGGAGGGCAGTATATCTACTGACCTTTATGTCAAAAACATGGATCGCAACAGTTTACTCCATTTTACCAGCAGCCACCCATGACGCATGAAGGAAGCTCTTCCACTATCCGAACACCAAAAAAGAATTAAACGAATTGTGTCTGACCCTGAAACATGTATCCTAAGACAAAATGAAATGACCCAGAAATTTATGGCACCGTGCTACCTAGAAACCATATTGAGCCCACGGGCCAGACCCCAACCAAGGATCACTGATAATTTGAATACCACCCATTTTTACAACTGATAAAAAAAGCTATCCTTGAACACTAGGTTATTCGGACGAAGTACCTTTATGTCCGCGCTGCTGTCAGACCGGTATACCAATGACACTAGACGTCTAGGTATTGGAGATATAGATTTATTTCCTTATTTCCAACGCGTTTCGGAGCCACGTGCCGAGCTCCTTCCTCAGGGATGTTCCCTGAGGAAGGAGCTCGGCATGTGGCTCCGAAACGCGTTGGAAATAAGGAAATAAATCTATATCTCCAATACCTAGACGTCCAGTGTCATTGGTATACCGGTCTGACAGCAGCGCGGACATAAAGGTACTTCGTCCGAATAACCTTGTGATTTGAGCACCGCATCCTGTGGAAGTACGGTCCCTGCAGCAGCTGTTTTTTCTGAGCGATTACGCTGGTTGTGTGCTACACAACCACATCAGGTGAGCAATACCAATATTCACATTATACATCTGTCTAAAAAAGATAAGACCCTATTTGCGCATTCTCAACCCTTTAGATATATCCTTGAACACTGGCCCTTACTTGAAAAGGCATACCTTAATATATGTCAATTTAAAGTCCTACCTATGGTCTGCCACAAGCGTGCACATAATCTAAAGGACCATCTAGTAAGAGCAGATGTTGGGTCAGGAAAATCGCTGAAAAAACAAACCACATTGAGCGCAGCACGAAAGGGGACCTTCCCCTGCTTGAACTGTGCACAATGTGAGTAAGGGGGATTTCTTTACACACCCTAGAACCAGCAAACGATTCCAAATCAATGGCTTCTATACCTGTGATACATCATATGTTGTCTATCTACTCAAATGCACGTGCGGTCTCGGATATGTTGGGAAACCACCCAACATGTCCGAGACCGCATCAGTAAACATAAATCGACTATCTGGTGCAAAAATACACTTTTAACCATCCCAGCCCATTTTATTGAAAAAAATCAGTCAACTGAGGTTCCAGATAATTGAACACGTCCCACAGCCCAGGAGGGGTGGTAATAGGATACAGAAATTAAAAGAACACAAATCCTACTGGATATACCACCTAAAGACCCTACACCCACTGAGCCTCAATAGAGAAAATTAAATATGGTACTAAAGAGATAGAGAGTATCTATCCCTACAAATAAAATAAACATCAATTTGGTACCGTACATTGGGATATATGATCTCAAAATCTGCCCAATGTTATGATACAACTATATATAGTACTGTAATAATACTGTATATGCACTGATACTGTTTAAGCTGAAATGTTGAAATGTTGACATTAGCATATGTTTTACAATTATGTGATTTGGTACTAATACATCTCTCTCTTCTCTAGGCAGGACAAAGAATGTAGTACACCGTGCAAAATAATGCATACCACCCTGTGCACTGTCATCAGCACCCATCCCAGTGCACTGCATTGCTGGATTGAAGCGTTATCACTATCTATACAGTAATCTTTACTTGGCATAACATCACATTCTGCCTCCTAACTGGCTGTCACTCGTACTTGTGGCACTTGGGCATGCTCAGTGCGCATCGGGGACTCTCTGCCCCAAACAACATGGCGGTGCCTGCTCAGTGACCACTTCCTGTTTGTGATGGCACACTTCCGGTCATGCAGTATGCACCACCCAATCAGGAAACGCTCACATGGCCTCCATGCAGACTACACACACAGAAGGACACAGGTATTTTCTGCACTACTTCCTTTCATCTACTCAATGTAACTTGCCTGCCAAAACTCTACTTCTTTTCTGACATAACAGGTGATTATTTCTCTTTTTCTCATGTATCTCTTCATTCTACTATATTTTTGATTCAAACATTACCTATCCTTATCCTCTCTTATTTTTCTCTTTTCTAGCTATACTTGTACAACCACAATAGGTTTCGTCATCTAAAAATCAACTCTGGCTACTTCACAAATAAGGTAGTTATTGGGACAACCATCCACTTAGGTATAAGGATATAATAAACTGATTTATCCCCTATACGCTCTTATTCTATTTTCCAATAGGCATATAGAGTATCCAAGGATCAGTAACCATATATTTTATGGGCTATTACTACTACAGCACCAAGTGAGTATACACACCAACACCTTATACACTATTCCTCTTCCACTGATATGCATAGTAATTTAGTTCTTTTCTCTAAAGAACATTGTGATTTATCCTATACCACCAGTAAATCAAAATCATCTTCTTCATCCTGGTTTCCAGTATTTGACCTCTCTTGTATGACTTCATCTCGGAACCTACCTTTGTTATATCCTGCTTCATTTCACTCTCTTATCTTGCCTTACTTTATTTTAAAACCATATACTCTCCTACTGAACTATACTGGACTCTCCTACTTTTGATAACACAAATACGGCACTTCACTATACATATTTTCACAATTTTGTTATCACTTATCCATGAAGTTAGGCCCTAACCTAGTACTTTGTATCTTGCTATGTTATGAATTTGGTATTTAAGAACTGTAATAGTCTGCTTTGTATGATTCTATATATAGATTGTCTTCCAGACGAAGGCACGTGAATGAGCCGAAATGTTGGTTTTGAAAACTATACACCTTTGCACTGAAAAATAAAAGCACCTGAAAAGCAACTACTATTTTTTCTTTTTTTCATGATATGTGCCAGGGTTAAATTTCTGTACTGTTTAACTCATTACCCTAGAGCACCTAACAGTGGTTTGAGCTTGATTCTATTCCTCTAAAAATCCATATGTACCTGCTAACATTTCCTAATTCCTTTCTCTTAGCTCTCTCTATTCATGTATTCTATTATTTATACTCCTCTCCTATCTTCTGTAAACCTCAAAATAAAAAATAAAAGGACCGGTGACCCCACTGCTGCATGGCAATCTAAATGCAACACTGAATGCAGCATGTCTGCTGAATTCAGGGAAGTTGTCCCCCATATGTCTGTGTGCTGTGTACCCCCAGACATATGCTTAGAAAAACTTACAGTTAGAAGCCATGGAGGCAGTCCCTGTGGCTGCAGTGACTGGGGCCATTCCCTTCCCCACTGCCTCTCTGTGCTGCTTCTGCTGAGCAGGCTCTGCCCTCCTCCTCTCCTGCTCTCTGTCACTCAGAGCGGATTCAAATAATTTGTCCTGACATCAACTCCAGATTCCTGCCCTGGTGTCTTAACAAACCATAAACAGCACAGCAGGAGGCGGCACATAGAGGCAGGGAATGGCCACCAGTCAATTGAGCTGACTCCTGCAAAAATTTCAGGTTTAAGTAAAATCACCCTAAGGGCCCCTTTACACGCCACCACTGAAAGGTAGCAACTGCAGGTCATTGGGGATAATTGTGCCTGTTGCTATGAAATTTCTACGAAATGGTGGCGTGTAAATAGGGCAGTTCCTCCCAGTGTCCTGCAGTTGTCTCAGATACCTGTTGCTGAGCCATGCTCAAAAACCAAAGGCAACAGAAAGGCACAATTGCCATGGTAGTGGCGTCTAAACGGGGCATGTTGCGTCGCCTAGTGAACTCCCAGGGGCATGCCATGGCATCATGGATACCACGCCCCATCAGTGATCATTGGTGGGGGCTACTGTGTAACCATTGGCTGTCCCTTCACAGGGCGCCATATTTAAAGAGCTATCCATTCACAGTCCACAATTGCAATGGCGTCATGTATTAGCCAGCCTTCCTGCGCAGGCTGGCCAATCATGAAGCTATTGCGTTGTCCAATCAACGCTTTTGCATCACGGAATACACAACTCTGTCACGCCTATGTTCTTACGGCGCGAAATATGTACGCCCATATTCCTTTGTGGTAGCGGCGTGTGGAGTAGCAAAGGTATTCAACAGGAAGTAAGCCGCAGGATCTGTCGGAACTTCCGGGGAACAAATATACCTTCAGTTGACAACGCAATGGTGGCATGTACATGCGGCATCAGCGATCGGTATCCACCGTTAAAAACATGCGCTTGCACGTGCGGTGGAAACCTGTTGTTAGGCACAGTGGCGGCGTGTAAAGGTCCCTTTAGTGGGGTGTGGAGTATGTCTGTGACAAAATTTAGGACTTTTTAAAAAGTTGCAATTGATGAATCAATTGAAAGCCTCTGGAACTTCCTAACCCCATTCCCAATGGCAAACATAAAAAAGAACTATAAAAAATGCATAAATTACAAGAAAAAAAATGAAAAGAAAAGTAAATGAAAATCAGAGAAGATAAACAAACTAGACAAAAATAGGTGCAAAAGCAACACATTGTCAGATCCAAAGTTGTGTATATAGTCTGTGTAACCAGTTGACATCTGCCTAAGGGTGCCTACACACTTGCATTTGTGTCTGCATGCATATGGCATGCAGATGCAAACGCAGTGCAACGCAGCCCATACTGATGTGAACGCAGCGTTCACATTAGTTTGCACCCTGCCCAGCCAATCAGCTGTCTCGGGGGCAGCCGGGAGGAGGAGATCAGCGGCAGAGATCTCCTCCTCCCGGCCACAGCTGCTCTCCCGCCGGTGTCAGCGTGGGAGATTTGGAGATACAGCTGATCTGACAGCAGTTTAAATCTCCAGCGCCGACACGGACAAGGGTGATATCGGTGCAGGAGATATGAAACAGCTGATAGCTGCTTCAACTCTCCCGCACTGACCTCACCTATTCTGTTTCGGCGCGGGAGATTTAAACAGCTGTCAGATCAGCTGTATCTTCAAATCTCCCGTGCTGACACTGGCGGAGAGAGCAGCGGCGGCTGTAGCTGATCTCCCGGTGGCCGCCGCTGATCACCGGCGGCCACCGGGAGAGATGTCAATGAGATCCGCAGCATTCTCCTACGCTCTCATGCGGAGGACACTGCGGATCTATTGACTTCAATGCATGGTTTGCATAAGAACACCTATAGATCTCCTTAAGAATATGCATCCAGAGTTTATTTAAATTAAAGAAAAAGTGAGACATGTCCGGCAGTCTGCTCTCATAATCTCACACAGCTCTACAGTGAAATCAGAGCCAACACAGTATCACTAAGGAAACACAGTACAGCGGAATAAAAAAGTGATTAGCAAAAAGGATAGTCTTTAAAAAGTAACTTTTAACAAATGAATTATGTAAAATTGGGACGATATGTCCTATATTCAAACACACAAATACAGAAAAGAGGAGAGGGGCATACAATTTTCTCTGTGTTCTCCCTTTCTTAAACTTCCTGCCTACATGCTGAGATTTCATTCACCCAAAAATGGGGTTTAGAGATGGTGCCTCCGCTCCTCGACGGCTCCCTCTCTGATAGAGATTTTATAGGAGGAATATGTCAGTCCTACGAGGAAAAAATGTATGTACTCAATAGAAACTGCTTATAGAAAGATATTCTAGATTGCCATATGAGACTCCATTGGTCTATCCCTTAGTGCTCAGGGTGTGGAAATAGAAAAAAGAGGAACAAAAGTTAATTTGTTTAATTAGCTACTATGTGCATCATGCTATATCAGTTATCTACAGGTCTTCTATATAGTTGAGTGAAGCAGAGTGAAAGATGATAAGTATATCACTGAGATTTGTATCATTCAAAAACAACTTGCCTTATCTGCTATATGGTACTCATAGAGAAAATGATTGATTATCACTGAAGTAAATGGTGTGTCACTCCTGCAATAGCAGAATGCGTGACAGGGTCAGATACAGTATATAAGGAATACTGTTCTATATAGAAGACTTGTATATAACTGATGTAGCATGATGTACTCACACACCCTCACAGAAACTTCACACATCTTGACGCTCACACACAGGCCCGGCGCCAGCACCCGGCATACCCGGGCTGATGCCGGGGCCCTGAAGCAGTGAGATGGCCCACAGCTATCTGTGAGTTGAAGCAGAGGAGACCCGCTCACAGATAGTGACCCTCTCTCCCTTCCATCTCTCCTGCTCTGTACTGATCTAGGTGATCGGTACACAACAGGAAAGAAAGCTTACCGGAAGCTGAATAGAGGCTGAAGGACCCACCAGTTCCAGTCATGTGACTGATCACATGACTGAAATCAAGCTCCTAGAAGAAACTGCTTCTGCTTAACCTCTGCAGCCTCCCTGCAGTTCCCAGTGCCTCCTCACCTGCTCTGCATAGATCAAGATCATCTGAATGTCGTTATATATATGTGTGTGTGTGTGTCTGTATGTGTGTGTATTTGTGTGTGTCTGTATGTGTGTGTCTGTATGTCTGATTATGTATGTATGTGTGTGTGTCTGTATGTGGTTGTTTCTCTGTGTGTATCTTTATCTGTATGTGTGTGTGTCTGTATGTTTGTGTGTCTCTGTGTGTATATAAATTTGTATGTGTGTGTGTTTGTATGTGTGTGTATTTGTATTTGTGTATATCTGTATTTGTGTATCTGCATGAGCATGTAGCAGAGCTGTGTGTTTGCATATGCATGTAGCAGAGCTGTGCGCATCTGCATGTACATATATTGTACATGTAGCAGATCTAGGTGTGTAGTGTGAATGTAGTGTCCATATGGCAGAGCTGGGGTGTGTATCTGTATGTGCATGTATTGTGCATGCAGCAGAGCTGTGTGTATATGTATGTACATGTATTGTATACGTCAGCAGAGCTGTGTGTGTGTGTGTGTGTGTGTGTTTGTATGTGCATGCATTGTACTGTACATGTACAGAGCTGGGTATGTAGTGTCCATGTAGCAGAGCCATATGTGTATCTGAATGTGTAGTGATCATGTAGCAGAGCTGCGTGTGTCTGTATGTGCATGAATTAGGCATGTACCAGTGCTGTGTGTGTATCTGCATGTTCATGTAGTAGAACTCTGTGTGTATTATGTGTAGTGTGCATGTAGCAGAGCTGTGTGTTTACTATGTGTAGTGTATATAAAGAGTAGAGATAGGCTCCCCTTCCGTGCTGGTGCTCTAGAAAAATGAATCAATATACTAGACTAACTAGACACACCTTTCTTATTAAATTGTATGAATTTTGAAGAAACAATGTCAATTATTTTTCAAAAAACTTTTTTATTGTTGTCACTTGTTCACATAGAGTGTAAATAGATTGACGTTAACGTTTCAGCCTTGTTCGGAGTTCTTCAAGAATCTTAATACAGAAAAAATTGACAGAGGGCTAGAGGAAGGGAGATGTTCCCGAAATGTCCCAAATACACCTGAAGGCCAATAAAGGCATTTAGATTGAAGATAAGAAGTGCTGCAGTTATTTTGTTTATTATATACATATATATATATTTTACAATACACTCGTGGACAGTAACATCAAATAAATTGTAAACACAAAAAAAATCACTGTTTGGGATTTATGAATAATTAATCTCAATTTCCTAAAAAAATTAATGGAAAACCATAACAGGAAAAGAAAAGTGCAAGATATAGTGTAAAGAACGTCGTAACAGGTAAGTGATAATCGGAAAAAAGGAAGGGTATACTATTCCCTATCTATTTTTAAGGACTCAGCCACCTTATATAGAGCTCAAATGGTATATCCCAACGACCAGGCCCGGACTGACAGGCGGGAGGAGCGGGACTTTTCCCGATGGGCCGGCCGGTGGCGGGGTGTGGGGGCCGCCCGTTCCTCCCGCCGCAGGCCTGGCTGCTTTTAAATGATTTTGCGGTTGCCGCCGCCCGCCTGCATAGCGGGGGTCTGAGGAGCGGCGCCGGCCGGCAAGTTGCGTCGGCATTATAAGTCATGAGAGAGAGACTCACTTGTTGGTGCACAGACTCTGCACACCAATCAGCGGGCGGCCCAGGCAGCGGCTCATACTTCTATTGGAGCGGACTGTGCTGTACCGTGCTGTGCCGAAATCACAACAGCACGTTCTTTGTGGGCGGAGAGAGCACACATTCTGCTCTCCCGCCAACGAAATGGAAACGCACCGGCCACCCCGACCCCAGCCATTACCGGTGGTCCCTTTGCAGGCAGCCAGTGGAGCTGGCCTGAAGACAGCGTACAGTCTCCTCCTCACTCTTCCTGTGTGTGGCCTGTCAGCTGCGGACCTCGGGCAGTGCAAGATGGCAAGCCAAAGCTGAGGAAAGCAAGGCAAGGTACTTTCACCATCAGCTGAGGCACATGCCTCTATGCCTGGGGCTGTGCCTCTATGCCTGGGGCTGTGCCTCTATGCCTGTGGCTGTGCCTCTATGCCTCTGTGCCTGGGGCTGGGGCTGTGCCTCTGTGCCTGTGGCTGGGGCTGTGCCTCTGTGCCTGGGGCTGGGGCTGTGCCTCTGTGCCTGGGGCTGGGGCTGTGCCTCTGTGCCTGGGGCTGTGCCTCTGTGCCTGGGGCTGGGGCTGTGCCTCTGTGCCTGGGGCTGGGGCTGTGCCTCTGTGCCTGGGGCTGGGGCTGTGCCTCTGTGCCTGGGGCTGTGCCTCTGTGCCTGGGGCTGGGGCTGTGCCTCTGTGCCTGGGGCTGGGGCTGTGCGTCTATGCCTGTGGCTGGGGCTGTGCCTCTGTGCCTGGGGCTGGGGCTGTGCCTCTGTGCCTGGGGCTGGGGCTGTGCCTCTGTGCCTGGGGCTGTGCCTCTGTGCCTGGGGCTGGGGCTGTGCCTCTGTGCCTGGGGCTGGGGCTGTGCCTCTGTGCCTGGGGCTGGGGCTGTGCCTCTGTGCCTGGGGCTGGGGCTGTGCCTCTGTGCCTGGGGCTGTGCATCGGTGCCTCTGGGGCTGTGCCTCTGTGGCTGTGCCTCTGTGCCTCTGGGGCTGTGCATCGGTGCCTCTGGGGCTGTGCCTCTGTGCCTGGGGCTGTGCCTCTATGCCTCTGTGCCTGGGGCTGTGCCTCTGTGCCTGGGGCTGTGCCTCTGTGCCTCTGTACCTAGGGCTGTGCCTCTGTACCTGGGGCTGTGCCTCTGTGCCTGGGGCTGTGCCTCTGTGCCTCTGTGCCTGGGGCTGTGCCTCTGTGCCTCTGTACCTAGGGCTGTGCCTCTGTGCCTGGGGCTGTGCCACTGTGCCTGGGGCTGTGTCTCTGTGCCTCTGGGGCTGGGGCTGTGCCTCTGGGGCTGGGGCTGTGCCTCTGTGCGCCTGGGGCTGTGCCTCTGTGCGCCTGGGGCTGTGCCTCTGTGCACCTGGGGCTGTGCCTCTGTGCGCCTGGGGCTGTGCCTCTGTGCGCCTGGGGCTGTGCCTCTGTGCGCCTGGGGCTGGGGCTGTGCCTCTGTGCGCCTGCGGCTGTGTGGCTGCGGCTGTGGCAGTGTGTGTGTGTGTGGCTGCGGCTGCTTGGCAGTGTGTGCCTGGGACTGTGTGGCTGGCTGTGGCTGTGTGTGGCTGGCTGTGTGTGGCTGACTATTTGCCTGTGTGGTGTGTGTGTGGCGGTCTGTGTGTGGCTGGCTATGGTTGTCTATGTTGCTGTCTATGTGGCTGGCTGTTTGTGTGTGGCTGGCTGTAGCTGTATGTGTGGCTGGCTGTAGCTGTATGTGTGGCTGGCTTTGGCTGGCTGTGTGTGTGGCTGGCTGTTTGTGTTGCTGGCTGTCTCGGTGGCTGGTTGTGTGTCTGTCTGCATCTATATGTGGCTGGTGGCTGTCTATGTGGCTACCTGTGTGTGGCTGTAGCTCTGTGTGGCTGGCTGTGTGTGGCTGGCTGAGGCTGTGTGTGGCTGGCTGAGGCTGTGTGTGGCTGGCTGAGGCTGTGTGTGGCTGGCTGAGGCTGTGTGTGGCTGGCTGAGGTTGTGTGTGGCTGGCTGAGGCTGTGTGTCTGTGTTGCTGACCACTGAGACCCCAAAATCCTGACAAAAGGAGCTTTGAAGAGCACCATGTAAATGGATTTGTGGCTGATTATTACCTCTGCTGCACCATTCACATGTGGCTCTTCAGATAACTCCTTTAAGAATGTGGTGAGGGCCACGACAACGTAAAAGCAAAATTTATGGATTGGGGCTGTTTGTTGATATAGTGTGTGGGCTGGTGGGGCTTGTTTTCCAGGGCTGCTTTTTGGTCCCAGTCTGGCCCTGCCAATGACCTACAATTAAGGATAAATTAAAAAAAAAAAATTCTTAATGTTCATATAAATGTCTCAAACTATACCGATTTCTAAAAAATAATAACATATAGCAGACCCAACGGTATGGTCCTCTATCTTCTATGTATTATATACGGTATATATATATATATACAATCCTTATACAAAAGGAAGGGTTAAAAAAATCATAGCCAAGCCAAATTATATCTTCCAGTAATCTACTGTATTATATATTATTACAAGGAAAAAATGACAATACCTTGGGAGTCATACAAGAAATATATGTCCTTAATGTTCTATATGGCCCTTTGGTGGTCGAGACTTACCGTATATACTCATGTATAAGCCGAGTTTTTCAGCCCAAAAATTGGGCTGAAAAGTCCCCCCCTCGGCTTATACACGGGTCATACGGTATGCTGTGGGGGGGGGCTGTGACCGAGGGCTGGAGGAGGCAGGAGGGGGCCGCGGTGACCGCAGGCGGTCACGTGAGGACGCCTCATTAGTGCAATGAATATGCACGGCATCCCCCCGTTCATCAGCGGCGGGGGGATGCCGTGCATATTGCACTACACAGCCCCCCTCCTTAATATGGGTCCCCCAGTGGTAATAAACAGCCCCCCCTCCCTATCATGTCCCCCCCAGGCTGCGGCAGCTGTCAAAATAACAAACACTTTATACATCACCTTCCGGCGCAGCTCCTTCGCTCCTCCGGTCCTCCGCTCCTCCGCTCGCCGGCTTCTTCTTCCTTGTTGTGCCGGTGTCATGTGACCGGGCGCAGGAGATGACGTCATTTCCTGCGCGCGGTCACAGAAGCCGGCACAACAAGGAAGAAGAACCCGGCGAGCGGAGGAGCGGAAGACCGGAGGAGCTGCGCCGGAAGGTGATGTATAAAGTGTTTGTTATTTTGAGAGCTGCCGCAGCCTGGGAGGGACATGATAAGGAGGGGGGGCTGTTTATTACTACTGGGGCTGCTGGATACTACACTGGGGCTGTATACTACCACTGGGGCTTCTGGATACTAAACTGGGGCTGTATACTACCACTGGGGCTGTATATACCTCTGGGGCTGCTGGATACTACACTGGGGCTGTATATACCACTGGGGCTGCTGGATACTACACTGGGGCTGTATACTACCACTGGGGCTGCTGGATACTACACTGGAGCTGTATATACCACTGGGGCTGCTGGATACTACACTGGGGCTGTATATACCACTGGGGCTGCTGGATACTACACTGGGGCTGTATATACCTCTGGGGCTGCTGGATACTACACTGGGGCTGTATATACCACTGGGGCTGCTGGATACTACACTGGGGCTGTATACTACCACTGGGGCTGCTGGATACTACACTGGGGCTGTATATACCACTGGGGCTGCTGGATACTACACTGGGGCTGTATATACCACTGGGGCTTCTGGATACTACACTGGGGCTGTATACTACCACTGGGGCTGCTGGATACTACACTGGGGCTGTATATACCCCTGGGGCTGCTGGATACTACACTGGGGCTGTATATACCTCAGGGGCTGCTGTATACTACCACTGGGGCTGTATATACCTGTGGGGCTGCTGTATACTACACTGAGGCTGTATATACCTGTGAGGCTGCTGTATACTACCACTGGGGCTGTATATACCTGTGGGGCTGCTGTATACTACACTGGGGCTGTATATACCTTTGGGGCTGCTGTATACTACCACTGGGGCTGTATATACCTCTGGGGCTGCTGTATACTACCACTGGGGCTGTATATACCTGTGGGGCTGCTGTATACTACCACTGGGGCTGTATATACCTGTGGGGCTGCTGTATACTACACTGGGGCTGTATATACCTGTGGGGCTGCTGTATACTACACTGGGGCTGTATATACCTCTGGGGCTGCTGTATACTACCACTGGGGCTGTATATACTTCTGGGGCTGCTGTATACTACCACTGGGGCTGTATATACCTCTGGGGCTGCTGGATACTACCACTGGGGCTGTATATACCTCTGGGGCTGCTGTATACTACCACTGGGGCTGTATATACTTCTGGGGCTGCTGTATACTACCACTGGGGCTGTATATACCTCTGGGGCTGCTGGATACTACCACTGGGGCTGTATATACCTCTGGGGCTGCTGTATACTACCAATGGGGCTGTATATACCTCTGAGGCTGCTGTATACTACCTCTGGGGCTGCTGTATACTACCACTGGGCTGTATATACCTCTGGGGCTGCTGGATGCTACCACTGGGGCTGTATATACCTCTGGGGCTGCTGTATACTACCAATGGGGCTGTATATACCTCTGAGGCTGCTGTATACTACTACCTCTGGGGCTGCTGTATACTACCACTGGGGCTGTATACTACCTCTGGGGCTGCTGTATACTACCACTGGGGCTGCTGTTATACCTTTGGGGCTGCTGTATACTACCTCTGGGGCTGCTGTATACTACCTCTGGGGATGCTGTATACTACCACGGGGCTGTATATACCTCTGGGGATGCTGTATACTACCACTGGGGCTGTATATACCTCTGGGGCTGCTGTATACTAACTACTGGAGCTGCTGCTGTATATACCACTGGGGCTGCTGCTGTATACTACCACTGGGGAGGCTGCTGTATACTACCATTGGGGGGCCTGTATACCACACTGCTGGGGGCTGTATACCTGTGCTGGAGTCCACCCTCGGCTTATACACGAGTCAATAGGTTTTCCCAGGTTTTGGGGGCAAAAGTAGGGGGGTCGGCTTATACACGGGTCGGCTTATACACGAGTATATACGGTATCTGTTTTTTATAGAAAAAACATATCAAAACTATGGTCTCAACTCCAAGTATTTTTTTATATATATAATAATATTTATGTATAAAAAATCACTACCTGTACCTCACTCTATGTAACACACAAGGGTGAATTCCGAGATCTATAAGGGGAAAAAAAGTCCCTAAGAAAGCAGAATCAATTGATACATTAAAGTCTCAGTATGAAAATAATCTGCACATACCTAAGTATAGGGAAATGCCCAGTGAATGACCTAGCGAAAAAAACTTTCTTTCAGTCTGATCCAGCATGCAAGAAAGTGCATGTGCTCAAGAGAATCTAGGTGGTTATATTATCTGATGTGAAGTATATGGTGCCTCGCCGTGGTGTGCGACGCCGTTCATTTCGGCGCTAGTATTTAAAGGTAAGGGGCGGGACATAAGCGCAACATCACTTTCGCCCAATGGAACGCAAGGAAGTGTATCGACACGCACACTGAGCATGCGCAGTAAGAAAAATGGGAGTATAAGTCAAAAAGAAACTGATCACAGCGTCACATGATACAGAATATGAATAACACACTTTAGAGCCATCGGATCCCGCTCAGAACGATGAGTTTAATAGTGCATCTGGAACAGAAAGCAGAAATTAATATCCAAACTACATCAATCTAATATTAGATGTTTAGGATCATTATTAAATGGGTTTAAACCACATTATATGCTACATTATGAAGAGGTTTATACATTCCCATGTAATTATAAAAGAAATAGAAGAGAAAGACAAATCCGTTATCATTATAAACAAGATAGAACTCCACCACCCCCTTACCTTTAAATGCTACTGCCGAAATGAACGGCGTCGCACACCACGGCGAGGCACCATATACTTCACATCAGGTAATATAACCACCTAGATTCTCTTGAGCACATGCACTTTCTTGCATGCTGGATGAGACTGAAAGAAAGTTTTTTTCACTAGGTCATTCACCGGGCATTTCTCTATACTTAGGTATGTGCAGATTATTTTCATACTGAGACTTTAATGCAGAGGTCCCAAAATCCAGGCCTCAAGGGCCGCCAACAGTGCAGGTTTTCAGGATTTCCTTAGTATTGCACAGGGCTTGGAATCATTACCTGTGCAGATGATCACATTAACACCTGTGCAATACTAAGGAAATCCTGAAAACCTGCACTGTTGGCGGCCCTTGAGGACTGGAGTTGGGGACCTCTGCTTTAATGTATCAATTGATTCTGCTTTCTTAGGGTCTTTTTTCCCTTATAGATCTCGGAATTCACCCTTGTGTGTTACATAGAATAAGGTACAGGTAGTGATTATTTATACATTAATATTATTATACATATAAAAAAAATACTTGGAGTTGAGACCATAGTTTTGATATGTTTTTTCTATAAAAAACAGATAAGTCTTGACCACCAAAGGGCCATATAGAACATTAAGGACATATATTTCTTGTATGACTCCCAAGGTATTGTCAGTTTTTCCTTGTAATAATATATAATACAGTAGATTAATGGAAGATATAATTTGGCTTGGCTATGATTTTTTTACCCTTCCTTTTGTATAAAGATTGTATATATATATATATATATATACAGTTGTGGCCAAAAGTATTGAAACCCCTACAATTCTGTCAGATAATGCTCAGTTTCTTCCTGAAAATGATTGCAATCACAAATTCTTTGTATTATTATCTTCATTTAATTTATCTTCAATGAAAAAACACAAAAGAGAATGAAGCAAAAAGCAAAACATTGATCATTTCACACAAAACTCCAAAAATGGGCCGGACAAAAGTATTGGCACCCTCAGCCTAATACTTGGTTGCACAACCTTTAGCCAAAATAACTGCGATCAACCGCTTCCGGTAACCATCAATGAGTTTCTTACAATGCTCTGCTGGAATTTTAGACCATTATTCTTTGGCAAACTGCTCCAGGTCCCTGATATTTGAAGGATGCCTTCTCCAAACTGCCATTTTTAGATCTCTCCACAGGTGTTCTATGGGATTCAGGTCTGGACTCATTGCTGGCCACCTTAGAAGTCTCCAGTACTTTCTCTCAAACCATTTTCTAGTGCTTTTTGAAGTGTGTTTTGGGTCATTGTCCTGCTGGGAGACCCATGACCTCTGAGGGAGACCCAGCTTTCTCACAGTGGGCCCTACATTACGCTGCAAAATTTGTTGGTAGTCTTCAGGCTTCATAATGCCATGCACACGGTCAAGCAGTCCAGTGCCAGAGGCAGCAAAGCAACCCCAAAACATCAGGGAACCTCCGCCATGTTTGACTGTAGGGACCGTGTTCTTTTCTTTGAATGCCTCTTTTTATCTCCTGTAAACTCTATGTTGATTCCTTTGCCCAAAAAGAGAGAACATTCTTCCAAAACGTTTTAGACTTTCTCAGGTAAGTTTTGGCAAACTCCAGTCTGGCTTTTTTATGTCTCAGGGTAAGAAGTGGGGTCTTCCTGGGTCTCCTACCATACAGTCCCTTTTCATTCAGACGCCGACGGATAGTACGGGTTGACACTGTTATACCCTCGGACTGCAGGGCAGCTTGAACTTGTTTGGATGTTAGTCAAGGTTCTTTATCCACCATCTGCACAATCTTGCGTTGAAATCTCTCGTCAATTTTTCTTTTCCGTCCACATCTAGGGTAGTTAGCCACAGTGCCATGGGCTTTTAACTTCTTGATGACACTGCGCACGGTAGACACAGGAACATTCAGGTCTTTGGAGATGGACTTGTAGCCTTGAGATTGCTCATGCATCCTCACAATTTGGTTTCTCAAGTCCTCAGACAGTACTTTGGTCTTCTTTCTTTTCTCTATGTTCAATGTGGTACACACAAGGACACAGGACAGATGTTGAGTCAACTTTAATCCATGTCAACTGGCTGCAAGTGTGATTTAGTTATTGCCAACACCTGTTAGGTGCCACAGGTAAGTTACAGGTGCTGTTAATTACACAAATTAGAGAAGCATCACATGATTTTTCTAACAGTGCCAATACTTTTGTCCACCCCCTTTTTTATCTTTGGTGTGGAATTATATCCAATTTGGCTTTAGAACAATTCTTTTTGTGTTTGTTTCATTGAAGACAAGTTAAATGAAGATAACAACACCAAAGAATTTGTGATTGCAATTATTTTTAGGAAGAAACTGAGTATTATCTGACAGAATTGCAGGGGTGTCAATACTTTTGGCCACAACTGTATATATATATATATATATAATACATAGAAGATAGAGGACCATACCATTGGGTCTGCTATATGTTTTATATTTTTAGAAATCGGTATAGTTTGAGACATTTATATGGATATTAAGAAAAACATTTTTTCATTTATCCTTAATTGTAGGTTGTTGGGATATACCATTTGAGCTCTATATAAGGTGGCTGAGTCCTTAAAAATAAATAGGGTACAATATACCCTTTCTTTTTTCCGATTATCACTTACCTGTTACAACGTTTTTTACACTATATATTGCACTTTTCTTTTCCTGTTATGGTTTTCCTTTAATTTTTTTAGGAAATTGAGATGAATTATTCATAGATCCCGAACAGTGATTTTTTTTGCGTTTACAATTTATTTGATATTACTGTCCACGAGTGTATTGTAAAATATATACCCGTATATACTCGTGTATAAGCCGACCCCCCTACTTTTGCCCCCAAAACCTGGGAAAACCTATTGACTCGTGTATAAGCCGAGGGTGGACTCCAGCACAAGTATACAGCCCCCAGCAGTGTGGTATACAGCAGCCTCCCCAGTGGTAGTATACAGCAGCAGCCCCAGTGGTATATACAGCAGCAGCCCCAGTGGTAGTATACAGCAACCCCAGAGGTATATACAGCAGCCCCAGTGGTAGTATACAGCAGCAGCCCCAGTGGTAGTATACAGCAGCCCCAGAGGTATATACAGCAGCCCAGTGGTAGTATAAAGAAGCCCCAGAGGTATATACAGCAGTCCCAGTGGTAGTATACAGAAGCCCCAGAGGTATTTACAGCAGCCCCAGTGGTAGTATACAGCAGCCCCAGAGGTAGTATACAGCAGTCCCAGAGGTAGTATACAGCAGTCCCAGAGGTATATACAGCAGCCCCAGTGGTATATACAGCAGCCCCAGTGGTAGTATACAGCAGCCCCAGAGGTATATACAGCATCACCAGTGGTAGTATACAGCAGCCCCAGTGGTAGTATACAGCAGCCCCAGTGGTAGTATACAGCAGCCCCAGAGGTATATACAGCAGCCCCAGTGGTAGTATACAGCAGCAGCCCCATTGGTAGTATACAGCAGCAGCCCCAGTGGTATATACAGGCCCCCCCCATCAGTATACAGGCCCCCTCCCTTACTGCCGCAATCCTGTAAAAGAATACATTAGTATACTTATCCCTGCCGCTCTCCCGCCGCCGCCATTGCGCTCCTCCGGCTTCATCCAGCGTCTTCCGGCTTCCTCCTCTGGCGCACAGACAATGACGTCATTGCCTGCGCCCACCGGAGGAAGCCGGAAGAAGCCAGATGAAGCCGGAGGAGCGCGATGGCGGCGGTGGGACAGCGGCAGCGGGACAGCGGCAGGGATAAGTATACTAATATATTCTTTTACAGGATTGCGGGAGTAAGGGGGGGGGCTGTATACTGATGGGGGCGGGCGGCCTGTATACTGTATACAGTGTATACAGTATACAGTGACTGACTTGCGTATAAGCCGAGGGGGGGACTTTTCAGCCCAATTTTTGGGCTGAAAAACTCGGCTTATACGCGAGTATATACGGTATATATATGTATATACATATTTTTCTTTCCTGAATTGACATTGTGTATCAATTTTTTCTGTATTAAGATTCTTCAAGAACGCCGAACAAGGCCGAAACGTTAACATCAATCTATTTACACTCTATGTGAACAAGTGACAACATTAAAAAAGTTTTTTTGAAAAATAATCGACATTGTTTCATCAAAATTCATACAATTTAATAAGAAAGGTGTGCCTAGTTAGTCTAGTATATTGTACTATTTGTAGTGTGCATGTAGCAGAGCTGTGTGTCTACATTTGTGTATAGCAGAGCTATCTATTTCTATGGGCATGTAGAAGAGCTGTGTGTGTCATATATAAGGGGCAGGGGTGGAGTATAAAAGGGGCCATTAAGACTCTTTTGCCCGGGTCCCACAAAAATCTGGAGCCGGCCCTGCTCACACTCTCTCCAACGCCATTTTAATGCTATCATCCATATCCTCACTCCACAACACAGATAATGCCACAGCTTTCTACAACTCTACACTCACATCAGCTATTGATGCAGTTGCCCCTTTCACTCATGGCAGAACATGGCAAATCAACAGACAACCCTGGCACACAGACACCACTAAAAATCTGCGATGGGTGTCTAGGGTTGCTGACGACATCTGAAGAAAACACACTCACAAGAAGACTACACAGCAGTCAAATAAGCACTTCTTAAATTCAAGTCAGCACTCACTACCACTAAACAGAATTAGTTCATTATCCTTATATCCTCTTTGTCCCACAACCACAGGCAGTTATTCAACACAGTTAACGCCCTCCTTTGCCCTCCACTGCCCCGTCCTACTTCTCATATCTCTGCAGAAGAAATTGCAACACGCTTCACCAGCAAAATTGATCAGATCAGACAAGTCTGCCCAACCACAACAACCCCATGTATACCAGACCACTCCCCTCCCCGACTATCCCTCCTCCCCTCCATCACTGAAGGAGAAATTGCACACCTCCTCTCCAGATCGCACCTCACCACTTGTGCACTGGACCCCATCCCATCTCACTTCCTCCCCAACCTCACCACCACACTTATCCCAGCCCTAAACCACCCCTTCAACCTATAACTAACTTCTGGTACCATGGCAACACAAAACCCACAGTCATACTCACCACTAAATAATTAAACACTGACACTTGCTTCGTTGGATCAAAATTGGCCGTGTGGCTTTATTAAGGTATAAATTTCTTTTATTAAAATATTCATAATAAATATTATCTTAAAACTCTGTCAAAACCATCCATAAATACCATGTAAATAAACATAAACCTTTAATACCAACAAATGGGCCAAAATCCGCCCAAATGCAATTGGGCGATTTTACCCAAAAGGGGGAAATGCATTAGCATGACCCCCCCCAACGAAGCCACAGCCAATTCTCAACCAACGACTGCAGACCAAGATTGAATATATCAAGGCCAACCTCGCTCAAATGAACTCCATCCGTCCTATAAAGACCCCGTAGAAAACCTTCAAGATCCACATGCCTATAAGATCTCCCTCTGATTGAAAAAATTTTGCCAACAACTTATTCACCCTTTTTCTGATACACTCGTGAAAATGCAAATGAACAGATGTCCAAATTAGGCGGGGAACAATCTCGGAAAAAAGGAGAGATACACCTGGAAACAAATCCTTTATCAGCCGAAAATCCCGGCGAAAATTAGCCAAAAAATCCAGAGTAGAAATTCTTCCGAGATCATTCCCGCCAACATGGATAACTATAGCATCAGGAAAAGGGAAAGAAGCCGAAAGGCGTGCCAAGCATTCACACAGGTCATGCAACCGCATACCTCTAACTCCATACCAGAAAATGCGAACCCGGTCGGGGTCGAAGGACAGATTAGTCGAATACGGTCGAATCCTGGCTCTCTGTTCAGCCCAATAGACGAAGGAATGGCCGATTATCCATATAATAAAAGGACCTAAAGACAAAAATGACGTTAAAAATCAGGTAAAAGATCCGGCCGAACATACAAACGTGACCTTTCAGACTTCCATCGACCCAGTTTTTGAATCTGTTTTCCACTCAAACCTAGTCTAGCTGCCTCTGTTGCAGCTCCGATCCTGAAGGAATGAGAAGAAATGCGGAGATGTTCCAAATTCAAACGAATTAAACACTTACGTAAGATAGACTTGAATTGAAATATGGTCACTGAATCCCCATTCGAATGAATGAACAAGGAGCCAGGGAGCAAGGGGCGAAACATTAGCCATTGCTTAAAGTTAGCACAAGGGCAAAGAACAGACCCGGGGATAGCACGTACTCTAATACGCAACCCTTTACCAAGTTGATCCATTTTCGACGAACGAATAAGAATAACCAATGACTGGTTACATAATCTAACATCGTCCACCATGAGGCCAGAGGAACGTGACTTGCTGTAAGAAATAAGCTCACTAACGCGAAAAGCCCCAAAAAATGCAAAGACAAAACAGGTTCTAAAAAGGAAAACCACAAATTTATTAAGGCAAACCTCATCCAAGATAAACCACAGTTTGCTTAGCAAATCCAAAGAAATCGGTCTCCTGTCTTCAGGGCGAAAATACACCTTTTTTAAGCCCTTTAAAAACTGACGAACTGGGAATAAACTTACCAGAGAAGTTCCTCCATACAGCTTCATAAAAAAAGAGATACCCGACAATTTCTTGAACAGAGAGGAGTAAGTAAAACCCCGAGTAACACATAGTTTACAGAAAGATAAAACGAGTTGAACATCAGCATGGACGTAATTGCTTTGCCGTTCGTCGCAAAACATCAGCCGCTCCCGCCATGCGGCCGAATAAGAGGCCCATGTTGACCGAGCAAGGGAGTTCTGAATAAAGAGTTCAATCAATCCGATAGGCTCTCCCACAGGTAAGCCGGAAAAGGTGTCCCTTCTGGTTCGGCCAAAGGAAGCACCCTGTGAAAATCCACCCACCGCTGCTGTGAAAGAAAAAATGCGGCTCCATTAGCAGAAGGCTCAGAGAGTTCTGCTTGTAACCCAATATTATGACGGAAGGACAAAAAAACAATCTGACGTAGTAGTTTAGCAATCAAAGGAAATTTAGACATAAGTGCGTTCAAGGCAAAAACCGTACCTGATGACATCACCGAAAAGGACAAGCGTTTACACGTCAATTGCTCTCCCCAAATGGTCAAAATAGACAAAATAGCAAAAACTTCCCTAAACATCAGCAAGGAAAAGATGTCTGAATTAACATTGAAAAACGGCGGTGAGGAAAAACTCCACTGGTGGACAAATACTAAGCCGATTCCCGCAAAAGATGGAAAAGAAAATTGCAAATCTAAAACGTTCACATCAACGAAAGGGGACGGAAAACAACAAATCCCGTTAAAATCCGATAGAAAGCGATTCCAAACCAAAAGATCGTCCCTAATCGGTGCAGTAAGCCGGATGTGACTACGGGGAGAGGAAAAACCTTTCGTGGCATCGTACAGGCGACGCAAAAATGGTCTACCCATGGGTAAAATCCTCAAAGCAAAATTCAAGCTGCCCAACAAAGATTGCAAATCACGGAGAGTAGATTTTTCTTTTGACAATACGCGGGCAATTAAAATCCGAAGTTTTGCAATCTTTTCTTGGGACAGACTGAACTCACAGCGAACCGTGTCGATTGTAATACCTAAGTATTCCAAACGATTGCAGGGAAAAAACCGTTTTTTCGTCCGCTAAGGGGACCCCAAAATGATGCATAATATTAATGAACCTGAAAAGGAGATCTCTGCAAGCGTTCGACGAGCAATCGCCAACGAATAAAAAATCATCGAGGTAGTGTACCACACCTCCCGACTCTGAATCTACCGAAATACTCCACTCCAAAAATGTAGCAAAACTCTCAAAGTAAAAACAGGACAAAGAAAACCCCATGGGCAAACACATATCGAAATAAAATTGATGATTAAAGTAAAAACCCAGGGAATTAAAACCAGATGGATGAACTGGGAGTAATCTAAACGCCGATTTTATGTCCGTTTTAGCAAGGAACGCCCCCGGGCCGCAATGGCGGAGCAACTCAATTGTCGCTTCAAAAGAACCGTAATTAACCGACGTAGCTGATTGGTCAACTTCGTCATTCAGCGACGCGCCTTTCGGAAAGGAAACATGGTGAATAATCCGAAAAGAATCGGCCTCCTTTTTAGGAACAACCCCTAAAGGGGAAATCCTAAAATGGGAAAAAGGTGAAAAGGAAAAAGGGCCGGCAATACGGCCCAACTCCAATTCCTTAATTAAATGTTGGGATACTACCTCAGGGTGAAAAGCAACAGATGCTAAATTATTGACTATTTTGCAACCCGGGCCAGAAAACTGCGGAACAAAAAATCCATCCCGAAAGCCTTCAATGATTAGATTGGCCTTCACCCTGTCTGGGTACCTGTCTAACCACGGGAGCATGTTTTCCAGAATCACTGGAGTCGTTGTTTTTGTAAACCTGCTCCCGGGAAGGGGGCTGACCAGACAGGGGCTGGCGTCTAAAGCATTTAAACGCGGGATGTGACCCTCCACAAAAGGAACACTCATGTCGAAAACGACAGGAGCCTTGCCACTTACAAGATGACTCGTTGAAAGCGAAGCAGACTCCCTTCTTTGAGGTCTGGTTCTGAGATTGCACACGAGGCTGTGCGAAGCGCTGCGGTAGCATTAAATTAAGCCATAGGCCCACATCCTTTACACCCCACCGGATAGACGGGTGAACCGACATTTTCTGCCTGAAAGCTTCATCGTAGTGAAGCCAAGCTAAACCACCAAAATTTTTGTATGCTTCCATTATAATGTCCAGATGCTGGAAAAGGCCACTACAAAGATGCGGTGATCTCTCTCCCAGCACTGAAGAATAGATGGAGAAAGCCTGAACCCAACTATGAAAGGACCTATTCGGCCGCCGGCGCTCCCCATCACCCTCCGGCTTCTCGTCCTTTTTGTCCTGCCTAGGAACGGGGTCTCTAGAAACAGGTAGCAATGAAAAAATATCAATGTACTCCTGCTTCCAGATCCGTTCCTTAACAGCAGGAATCAAGTGAAAACCCAGAGGAGAAATCTCACAAACTAAAGCTTCCTTAAACACACTTTCTGGTACTATGGGGTCCCTTTTATGATAGAGATCTACAGATCCCTCTAAAGCCCCTCGTGACAAGACCTCCTCCACTACCCTGTTCACAATCCCAGTCACTAAACCCTTAGATAAGGAAGAGCTAGAAGGCGGAACAGAGTAATGTACAGTCTCACCACGTTCATTATTATCAGCTGGATGTACAGAGCGACGGCAGGATGATGCAGGATCCGGGTGGTAGGATGGATGGTACGCAGTCCCTGTGGCGTCGTCATCAGAAGAGGTCCCCGACGACATCCAGGCCTGAAGAGCTGGTTCCGGTCCAGGTTGATACGCAGGGGCAGCAGGAGTCCGGTCAGTGTTGTTGTCCTTGGTAGAAAAAAGTGCAGCTGCAGAGAGTCCAGAAGGGGGCTGCGCAGGGGAAAGATCCTCAGGAGCTACCTGACCAGCAGCATGGAGGGCTGCAATATGCGCAGCCAAATAGTCCGGAGAAACGGCTGCACCAGTGGGAACTCTGACAGCTCTCGCCGGATCCGATGGCAGTTCAAACGTCCCGCCGGACACCTGAGGCCGGAAAGCAGAGCCCGGAAGAGCTCTGGCCGACCGTCGAGATTCCCGCGGAAGCGCCGCCTCTCGCGATACTTGCTGTGTCTCACGAGGCTTCCTACGGTTGCCAGATGAAGCTGCTGGGACCGGAGTAGAAGTGCGACGTGAAGGGGCCCTGGAACGGCGAGGCGGAGAAGGAGAATAACGATCCCTCTTCCCTTTCTTCGACCGGAGACTGCGTCACACGAGAGCGGGATCCACAGTCTGGAGACAACAATGAAGGTGGCAGAGCAGGTACAGACGATGGGAGCACAGCAGGTACACCGACCGCCAATCCGATATGAGGGGGCACAGCAGAGGGTCCCGGCAATTCCAAAGCTGGAGTGGGAGAAGCCAGGCAAGCCCTCAGCCAAGTCTCCCCACCTTCCTGAGAAGCCCTCAACAACAGGTCAGCCACAAGGTCCTCCATAGTTTGAAGTCCTGTCAGATTCTGATGACCTGACAGGACGACCTTAGTATATATACCCCCCTCTCATTGGCCCCAACCCAGGTGACCAATCAGGGAATGTCACCAGGTAAACCCTTGGCAGTTGCCAAGGTCATACAGCAACTGCCCAGGTATCTGTACTCCTGATAGGGTCAGATGTAATCTATCCCTGATTGGTCTGCACTTTAGCCACTGACAGTTCCCTGAAAGTTTTCTGTCAGGGTTTGTGTGGCCATGTTGCTCCACGCAAAAGCTTATGGAGCAATCCATTACTTTCGCTTTCAAACACGCAACAATTACACCTATCTTAAAGAAGCCATCCCTCGACCCCACCTCTTCATCTAGCTACCGGCCCATATCCCTGCTCCCGTTTGCCTCCAAACATCTTGAAAAGCATGTACACACTGTACTCACCCACCTCTCATCTAACTCTTTCTTTGACAACCTTCAACCCGGCTTCCGCCCCCACCACTCTACTGAAACCGCCCTGACCAAATTACTAATGACTTCCTCACGAAGAAAGCTAATAGACATTTCTCCATCCTCTTCTTTCTAGACCTGTCCTCTGCATTCAACACAATTGACCACTGTCACTGTCTCCTATTAAAGATCCTCTCTTTCATTGGTATCGCTGACCTTGCCCTCTCCTGGATCTTCTCCTACCTTTCCAACTGCACATTTAGTGTCTCCCACTCCCACATGACCTCTTCGCCCCATCCCCTCTCTGTTGGGGTCCCTCAAGGCTCTGTCCTGGGGTCTCTACTTTTTTAAACCTCCACCCCTGGTCTTGGACAACTCATAAATTCCCATGGCTTCCAGTATCACCTGTATGCTGATGACACTCAGATTTATCTCTCTGACTAGATATCACCTCTATGCTGTTCAGAATCCCCGAGTGTCTATCAGCCACATCCTCCTCCTTGCTTCTTAAAACTCAATGTAGACAAAACCGAACTCATCATCTTTCCTCCATCTCACACACCTCCCATACCATATTTATCTATCACAATAAATGACATCACACTTTGCCCTGTACCTGAAGTCCGCTGCCTCTGAGTAACTCTTGACTCTGCCCTGTACTTCAAACCGCACATTTAAGCCCTTGCCACCTCCTGCCGCCTGAAACTCAAAAATATTTTCAGAATCCGTCTCTTCCTCAATCTACTAATCTATTAGTGCATGCTCTCATTGTGGAGCCCACTGGGACAGGGTACTCGGTACCACGGGGGTTAGACAAAACCACAGTAACACCTTCCCTCCCATCCTGTATATTAATACAAGTACTTCCATTTCTTATATAGATTAGGGATAATTCTGGACTTCATTATATAGGGACTAATCTTACTTTAACAATTTCTACTGTTCCCCTAAGGGAAGAGAAAAAAACTATTCTAAAGTCCACAAGTTATATCAACACAGTGCAAAAATGTATTAATAAATAAGTGCAGTACAAGGGGTGGGGGTAAAGTGATATTCCCATAGCACAACATGAGGAATTTTTGAGTCAACATTACATATTTATACATACCAAGCTAACATATCATATTAAATAACTCTACAGGTGATGTGCAATCCGACAGCCTAATGTAATTTGCCCACATGTGATACTAGTTGGTCCACAATATTGCAATATGTCCCATACAGCCATAAAACCGGGCTATAAACCATATATGTATCTATACATGTGCAAAAGAGAGGGTTAATCAATCAAGGCTCTGTTGTTAATGCAGCAGACACTATTCCCCGCCGCCATATTGGACCCCGCATCATCGACCGCGTCATGGAGGGGAGTGACTTCAGGTCACATGACCTGAAGCCCCTCCTCCATAGAGACGCTGCACAGATGAGTGTACCGATGACAGCAGGTAAGCACCCGCATAACACAGACCGGGGTATCACGGGGGTTATCACGGCGGTCTTGGTTCGGACCGTGTCCCGAGCCCACAAGTAAAAGGGGTTATTTACAGTGATTTGTCGTGACGCCACTACGGGTTGTGGTCAGTGTGGGGTCCACCGCTGCTGCTTGCTTCTACCAGGAGGATGGATGGTGCTGCAGCTGGATGGATGAGTCCGCCGTGGGTCGGGCTGCTCCTGACAGGGTGTAAAATATTCAAATAGTTCTGCATGCAGGGAATCACACACGGGAGACTTTAGCAGGGCTTTTGAGTCCGGGCTCCAGGTTGGGTCTTGTGTCTGTGGGTGTGTGTTATGAAGGTGGTTTGTGCAAAACCTGTCTCCACCTGCCTGGCTGCAGTTCCTACCTGTGGCCACCCTGTGCGCAGAGGCGCCACATTCCCCCGGAGTTAAACGGCATGTCACCACGCCGTCCGGCCTGGTTCTCCCTGAAAAATGCATTAAGCATTTCTTTTCTTCTGGTTACAGAGGCACAATACTTAAACGTTACTGGAACTTTAAATTAACTATTTACATGTTAAACACAGTGTTACGCTTGTTCATGGCTATAAGTGCTGAAGCCTCTGGGCCCTCGGGTCACCAGCTTGTGGCCAAGGTGTTACTCTCTGTTCCGGCATCTTATACCACACTTTCTTTAACCCTTTAGGACACGAGTTACATAATTGTTAAAATCTCAAGAGTCCTGTGGTACAAATATACCGGCTCTCTATGCACACCTTTCAAGTGCAAAAACATTCAGATTAAAAAGTCACTTTACTTTCTTAAAAGTAATAAAAACACTCCAAGAAAAAACAGGCAAAAGTACTTCAAAACTCTTCAAAAGCACACTTAGCAGCTTTAGTTTGAAAGTGCAAACAGTCTCACAGTTCTGGCTGGTCATAAAACCAATGGGGAGCACACAAGGCACTCAACTATTTACATTAATGTTCATACCATTCACTGTCTATGGCATTAATCGTCTTTGCAAGCACATAAAAGACAAACAGGGGAAAAAGGCTATTCACTCATTCAGGATTGGGATGGGGTCACTAAGGAACACATCACATTCACACTTACTGTTGCTTGAAGAAGTCCGGGTTCTTCACTCCTTCTTCCATGGTAGGACCTCTGGGGTTCTCCTTGTTGGGAACATCTCCAATGGCTCCAGGAAACAGGTCAACAAATGACTGTACGCTGTCTGCGTTCCCGTCGTCACCATGGTTGTCGAATCCGGGTCATTAGTCGAATCCGGGTGCGTAATCTCCGTAGACTCTGTGTCTCTCTGGGATCTGAGGGATAGTCTCTTAACACGTATGATGTACGGGCCTCGTTCTCCAAATACAATTATGTATGACACCCACTCTCCTACTGTAACTTCCCTGTCTGGGAGATCTGAGTGGAGGGCTTCCTCCACATCCCTCCTATTAATAAAAATGTCTCTGTCTGCTCCGGGTTCTAGAACAAACGCATAGCCATCTTTGTGTTTCATTTTTACGATCTTACCTTCATGACGCAAGGATTTATTAATGTCTGAATCCCGCCGGGCAGCTGCTTTAGCGGTCAGAGTCTGGGCTATTAATTCCCCTTTCTGGGCCAGCTTCTCAGCTTCCTCCTTCTCCCATTTCTGGGCGCACCTCTGTACTCATCCCTAGTCACCACCTCTACAGTGCCTGTTCCAGCTGCAGGATCCCCAGGGAAGCCCATCATGTCGTCTCCTTGCCTACTACGCTCCCACCAACAACGGAGCTGTTCTCCTCTCACCTCCATGGATGCAGGGGACAGGATCAGCAGCTTCGGTAACTGCAGGCATCCCTCCTCCAGGGTTCCAAGAGGGTCGGACACACTGATAGTCATCTGGAGCACAGTCTCGGGTACGGACACATCTACCAGCTTCTCCAGCGCTTGCTTCTCCCTGTTCCGGGTAATATCAGAGGCATGAGCTCAGCCAGGCTGCACGGTCAGGAACTGCTGGTACTGGCTACAGTCAATCTGAATCCGAGTTCTCAGTTCAGCTTGAACCCGTGTTGGTTGTTGAGGCAACAGTCTCAGTACACCCCGCCGGGTGTCTCGGACCTCCGGAATCTTTCTGCCGCCTTCTGCTATAACTGTTTGGTCACCAAGTGTCTCTTCCTGGCCTGGGTCCTCCACGATCAAGTCTTGTGGGCCCTTCGGAATCAACTTGGGTCTCCCAATCACACTATCCAGCCTGGCGTCCTGCTCTTCCGTCCAGATGTTTAGCAATGGCTGCCACACACCATTCTGTTTCTTGCCCCGCCTTCTTTGGGCATTCTCTTCTGCTCCCGCCCTTTCATCATTAGGCACTGCAGTTTGGGGGCAGAGGTTCTTCTTATGGATTGATGGCTGGCTCCCCCGGAGTTAAGGGGAGCCAGGGCGGGCCTTTTTTTTCCTGCTCTGGACCGGGCCGGCCCACGATGGGAGGTCTTGGCACGCCTCCTCTGCACATGGCCTCAGGCTCCTATGGCCACCATTATGCCCAGATTTTAGTTGAACAGTCCAAATCACAAGTTTTAGGCACATAGAGTCCGGTTCTGTTGGACAGGGTCCATCCTGTTCATGACGCCAAGTTGTGGAGCCCACTGGGACGGGGTACTCGGTAGTGGACCGGGGTATCACGGGGGTTATCATGGCGGTCTTGGTCCGGACCGTGTCCCGAGCCCACAAGTAAAAAGGGTTATTTACAGGGATTGTCGTGATGCCACCCACGGATTGTGGTCAATGGGGACCACCGCTACTGCTGCTTCTGCCAGGAGGATGGATGGTGCTGCAGCTGGATGGATGAGCCCCCCTGTGGGTCAAGCTGCTCCTGACAGGGTGTAATATGTATATAACAGTTTATCATGCAGGGAATCACACACAGGAGACTTTAGCAGGATTCACCGGGTTTTACTTGCAAGTTCTTCAGTACAGTACACAGCACAGTTGCTTTACACAGATAACTCTGAACAGTCACTTAACCCTCTGCAGCCAGGTTTCCCCTCTGAGACCCTTCTCTCTCTCTGATACCTTTCAGGCTTTTCTCTAACTTCTCTTCTCCCCGTGAGCAGTATGGTGGCAACTCGGTCCCTTGTTTTTCTTCCCCCTGGTGTGTTGGTAGCAAGCCTGGGTCCTATGTATTGCTGAACCTCCCGCACCTGTGTTGGGAGATCAGACACCGTTGGTGTGTCTGTGATCCAGCATATAGCTTCGGTCACCTCAGAGCCAACTCTCTGGTCCCAGCCTAGCCTTGGGTGTCCCTATGTTGCAGGGGACCACCGGGCTCTCTCCTACCTGTGTAATTACCGTGTACATCAGGGGATTCTTCCTGCCGTCACGCAAGAAAATAAATTAGCGGTCTTGTAGAAGCGCTGCTAAACTCAGGCACCAGGATGAAGATGTTTATAAATTGCAACCTTTATTTTCCCCTCACAGCTCCACAACATGTTTCAACTGCTCAAGGATTGACACTACCTGAGGAAGACTGCCTAGAGCAGTTGAAACATGTTGTGGAGCTGTGAGGGGAAAATAAAGGTTGCGATTTATTAACATCTTCATCCTGGTGCCTGAGTTTAGTAGCGCTTCTACAAGACCGCTAATTCATTTTCTTGCAGGCATCTATTCCCCCAGAGGGATCAGCGGCTGGAGCAGCACAGCGAGGGCACAATGGTGAAGGACCTGGCATTCCCTAGATAACAGTGACGCACATCCGGGACCGGCGCCACGTGACCGAAAAGGTCCTATACGGATAGCTGGGACCAGCGAGGACGAAGGAGCAGAGCGTGTACATTTCGGGGGGTCCCCCATATACCAGAGGCTATTACACTGATTTGTGCAGGTCGTGCACAACCCAAACAGGTGAGTGGCCACCTGTAATAACACCATATTAACTCAGCTATAGGGATCCTACACATGCGCCCCTTCTCTCCCTTTTTTCCTTCCTAAAAGCAATTCAAGAATGCGCACATAGGGTAATACCTTCTTTTATAAGGATAAAATATGTGTAAAGAGGGAGCTGCTCACCTGATGCAGTTGTGAGAACCCACAACTGGTAATGATCGCTCATCTATGAGTGGTTTGCTGCAGGACTGTACTTCCACAGATCACCGTGGTTCAATCAGCTTGTAGGACAAAGTACCGTGGGTCCGCGCTGCCACTTCAATTAATGGAGATAAAAAACCAGCCACACGGGAATGTCTGGATCAAACAGGATTCTTCTTTATTTGTCCAACATGTTTCGGAGTTATCTCCCAACTCCTTCCTCAGGGAATGTTTTTTCCTTCCTGCCAGTCGTCCTCTGTCACCGCTGCCGATTTCCTCGGACAAAGCTGCACTGGTCCAGTCTTTCCCCTTCCCTTTGTTCCCAGGCTGTGGAGTGGGCTGTCTCTCCAGGGGACTGTGCCTCCAGGGAGCCAAAAACCTTCAGGGGAGTTTCTCTTTTTACTCTGGTGTTCTTTACTGCTCAGCTCACTCTGGCCTACTCCTTGTCTTTACAGTTCAGCACCCATTGGCCTACTCATTACTACTTCCTGGTGTTCCCCTTATGCACCCGGTCCGTCACCTTGACTACGTCCCACCCACTGTGACTGGTTCTACCATCCCTTGCCCGCCTAGAGTCCCGGGCTCCGGGTTGCGTCTTGTGTCTGTGGGTGTGTGTTATGAAGGTGGTTTGTGCAAAACCTGTCTCCACCTGCCTGGCTGCAGTTCCTACCTATGGCCACCCTGTACGCAGGGGCGCAACATTATAATCTCCCATCTCGACTAATGCAACCTCCTCCTCTGTGGCCTCCCTGCTAACACTCTTGCACCTTTCCAATCTGTCCTTAACTCTGCTACCCAACTAATCCACCTTTCTCTTTGCTACTCCTTTACTTCTCCTCTCTGCAAATCCCTCCACTGGCTCCCAATTCACCAGTGTATCCTATTTAAAGGGAACCTGTCACCTGGAATTAAGGCCCTGACCTATCACTAGCTGTCCTTGCACCTTCCTAGGTGCTCCCTAACCATCCCTCTCTGTTCTAAATCCGACTTGTAAAGAGTTAGAAAAAAGACTTTACATTTACAGCAGCGCTGCCCAAAGATCTACTGTAATTGGCTTCAGAACCTCGGACAGCGCACATACTATAGCTACAATAGCTATAGTATGCGCGCTGCTCTGAGAGGAGCCCGGCGCCTTCATTGATAAAACTGTACAGCAGCTGACAGGAGACGGCTGCTGTACATAAGTGAATAAAGCATTATATGCCTACCTGAGTGGGTGGAAGGTCTCTAGGGGAGTGGGCACCCTAGAGACATTATAGCAACATTTAAAAGTAAAATTAAAAGTGTTAACACACACAGAACACTATGCTTATCCCGGCGGCAACCAGGATAAGCAAAGTATATGCGGCAACCGCATTACTCAGGATTACACATCCTAAGTAATCCGGTTCCCGCATTGCGGATGTTGCAACCGCTCCGAAAACTGCAGCCTGCATGATTTTTCATGCAGGCTGCAGAGCCGGAGGCGGTAACCGGATTGCTTGTGAAGCAATCCGGTTTTTATAATAGGCTCCTATGAGGAGCACTTCCTGATCCGGTTTTGAGCTTTTTAAAAGCTCAAAACCAGATCAGGTTTTTAAAAAAAAAAAAGGAAATGTGACCCTAGCCTAATTCAGATTTTCATTCAGTCCCTATGCCATTGGTATATAAAATCCTGCCCCTAGTTATGCAGCCTGTTTTTTCTAGCACCTTTCAATGAATAGCTCATTCTAAAGTGCTCACTGAACTCAAGAGTGGTACTACAATAGAACCCCACACTTTTAGCTGGTTAGCTCATGAAATTTCTTTCCTCTGAAATATTCCATGATCAAGGATGGTATTATTGAAAAGTGGAAATGGTTAGGAATATTAATATTTTGAGATTTCAATTCAGTGATTAAGAATTTTCCTCAAAAATGTATTTGTGGCAAATAAATGTATTTAAGTTTTAATAGTGGAACGCTTGTAACTGCTCATACAATACATGTGGGGGACAGAGTGAGAGAGAATCTCACTTAGTATTACGCTTACAGGCGAGAGAAAAAATGAGAATTCACTGCTGCCTATAAGAGCTTACACTTTACAGAATAAGACAAACCTGGGGACCAACAGCAGAGAGAGGACGTCACTGCTATAACAGCTTACCCCAGTATATAGAGGAAAGAGAGAACCCAACTAATTATGTAAGACTAGATGGTGGCCCGATTCTAACGCATCAGGTATTCTAGAATATGTATGTAGTTGACATACTGTGACTGACAGAACTTGTTCAGTCAACGTGAGTGAACTACATATATATATAGCATCTCTATGGTATATGGTGGTACATTACAGTACATGTATAGCAGCACTATAGTATATGGCGGTACATTACATGTATAACAGCACTATAGTATATGGCGGTACATTACAGTACATGTATAGCAGCACTGTAGTATATGGCGGTACATTACAGTACATGTATAGCAGCGCTATGGTATATGGCGGTACATTACAGCACATGTATAGCAGCAGTATAGTATATGGCAGTACATTACAGTACATGTATAGCAGCGCTATGGTATATGGTGGTACATTACAGCACATGTATAGCAGCACTATAGTATATGGCGGTACATTACATTACATGTATAGCAGCACTATAGTATATGGCGGTACATTACAGTACATGTATAGCAGCACTGTAGTATATGGCGGTACATTACACCACATGTATAGCAGCAGTATAGTATATGGCGGTACATTACAGTACATGTATAACAGCGCTATAGTATATGGCAGTACATTATAGTACATGTATAGCAGCACTATAGTATATGGCGGTGCATTACAGTACATGTATAGCAGCGCTATGGTATATGGTGGTACATTACAGCACATGTATAGCAGCACTATAGTATATGGCGGTACATTACATTATATGTATAGCAGCGCTATTGTATATGGCGATACATTACAGCTCATGTATAGCAGAACTATAGAATATGGCGGTACATTGCAGTACATGTATAGCAGCACTATAGTTTATGGGGGTACATTACAGTACGTGTATAGCATTGCTATGGTATATGGTGGTACATTACAGCACATGTATAGCAGCACTATAGTATATGGCAGTTCATTACAGTGGATATATAGCAGCGCTATGGTATATGGCGATACATTGCAGCACATGTATAGCAGCACTATAGTTTATGGGGGTACATTACAGTACGTGTATAGCATTGCTATGGTATATGGTGGTACATTACAGCACATGTATAGCAGCACTATAGTATATGGCAGTTCATTACAGTGGATATATAGCAGCGCTATGGTATATGGCGGTACATTACAGTACATGTATAGCAGCGCTATAGTATATGGCGGTACATTACAGTACATGTGTAGCAGCACTATAGTATATGGCCGTACATTACAGTACATGTATAACAGCGCTATGGTACATGGCGGTACATTACAGTACATGTATAGCAGCACTATGGTATATGGCGGTACATTATAGTACATGTGTAGCAGCACTATGTTATATGGCGATACTCCGCTCCCCACCCCCCCCCCCGCTCCTCCTGGCCCCCTCTCCGCCACAGTAAAAGAAAAAATAGAAACATCCTCAGTGAGGATTGTGACGAAATGGACTCCTTCAATGTAGAACATATGATGATTTCTTATGTAACACAGACTGTATTGTATTTTGTTGCAACTTGGAATATGCCACTCATGGGTTAAGTTCTGAAAATCTAGCCAGACTGTATTTTGTATACCAATTGTTGACATATATAATGTAATTATATTGCCTCTTTGTATTGTGATTTAATTCCTACCTTGTGAGGGAACACTCAAGCCCCTGTCACACCAGGTGACGTGGCCGGGGATGTCGGCGGCGACTCATTGTTTTTACCAGTCTTGAAGATGTTTGGAAATGTTGACCGTGTGTATTTAATCATCTCAACTTTTTGTCTTAGGAAGGTCAGAGGGACAGGGGCTCAGAAAACCTAATTATGCTAACTGCCCTTTGTATTACTATGTAAATGTATCCTGCTAGGTGCTAGGTAAACCATCTGTATGTGGCTCTCCCTTGACAGAACTTAATCCTACTAACACTCCATTGTATGGCTATGTCAATCAATGTGTGCGGCACCCTTGCCAGGACTGCAATACTATTAGCGATGTTTTATGTGAGGCTTCAGCTCCAGCCAATAAGAATACAGTCTTATTCCACCATTCGTGACATCCCCAATATCCTACAATGAGGGCTGAGGGTATATAAGGAGGACTGTTCATTTACTAGGGAGAGTTAGATTTTGTCTAGTGCCCTCAGCCTAGGGATTTCGATCCTGGCTAGAGTGGCACTGGACTTGATAAAGGCAGCTAATCTAGGATCTTGGGGTCCGATTGGCCGGCCATAAATCCAGGCCTAGGAATTCCGGTGCCGACCAAGGGGATCAGAACCTGGATTATAATTCTACTAGGACTTCAGCATCGATTGTTTGGATTCGCTGGGGTAACAAAGACTGCATAAGAATGCCACGCAGTTTGGGACAATCCAGTCACCTGCCTACAGACTTTGCTGTGCTATATTCAAATACCTGGTGAGGCCTGGTCCACGTTGTCTTTGTAAAGGTGGCTGGGCCTGCAGACAAGAGCACCCACTGACATCTGGGTCTCCACAAGGATACTCACCTGTCTGCCGGCTCGCTCCACCTCCATCTTCTAGGTCCTACAGGCCTTTAGGACCTGTCGTTGCCTGGGAAACCGATCAGCTGATCGGTCACATGACCGCTAACTGCCGAAGGGCAGGATGGAGCAGGGGGCAGGATGGTGACAGTTGGGACAGGATTGTGGCAGGGGGGCAGGATGGAGCGAGCGGGGCAGGATGGAAGCGGGGGTGCAGGATTGATGCGGGGGGGCAGGATGGATGCGGGGGGGCAGAATTGATGTGGGGGGGCAGGATGGATGCGGGGGGGGCAAGATGGGTGTGGGAGGAGCAGGATGGAGCCATGGGAGCAGGATGGATCCGGGGGAGTAGGATGGAGCAGGGGGAGGGGGGCAGGATGGAGCCAGCAGGGCATGGAGCCAGGGGGGGGGCATGATGGCAGGATGGTGGTGGGGGAGCAAGATGGTGATGGGGGGAGCAGATGGAGCGAGCAGGACAGGATGGAGCCGGGGGAGCAGGATGGATGCGGCAGGGCAGGATGGATGCGGGGGAACACTATGGATGCGGGGGGGGGCAGGATGGAGGCAGGGGGTAGGATGGAGGCTGGGGGCAGGAAGGAGTGATCGGGGCAGGATGGTGGCAGGGGGCAGGATGGCAGGATGGTGGTGGGGGGGCAGGATGGTGACGGGGTGAGCAGGATGGAGCGAGTCGGGCAGGATGGAGCCGGGGGAGCAGGATAGATGCGGGGGAACACTATGGATGCGGGGGGGGCAGGATGGAGGCAGGGGGCAGGATGGAGGCGGGGGGGCAGGAAGGAGCGAGCGGGGCAGTATGGAGCAAGTGGGGCAGGATGGAGCAAGCGGGGCAGGTTGGAGCGAGTGGGGCAGGATGGAGCGAGTGGGGCAGGATGGAGCCAAGGGGGCAGGGTGGAGCTGGGCGAACAGGATGGATCCGGGGGGGCAGGATCGATCTGGGGTGGCAGGATGGAGCTGGAGGGGCAGGATGGAGCCAGGGGGCAGGATGGAGCCAGGGGGGGGCAGGATGGAGCTGGGGGGGCAGGATGGAGCCAGGGGGCAGGATGGAGCTGAGGGGGCAGGATGGAGCCAAGGGGGCAGGGTGGAGCTGGGGGGGCAGGATAGAGCTGGGGGGGCAGGATGGAGCTGGGGTCAGGATGGAGCTGGGGGGGCAGGATGGAGCTGGGGGGCAGGATGGAGCCAGGGGGCAGGATAGAGCTGGGGGCAGGATGGAGCTGTGGGAGCTGGGGGGGCAGGATGGAGCCGGGGGGGCAGGATGGAGCTGGGAGGCAGGATGGAGCTGGGGGGGCAGGATCAAGCTGGGGGGGCAGGATGCAGCTGGGGGGCAGGATGGAGTTGGGGGGGCAGGATGGAGCTGGGGGGGCAGGATGGAGCCAGGGGGCAGGATGGAGCTGGGGGGGCAAGACGGAGATGGGGGGCAGGATGGAGCTGGGGGAAAGTATGAAACCGGGGGGACAGGATGGAGCTGGGGGGGCAAGCTGGAGCCGTGGGGGCAGGATGGAGCTGGGGGGCAGGATGGAGCCAGAGGGCAGGATGGCTGTGGGGTGGGCAGGATGGCTGCGAAGGTGGGCAGGATGGCTGCAGGGGGGGCAAGATGGAGCTGGGGGCAGGATGGAGCCGGGGGGGCAGGATGGAGCTGGAGGGGCAAGATGGAGCCGAGGGGCAGGATGGAGCAGGGGGTGCAGGATGGAGCAGGGGGGGCAGGATGGAGTCGGGGGCAGGATGGCTGCGGGTTGGGCAGGATGGCTGCGGAGGTGGGCAGAATGACTGTGGGGGGCAGGATGGCTGCAGGGGGGACAGGATGCCCCTTGCCCCCTTCTGTTCTCACCTGTCTTCTGCAGCGGTAGGTGAGGGGGAGGCGAGAAGGGAGACAGCGGGTGCCATACGCATGTAGCCTAGCAATAGCGATGCCTATGCGTCGCTGTCGCCAGGTTACAGCTACTGTATAATCTTCTAATTTTGAATGCGCGCGCCTTTTTGCATATCCGGTGCTCATTGGTTGCCGCGGCTGGAGGCAACCAATGAGCGCTGGGGCGCGATTTCGGCATCAGACAGACACGATTAGAAGATTATATAGTAGATAACATTCTGCAGGAGAGAGAGGACCCTGCTGACCATAAGAGCTTACACTCTACAGAAGATAGAAACGTACAAAGTGACTCTGGAGATGTAAAACGACTCTTACATACAAACTGTGCTCTACTGGGAACCGCTGATTTCAGGCGGCTTAGGTACTGACCACCACTGTGCAAGGTATGGTAATCCGTAAAATGTCGTATCTGCAGGGCATTATGGGGAAGCCCACGTGGCAATGCAAAATTATGTTTGTCTACTCATATGTAAGCTTCAACAGTGGGAAAAATGGTTCCGGGCAAGTATTTTATTGTTTATGCAAACTGCAAATCCAGTCTTAGCGTGTTTTAATTCATATGAAACAATGAATTTTAGAAAATTCAACACAAACTCATTTCTCCACTAATTGGTCTACTCATCTTTATTCAGGAACCACAGCAGTTGTTTTAAAATCACAGAGTGGTGTCATGGAGTGTTGAGATGCATAGTGCAAAAAAATCACTAATGCTCTGCTAACTCATTGACTGTGGAATTCTAAATCTCCTCTGCAATTTACATAAGCAAACAAACTGTGCATCAGGCACATTATAGCATGAGTTTCTATGAGTGATCAGCTGCAGGCAAGCCTTATATAACCAAACCCATTGCCAAGGATTGGATAAAGTGGAATAAAGCACACCATCACTGGACTTTATAGCAGTATAAACATAACTTATAATATGGATTGAAGGTATGAAGTTACTAATATCAAAAGGTAACTTTAAATCCCATAGAGACAGGAGAGTCTGGGAATACAAACTAATGATCACTTCTGCCCCATTCAGAGCAGGAATGAACTTGTCACATGGATTTGTCTTTTTACATTAATTAAAGAATCTTCAAACCAGGACCAAACCACCAAAGGACAATACAACTAACACACTTCTTATCTATGAACTGCTCCAATTTTTACTGCCTCTCCCAACAATGACGATTCTATGCTTCATGTCACTTGTGTTATGTACTTCAAATATTCAATCCCACTTTTGTGTATAAATATGTGACTTCAGAACTTGTGTTACTAAGAGCCTGATGAAGAGGTCTTAGGGTGCGTGCCCACATAGTGGTTTAACGTCAGTTTAGCAGCGAAAACCGCCGGCGGTTTAGCATAGGTTTTATTTAAATTAATGTAAATCCTAAGCAGCGTTAGGACTTACAAGTAACCCTATGTAATTTAGAAAACGCTGTGCACACATAGTCGGTTTATGTGAGCTGATCTGCCAGAGGTTGAGCGGTTTCCTAGCGGTTTAGGAACATTCAACATGTCAATTCTTCTCAGCGGTTTGTGATCGTTTTTGAGGCAGAAAAGGTTCAAAACAAAATCCTACCTAAAAAAACGCTTAGAAACCGCTGGAAAAACCGACTGAAAAACGCTGTGCAAACGCTGAAAAAACCGCTGAAAAACCGCTGGGAAACCGCTGGAGACTTCAGAGCTCAGAACTCTAGGCTCCTGCAAATTTCCACCGGTTTACTGATGGTTTGAATGTCACTAAACCACTATGTGGGCACTTACCCTTAGAGTCTCAAAAGCTTGCTATTTATTACCACCTTTTCAGTTAGCCATCAAAAGGTATCAACCACTGAGGACTCTCAGATTCTAATATTTTTCTATGGATTGAAGAATAATTTCTCTCTATATGGTAGTTTAATGAATGAATCTGGGTTTAGCACATGCCAGGAGAACATTACTTTCCTGAATGCATTGTGCCATCTGCAATATTTCGTGGATGAAGGATAACGTTATGGTTTTTTTTCAAGGGTTGGCCAATAACCATTAGTTCTTGTTCAAAAGTTTTAATTGAGTTTTATAATACAAGGTAAATGATTAAACATACATATGATATAACTGGGTCTGCGGCAATTTCAGTTAGTACAAACAAAACAGGTAAGGTAATGTCCTTGCCAACGAGCATAGGACTAGTCTGCAATAAATCAGCATAGTTAAGGTTAACAACACATCTCGTAATTTATGAGCTTTTATAACTAATTGAATGATATAATTCAATAAAGAAAAGTTCTGCAGTTTGGTTAAAAGGGGGAGGGGTGAGAATAGAAGGGTCAAGAGGGAGGGGGGAGGGGTAAGGGGGAGGGGAAGAGTCATTCCTGTTCAAGAGTTTGGAAGTGTGTTTGTGAATGACTTGGTCGATACAGTTCATGTGTGTTTAGACTTGCGAGTTGGGGAAGTGACTAGAGGGAAATAGTCTGTTCCAAGGTCCCCATTTTTTGTTGTATTTATTAATTGATTTGTGCCTAAGTGCGTAGGATAGCTCATAAGCATTGTGTGTAGAGACCTTCTCTAGAAGAGAAGAGAATGAGGGTGCTTTGGTGTCTCTCCACAATGATGCGACAAGTGTCTTTGCTGTTAAGATAATGTGAACAGTCAGAGGTCTATAGTGAGGGGGATGTGTTCAGTATCAAGAAGGAGGATGACAAGTTCCGATGAAAGAATACATCCGTCATCTGTTAAGTCCGTGAGCAGCATTTGGGTTTCGCTCCAGAAAGACTCCAATGCTCTACAATGCCAAAAGGTGTGAGAGATGTCTCCAATCTCCATGAGACAGCACCAGCAAAGTGGGGAGTTCTCCTCTTTGATCGAGTGTAGTCTTTGCGGGGTGAAGTACCATCGGGTGAGAGTTTTGTAATGGGTTTCTATGAGTGATGCATTCGGAATCGTATTTTGGAGTTTCACAAGTGAGTTGCTAAGAAGCTCGGGGTGAATTGTGGTTCCCAATTCCCTTTCCCAGGCGGTTAAGTTGTGTGTTTTAGTAAGAGCACTATCAGAATTCACAATTTTATAAATGCTTTTGGTGGACCAAAAAACTAGGGATAGTTTGTGCTTGTATAATTGGGCAACAGGTTGAGGGAGAAGAAAATTTGGTGTTTTTTTGTTTATGTATCTGAATATCTTTTCCCAAGTGGGGAGTGATAACTATTAGTTCTAATGAAGGGAAAGCTTAATATTTCAGCATATCAAAACATTATGGAAAATGGTATGCTTCCAACTTTGTGGTAACAGTTTGGGAAGGCATTTTCTGTTTCAGCATGATTGTGACCCAAAGCAAGGTCAGTGACTGACATGATTGGGTGAATTTAAGGCGGAAGAATTTCACAGGTCCACACAAAGCCTTGAACTTCTTCATCTCAATTGTGCTTGATGAGGTTAAAAATCAAAACTGAATGCCAGGCCCCCTCATCAAACATCAATGTCTGACCCTGTTAAATGCATGGGAAAAATTCCCAGACGTACTGTAAAATATTGTGTGAAGCCTTACTAGAAGAGTGGAACCTGATATAGCTGCAAGAGGGGGACCGACTCCTTGGTAATGCCTATGGATACAGAGAATATAAACAAAATAAAAGGTGGTCTAATGGAGTGCTAAGAAGGAGAGGATTACTAATCTTATATTAAAGCATCCAAACCTTTATTAAGATGTCCCCTATACGCCACAACATGTTTCAACAATCTACAGCCGTCTTCTTTGGGTCGTAGCGCTCCATTAGACCGCCTTTTATTTTTGTTTATATTCGTGGTATCCCTATTGAGAGGCTGGCAGGAGCTGCTGTGGGAAAGAAGATTAAGTTTTGACCCTGGAGCCATTCACTGGAGCAAAAGGACTTGTGGTTGCTGGGCGACTGGAACCATTTACAGGGGACCTGCGGTGACGTGTTTCCGGGACCTGGATCACGTGGGGTCGACTTCCTGAAAAGGATCGCTGGAGCGACGGCGATGGTGCCTGGTGGGATCCGGAGGTCTAAAGCCCTGAGCGTTAACTGGTGTTGTGTGGAGGCGCGCAACACACCAAGGTGAGCGATACTGCTACCAACCACAGACCAATTTAGTGTCTCAGGTGCTTCTCATTTGCGCCCCTCTGTTTTTGTTTCTTATATGGATACAGAGAGGGATGTAAAAAATCTGGTGGAATGGTTAATGTTCCAATACTTTTGTTCATACAGTGTATGGTCTAAAGGAGCAAGAAACCATGTCTAAAATAGTTTTTGTTTGTTTTTTTGCCTCTTGGGTTTCTAGGCAGCCTGATGTTTGAAATGGTTACCACGATACACATCGGGTAACCATGGGCTGCGTCCGCAGAAAGCGGCGGTGCATACGCACCTCCAGTTCTCTGAAAAAAACCTAAGTATTTAGCGGAGAACCGCTAAATACTTACAGCGGAGGTGTGTGGACATGGCCTCTGCCTCCTTTTTTAAACAAATTGGGCAGATCATAATCTTCTGGTGGGAGGTCTTATGTTGCTAGACAGAATAACTATAATTTAAAAAGAAATAGTAGAATAAATTTATAGAAGAAATGTATATTAGTTAATGACTAAATACATTTCTGACTCAAGCTCTCAGGCAACTAAAATTTGCACCAAATTTAGAATTGGAACATTTAAATGCACCCATGCACATTAAATTAATGTTGTGCAAACCCACAGATATAGACAGGTTTGACCAATTGTCTAATATGTATTGGGACACTAGCAAACAAACTACTCATAAGGCAGCATCAGAAAAATCTTACCATCAGCAGCCAGATACAAAACCAACACAGCACTTGGCAGGGTGCAGTCAGACCCCCTTATGTAGAGCAAGCCCAGGTGCACGGATGAGATAAAATCACCTCTACCTACAAAAACATGTGGGAGGTGACTTGCCATGCGCATATTGGGACTGTATAGGACGCCATTCACAATTATACATATGATGCGCAGTGTCTGAAAGCTACCCATTGATCCTGCCACCTGACCAAATGGGCCGCCCCGTGTGGGGTGCGGTTGGCCCCCATGGAGCGCCGTTCATCCAGTGGTGCGGATGTATCGTGCTAGACGGCCTGTTTGGTCAGGTGGCAGGACCAATGGGTAGTTATCAGACACCCCGCATCATAAGTATCATTGTGAATGGCGTCCTATGTAGGCGCAATATATGCATGGCAAGTCACCTCCCACATGTTTTTGTAGGAAGAGGTGATTTTATCTGCCTGCACCTGGGCTTGCTTTACATAATGGGGTCTGACTGCATCCTGCCAAGTGCTGTGTTGATTTTGTATCTGGCTTCTGATGGTAAGACACTAGCCAACTCACTGTTGTAAAAGATGGTCAGGGGCTGGCTGGGGCCTCCGGCCCCGGGTGGCAATTCCGGACTGCCAGACCTGAGTTGAGAAGCGGGGGGGCGTCGCCATCTGCTGCTGTATCGCCGCGCCAGCCGCAAAGCGCCGCCCGCGGCCGGCCAGTTTCTGTAGGGGGGCGGCCCTAGATGTGGGCTATACCACCAGCCCGGGGGGCACTTGCCCCCCTGCCACCTGGGCCAGTCCGCCCCTGAAGATGTTGATTGGCCATATCCACTTTGGGCTGCCGATCCTATTGTTCTCCTAGAGATAAACTGTTGGCTAACGTATCAGCTGAAGGATTTCTCAAATAAGCACTCTTCTGTATAGGCGAGTCAGCAGAAGAGCTCTTGGCAAATCGATTGGCCGACAACCATCTCATGTGTATGACCAACTTTACTATAGTAGAATATAAAAAACCCGTCTGGATTAATAAAAACAGAGTATTACATGTCAGTTTTGATTGATTTCAAGCAGGTATCAAGTGCTTTAATATAAATATTTAAGGCAATTACAAAATTATTTGAAATAAGGGTAATTATATACAGTAGTCCCAATACTTAAATGCAAACATTTATTTATGTATTACATTCAAGGTTTCCTATATGCAAAGCATTTTTAAAAATTTCTAGCCACAGTCTAATTTAAATCATTGTGCATTTGGCCAACATTTTTGCATTAGACAAGACAATTTCATATAGGGTTTAGCTAAGAAAAATCTAAATTGCGAAAAAAATGATAAACTAAACAAAAGATAAATTAAAGTGTATCAGGTCAAGACGATCTCTTGAAGAAAGTCACTAGTAAAGATCACATCTTTCGCTCATGATACCGGGAGACAATTCATATTTTATCCTCTCCCAGTCCCCTTTAAATATATATTTACTTTGTGGATTAGGAACATTATATATACATATATATATATATATATATATATATATATATATATATATATATATATATACACAGTCATATGAAAAAGTTTGGGCACCCCTCTTAATCTTACTCTTTTTTTTTTTTTGTTTAAAATTGTTTTTTTGCAACAGCTATTTCAGTGTGATATATGTAATAACTGATGGACACAGTAATATTTCAGGTTTGAAATGAGGTTTTTTGTACTAACCAAAAATGTCAAGTATGCATTATTTCAAATTTGACAGGTGCCAAAGTATCGGCACCCTTCTGATTTTCATGATTTCAATACTCCTAACTACTTTTTACTGACTTACTGAAGCACTAAATTGGTTTGGTAACCTCATTGAGCTTTGTACTTCATAGCCCGGTGTATCCAATCATGAGAAAAGCTATTTTAGGTGTCCACTTGCAAGTTGTTCTCCTAGTTGCATCTTCTCTGAGGAGTGGCATCATGGGCTCCTCAAAACAGCTCTCAAATGATCTGAAAAAAAAGATTGTTCAACATAGTTGTTCAGGGGAAGGATACAAAAAGTTGTCTCAGAGATTTAACCTGTCATTTCCACTGTGAGGAACATAGTAAGGAAATGGAAGACCACAGGGCCAGTTCTTGTAAAGGCCAGAAGTGGCAGGCCAACAAAAATATCAGAAAGGCAGAGAATAAGAATGGTGAGAACAGTCAAGAACAATCCACAGACCACCTCCAAAGACCTGCAGCATCATCTTGCTGCAGATGGTGTCACTGTGCATCGGTCAACAACACAGCGCACACTGCACAAGGAGAAGCTGTATGGGAGAGTGATGCGAAAGAAGCCGTTTCTGCATGCACGCCACAAACAAAGTCACCTGAGGTATGCAAAAGCACATTTGGACAAGCCAGTTTCATTTTGGAAGAAGGTCCTGTGGACTGATGAAACAAAGATTGAGTTGTTTGGTCATACAACAAGTCGTTATGCATGGCACCACAAAAACACAGCATTCCAAGAAAAACACTTGCTACCCACTGTCAAATTTGGGGGAGGGACCATCATGCTTTGGGGCTGTGTGGCCAATGACGGCAGCGGGAATCTTGCTAAAGTTGAGGGTCGCATGGATTCCACTCAGTATCAGCAGATTCTTGAGAATAATGTTCCGGGGATGGATCTTTCGGCAAGACAATGATCCAAAACAGCGCTCCAAATCTACTTGGGCACTCATGCAGTGGAACAGTTACAATGTTCTGGAATGGCCATCCCAGTCCCAGACCTGAATATCATTGAACATCTGTGGGATGTTTTGAAGCGGGTTGTCCATGTTCGGCGACCATCAAACTTAACTGAACTGGAATTGTTTTGTAAAGAGTAATGGTCAAAAATACCTTCATCCAGAATCCAGGAACTCATTAACAGCTACAGGAAGCGACTAGAGGCTGTTATTTTTGCAAAAGGTGGATCTTCTAAATATTAATGTCACTTTTCTGTTGAGGTGCCTGTACTTTTGCACCTGACAATTTTTGAAAAAATGCATATTTCACATTTTTGGTTAGTACAATAAACCTCATGTCAATCTTAAAATATTACTGTGTCCATCAGTTATTACATATATCACACTGAAATAGCTGTTGCAAAAAAAAATTTTAAACAAAAAAAAAGTGTGAGAGGGGTGCCCAAACTTTTTCATATGACTGTATGTATATATATATATATATATATATATATATATATATATATATATATATATATATATATATATATTATGTTGAGGTGCCCGTACTTTGGCACCTGACAATTTTTATATTTTTATATTTATATATATATATATGTATATGTATATATATATATATATATATATAACTAGAAAAAGTTCTCTGCAGCACTCAGCTACTACCAATGACGTACAAATGCTAACAAGCTATATGTATATGAGAAAAAAGTTTAAAAACTTACGTTTTTTCCAAAAAACTCAAAAATCTTATTTTTTTATTTCTGAAGGTCTTAGTACATACATTGGCCAATGTCTGTTTGCTCATCGACTGCGACAAAGGAGAATAGGGATATCAGCGTAAGACTCATCGCACCTGAAGTCACTTTGTCGCAGTCGATGAGCAAACAGACATTGGCCAATGTATGTATCAAGAACTTCAGAAATAAAAAAATAAGATTTTTGAGTTTTTTGGAAAAAACTTGAGTATTTAAACTTTTTTCTCATATACATATAGCTTGTTAGCTACTACCAATGACGTACAAATGCTGAGTGCTGCAGAGAACTTTTTCTAGTTATTTGACCCAGCGTCCCTGCTGGCACCAGTTCACATTTAGTCTGTGAGTGCTGTGAATTTTTTTTCTTTATATATATATATATATATATATATATATATATATATATATATATATATATACATATATATATATACTGCTCAAAAACAAAGGGAACATTTAACACAATGTAATGATGAAGGGTTCCCTTTATTTTCTTGAACAGTATATATATCTATATATTATATACTGTATATATTTCACGGATGAATGTATATGTTGCAAGGAAATTTATGACACATCCACATAGTCTATATTTTCATGGTTATAAGAAATTAAGAATCAGGCATCTAAAGCTGGCCATACTAGATTGTTTCCCACAGTGATGCTACATCAGTCTGAAAGGAAGCATGTTACCCCATCTGAAACTCTGATGCCAACATAATGTCAGGTTAGCATAGCTCTCTGCTTACTCAATTCTTTCGTTGAGTGGCTAAGGATTCAGTATTGGTGTAGGGCATGTGACTACTTTTCCAATTTTTCAGAGCTTGATTTTCATCTAGTATGATGAATCTCCTCTGTATATTTCTGTTTACATTTCTACAACTTCCTGAATTCACTTGATATGTACCATTCCCGGCCTGATATTCTGACCCTGCCTTCAAATACTAAATCAGGAACTGACATCTACATGCATACCATTCATCTAACCCACTACCTGTCTGACTGCATATTGTTCACTATCCCTGAAACTGTGACCTGGCTATCTGTCCATGCCATCTACTGCAGCTACAGTAGGCATTCCTACTTCCTTGGCTAGGAAACAGCAATACAAATCCAATAATGATCTACTGGAACTATTCTCCACTTTGCAATGCTTTTTTTCCACAATTTTTAATGCTACATGCGTCTTTCTATTCATTATGAATCTCTGCCCCTCTTTGTAGAAAATGTTTCATCTGCATATCTGCTGAGAGATGACTATGGCATATTACTGAGTGGAACCCATAGAGAGCTTTACAAATGGTCAATTGGACCCACAACTACCGGTAGTTGCTTTCTGTGCATGCATATTTATTGCATTAAGGAAAAGGTAGTAAGCTAATATCAGATACTTATTCCAACTGCTTACCTCCCATGGGAAGAAACAATGATAACACCTTATTAGCTTTAAAAGTTAACCTAATGCGTGCCAAATAATTTGATTGCTAATATTTCTGCAATGTAGAAGTGAAATTAAATAAAATTGTGTGTCCAGTTCAAAATTAAAATTTGATGATAGGTCCTGTTTGAGGCTCGGTGTATGACCAGCTTTAGATGATAGCAGCTATTAGACTTTTCAGGTATGTGTATTCTTAGTGGAATGTTAAACTTATTATTATTATGTATTTTTACAGTGCTATTTATTCCATGTTGCATTACATGTGAAAAGGGGCATACATAGACAAGTACAATAATTATGAGCAAGCAAGGCACACACAGGTACAGGGGGAGAGAGGACCTGCCCATGAAGGCTCACGGTCAACAAGGGTGGGTGAGGATACAGCAGGTGAGGAGAGAGGATCCGGCCAGCGAGGGCTCACAGTCTACAAGGGATAGGTGAGGATACAGTAGGTGAGGAGAGAGGATCCTGCCACAAGTGCTCAGTGTCTACAAGGGATGGGTGAGGATACAGTAGGTGAGGAGAGAGGATCCTGCCCACGAGGGTTCAGTGTCTACAAGGGATGGGTGCGGATATAGTAGGTGAGTAGAGAGGACCCTGCCCACAAGGGCTCAGTGTCTACAAGGGATGGGTGAGGACACAGCAGGTGAGGAGCGAGGATCCTGCCAGCGAGGGCTCACAGTCTACAAGGGATGGGTGAAGATACAGTAGGTGAGGAGAGAGGATCCTGCCAGCGAGGGCTCACAGTCTACAAGGGATGGGTGAAGATACAGTAGGTGAGGAGAGAGGACCCTGCCTGTGAAGGCTCACAGTCAACGAGGGATGGGTGAGGATTCAGTAGGTGAGGAGAGAGGACCCTGCCTGCGAAGGGTCACAGTCTACTGAGGGATGGGTGATGATACATTAGATGTCTTGCATACTAAGATTATCTACCTTTCTTTCCATGATTATATATTATATATTCCGGGTTACCATATATTTAAGTAATATATGTTGGAATACCAAAACCATTATAAGTAAAATTCATAGAAAGGTCACATTTTCTTGAACTCTGTAAACTTTAAATGCTTACAGTAAGCCTCTGGAGTGCTTATCTCATATGAAAGTGCTATTTTTGTTTTCACAAGCTTTTAATGTCATGTGAATATTTTCTTCAGGTAGTGATTTCTCAGTTCAAAGACTTGTTGAAATGATGTTGATTTGGATTCTCCTTCAATTGTAAAACATATATTCTTTTTGAGTATGAGTCACTTAGTCCTATTAAGAATATATAAAACAAGTCTCGTTGATTTTCCTTCATTCTTATTATAGGTTCTAGCTGTTTGTAAAAGCATTTGCATCGTGGTAAGATGAAGATTCTGTTTCAAAGTAATCCTCAAGCCTCCACTGTAAGGTTTCAAAGGTTGGCCGGTTTTCTGAATTTGCATTCCAACATTCCAACATGATGTTATAAAGTTCCTGGGGACAGTTGAAGGGTCTCGGCATCCTATAGCCTTGTTCAAGTTTTTCTACTGCCTGCCTCCCATTCATGCCTGCACAAGAGAATGAAAAAAAAAGTTAAAAACAATCTGTGTAATTTTAGAATTTACATAAGGGAATCATTTCTATCAATGTGCACTGTGGGACTCCTTTAAGTACATGATGACCTTGTATTTTCAGTTAAAGTAAAGAGACCTTGATCAGCAATTAAAAAACATGAAATTGCTCAGCTGGTGAAACCGCAGGTAAACCATAGTTATAATTGCTCTCTGCATGCTGGGTTTCTTATTAAAGAAATTCAAATGAAAGTGAAATTTAAAGAAATATGTTAAGAATGCTTTGCTTTATTTTAATAATAGATGGATAATTTCAATTAAATTAAAATGTGATATCATTGTGTGCTCTTTTTGTCTCGCTTAAAACGTTTTATGAGCCATCGGTTAATAACATTCATGGAGAACTACAACAACACTAAACATTTCCTTCTCGTTGGCAGTCAACCCTATGGAATTTCTGATTTATTTTATTCATTTAAGCTCATCACATTATTGTCTGTTCATACTTTTCACTTAGTTAATATATGGAAACAAAAGATGAAAAATAGCTAACAAACATAACATAAGCAATGAAACTCTGAATTCATTCCTTTTATATTTACGTTACATTTTTCCAGTTCCACTATTTTTAGCGAGAGGCTGATTTTTTTCATTACTGTTCGATTTATCCTTTTTTCTTTGAGAGGATTACTAGCAACTAGGGATGAGCGAGTGTAATCATTACTATTCACTACTCGCACAGATAGTATGGAATTCGCGATATTTGTTACTCGGTGAGTATCAATGGTGCTTGTGAGTGATGTGTCCATCGTGAATGATCTGACATATTGGGCTCCTTTCAGTACACAAAGTCAGTCGGCACCCCAGTGAGGGCAGATTGAATGTTAGGGTCTCTCGGGGGGGAAAGGGAGGGGTACAGCAAGGTGTTGTATGCAGTGAAAACGCAAAAAAGCCACCCTCCAGCCCTGCCCCGGAAATACTCATTTTATGGCCGGGTGTGTGTGGGCGGAGCCTATCACTAATTGACTAACATTAGACTCGCTATTCGGACGAGTACGCGAGTATTGAAGACTACTCATTACGAGTATAGCAATTATGAATATTTCGCTACTCCCTTATCACTACTAGGTGCATGTTAATTAAAAAAAAAAATGCATTTTTGCTAAATCACCAAGCAGATAAATGTATTCTATGGAATTTCTGCTTGATTTTATTAATTTAAACTTCTCATGTTGCTGACGTTACATACTTTTCAAATAGTTAATATTTGCTAATCAAAGATGAAAGGTAACAAACATAAAATGAGCTGACACTCAAAATTCCCTTTGTATTTCTTGTATTACTGCCCTCTATCTCCTTTATTTTGCAAAAAATGATTTTTTATTTTATGTCTTCTATGGAAATTATTGCAGTCATTGCAATCTAATGTGTAGCCTACCTTATATGAGCCGGATATTATATGTACCTAGCTTTCCATTGATGGGTGTTCTCTACTGGGACCCGGGCCCTGTTCAGTCTTTATCATACTGACGTCACTTGATAACTGGTAAGGTGTTTTTTGCTTGATGCTAGGTTAGGACTACCCCGATGAGGTCACCTTGACATGGTGGGATGGCTTATACATTTTATTTATCAAAATAATGTCACCAAGTACCCTGTTTTCATTAATTGTATGCACTTGCAATTTAATCACTTATTATATTTTTCATTATTTTTTTTATTTTTTTGTTTTCCTGTTTTAGGTCTGTGTAAACATGCACCTACATACTGCATGGTTATACTTGTGTCCCAGTTCAGCTTTTGGTTTTCTGTATGTTTTGTTGCAGTCGTTGCATTGTAAGGTGTTGCCTGCCTTATATGAGCTGGACAATGTGTATATAATTTCCTATTGCTGGGTGTTCTCTGTTGGAACCTGGGCCCTACTCAGTCCTCATCATACTAACGTCACTTGACATATGTAAGGTTTTTAACCCCTTCACTACCTGGCGATCTTCCGTTTTCCGTTTTTGTTTTTTGCTCCCCTGCTTTCAAGAGCCATAATTTTTTTATTTTTCCATCAATATAGACATATGAGGACTTATTTTTTACAGGACAAGTTGTACTCTCAGATGCAATCATTTATTTTACCATATATGGTACTGGAAAATGGGGAAAAAATTCCAAGGGCAGTGAAATTGCAAAAAATGTGCAATTACACAAATATGTTTGTTTTTTGGGTTTTTTATTCACCATGTTCACTATATGGTAAAACTGATGTGACAGTGTGATGCCTCAGGTCGGTACGAGTTTGTAGATATCAAACATGTATACTTTTACTATTATCTAAGTGGTGAAAAAAATTCTGAAGTTTGAAAAAAAAAAAGAATTGCACTTTTTGTGCCATTTTCTGTGACCCGTAACGTTCTCATTTTTAGGATATGGGGCTGTGTGATAGCTTATTTTTTGTGTCTTGAGCTGATGTTTCTAATGATGCCAATTTTGGATGGATGTGCTGTTTTGATCACCTGTTATTGCATTTTATAGCAATGTTGCGGTAATCAAAATAACGTAATTTTGCCGTTTGGACCTTTTTTTCCGTTACACACTTTACATCTTTGATTAATTGAAGTTATCTCTTGATAGATCGGGCGTTTCTGAATATGACAATACCAAATATGTGGGGTTTTTTAACCTTCCTCTAGTGTTAGCTTTCTGTTACTCTTTCTTATGTTAACAGGTCGGTTTTGACCCGTGTCTTAAATCACCCCTAGGATACCCTAAAAACAGTTATTTATGATCTAATTTGTTTCTTACCTCTTAGTTACCTTGTTAGGGTTTCTCATCCATGGAAGGATTGATTTTAATATTTTTGTTGTGGCCCCTGGGCCTTTCATTTGAGAGCATACCCTTCATTTTCAATATAAAAATATTGTCAAATGAACCTCAAGAGAATAATATAAACTTAAAAAAGTTTGTTATATTACCTGACTATTACTGAAGGGTTTTAGAACACATTTCTTCAATGTAAAAAAAAGTATACATATATATATATTTTATATTATTAACTCTAGTAACATCTATGGTGTTACGGGTCAATTTTGACCCATATCTAACTACTTTATGAAAAAGGCAAAAAAATGATTTTTTTTTATAGAACTTTAATACAAATAAAAGATGAAAATTCTATTAACATTAATAGCAATAATAATAAAAAGTAGCTTTTCTAGGTCAAACAAACAAACAACAATTAATCAAGTAAATCAACAGAAATCAAGTACTAGTTTTTAGATGCATTAGTATTTAGATGCATGTGTGGCAAAAAGTGACACTTTGTGTGTTCTTTGCAGACGTATTTTTTCAGGCGAAGCACGATGTGTTTGTCTTTCTGTCCTTATTGCTAGGGCAGACCTGACACCTCTTTCTTTTAGAATCAGGTGGTCTCACTAGGGTTGTGGCTGTTGTGGTTGATGTTGAGGCAGGCCTGGTTAAGGAGGATGCTGGTGATGATGCTCTTTGTGTTGCTGTGGGTGTGGACGAAGCACTTGTTGAGCTCTGGAATTGTCGGACCAAGGCTGCAGCGGCTGGGTCTCGGGGCACTCGTTCCCTTCGGTCAATGTGCACCTTGACAAGGGATCTTCCTAGTTCCTCAAGAAACATCATCCGCTTGTTTTTTTTCTGTGAATTCCATCCTTGGTGAATGTGGGTCCACAACATAAATTAATTGCATGCTGACACATCAAGGATGTTGTAAAATACAACCATTGGCCATCTCCTAGTCATTCGCTGGCAAGTGTAGGTGGCAGTCAGCTTGTCCAGGTTGTCTACTCCTCCTTTGTTTTTGTTATAGTCCAGGATGATTCTGGGCTTTTTGTCACTTCCTGATGACACAACCGCATCTTTGTGAAGTGTGGACATCAGTACCACATTCCGTCGTTTTTTGGGGCAGTATAAAACAGCAGTGGTGGTGTCTGTAAAAACAAACTTTGAGGAAAGTGGAGCCCAGTCCTTCATCTGCAACAATTCAGCGGGCAGCTCAGGTTTGTTTTTTTTCACTGTGCCCACCATGGTAATTTTCCTACTGAGAAGTTCTTGTCCAAGGTCATAGCTGGTAAAAAAATTGATATTTTTATTCATTTTTTATTTTACACTTCCCCATAGGGCGCCACAGTGCTGCACAGTCCAATTGCTTGTAACAGGTCCCGATGACGTGCAGCACATCGGGACCTGTCACAAATGATCACTGTGAGTGATTGGCAGCGCTTGTCAATCACTCACAGGAAGTGATCAGTGATATTTTCTGGGGTCTCGGCAGGACCACTAGCTATCACGTGATGCATGGAGATCCCGCAATCTTATTGCAGGATCTCCGATGCAGGCAGGGAACAGCGCGATCTCCGCCATGGTGCCTTTGGATCCAACTGTCACTGAATGACAGCGGGATTCAAAGGATTAACAGCACCTATCGGATTGCGGATCCATTCGGAGATGAAGCCCGACATCAGCTGAGATGTCAGGGGAATTATGCGAGCTCTGCACCGGAGCTCACATCAAAGGCGTGCACCCAACCCATGATGTACATCTACGTCATTGGTCGGGAAGGGGTTAATACTTGATGCTAGGATAGGACTGTCCCGATGGAGTCATCATGGTGTGGTGTGATGGCCTATACAATTTTTTGATCAACATATCTACATACTGCATGGTTATACTTGTGCTCCAGTTCAGCTTTTGGTTTTCTCTAAGTAAAATTACAATTACATATTTATGACAATTGACTACTGTCTACTGTATTATGCTAATCTACTGTGCTGAGATAAAGAATATTTCATTTGTTAAAGCAAAATAGCAAATCCTTTATTAGAATGTTTTATCAATCATGATTAATATAATTACTACTATGTCAATTCCAGGGTAAAAAGGGAAGTATTGAAAGTTATAAAGAAAAGTGGTAAAATGATAGAGCAGAAAAAGGACTCAAAAACTATAAATACTGATTAGAAAAGATAGGAAATACAAAGCTAATGTTGTCCTGGCCATAGCTGGGTTGCCATTGATAATGAACGTTATGTGGAAATGGTAATAAAAGGATAAAATACAAACAGAAATAAAAACATTTACACATACATTTTAATTTTGTAACACAGGATACGTTTTGTTTTGTAAATTTTAACAACCTCTGGTGTAGAAAAATGGGTGCCATACAGATGCAAAATGGATCACATACAGATGACTATATTAATGTAAAATATATTTTTCTCTAGGTGAAAAGTGGACAATTTTTTATATGCTTGTATAAATTTAGGCAGACAGTGAGAGTCCTTGTGGGTAAGAAAAATCTCAAGCCTCAAGCCAAATGGAGTGTATGAAATGGCTAAGACTCCCCAAGTGTATTGATCTTCTGTTATTGGAATTACTATTTAATATTGCTGCTTCATTGCTTGTCTTTGTTTTATGCATCACAGTAGCCTCCAGTGCGTAAGCCAAGTGTTTTGCTTTAACCAAGTATACCTTTATGAATTGTTCTTCTACAGCATTTTACTTTATTTCACTAAATTAATTGTTAATTAGTGTTTCTGCACAGTGGCTCAATGGCTAACATGGTATAATTGCAGCACTGGATTATGGTGACTGATTCCAATCAAATACCTCAACCTATTGGTATGTGCTTTTTTTCCAATTTGTTTTTTTTTTTTACCTTTGTCTCCACCCAATGATATTCAATATGTAATGATAAATCCCTGATTCCTATATTATGGGCTGACTCTAGTAGCCCATGTATTTATTCCGTAAGCAAAAGAAAGCAGCACTCACCAGATCTTCCTTGTGCAGGTTTTATTGAGGGTAAGGGTTACAGTGATGCAGGGAGGTGGAGCAAGACAGACTACGGCTTGCCGTTTAGTGGGGTGTGCACTTCCACGGGTCCTGAAATGGCAAGCCGTAGTCTGTCTTGCTCCACCTCCCTGCATCACTGTAACCCTTACCCTCAATAAAACCTGCACAAGGAAGATCTGGTGAGTGCTGCTTTCTTCCTTTGTTTACGGATTACTAATGATTTTGCAGTGCCCCACTGTTGTTGCAGTTGTCTCTGCAGGGATTACAATGAGGGTCCTGGATTAGGACATTATTATTTGGTATATTGTGTGGTGCCTGACATACCTAATTTGTTTATCCATGTATTTATTCACATCATAACATAATATAAGGCTATGTTTTGGTCTCGGTACATCCTTTATCCTGTTATCTACTTTGCTATCTACAGTGCTTGTTCATTGATCCGACTTGAAGAAGGAGCAGCAATTAGGATTCCTGCTGTCAAAAACTTCCTAAAACCCTTTAGCATTGTTGTGCCTGATATTTGCACAACCTCATACTGTGATGGGTATATCTTTAGTTACGTGGCACTGCCATATCTTCCCTGAGTTTATTGTGTGATGAGGTGTCTTGGTCATTTTCACGCATTCAGTTAATAAATCATGGAACAAATTGTCCTGGAAGACTTAACGTCGATGGCGGCTGTATTGCTGATAACGAAGATTCTCAGAAGATGGAGATCATTTAAACAGTTTTATTGGATAACACATTTTAAGGCCAGACAAAACTCTTCATCAGGTCAATCATCTCTCCATGGCACTTAATCATACTCCTTAGCAGCCCTTTGCTTGAAAGGGAATGTGCCACAACTTTTATTCTTGTATTAATAATTATTGATTATATAATCAATAATTTTTCATACAAAATTAAATGCACGTTTTTATCAGTTTTTTATTAGTTTTTTCTGCAGCCAGTGGAGGCTGCCATTTTGATTTACTGGTGTGTAAGTATCCGTTCATGACACACCACATAAATGGCAAGGTTTACTAACTCAGGAGAGGCTGGGAAATAGCTGGGGGGCAGGGGGATAAGTCAGGCTGCGAAGTTTATGACAGATTGTAGGGGTGCAAGAGTGTTAGAAGCGAGGCCACAGAGCAGGAGAGCAATATGACCTTATGTTAGTGTCATGGTAGATATACTGCTTGTATCTACCTATTGGATTACTTCCTTTGGTTACCTATTGATTTAGAGGATTTTAATAGCTTATCAAGTTGTAATAAAAATTAAATAGTGGTACTCATGTACATTGCATATGTTCCTTATTAATACTCATTCTCATCCAATACAAATAAGTAAGCTGCAATAATGCATGGAAAAAAGTAATTTTTTCAGCTCATTTTAGTTCTATATATCCATGCTTTTTCTTCAGTACATGAACCTGCAAATTATTTACAGTGTTGAGTTTAGTCAATCATAGGACAGTACTTAACTGGCTGGTCTTGTACATTTCATTTATAGTGCACCCTGTTGTGAACAGGTAAGCATAATCTGACACTAGATTGCTTCCCAATTTGGACACAGCATAAAACTGTGTTTGGGACTTGGAGTAGTTTTTCTAAAATCACTGTTTTATCTGCTGCTTCTCTGCCAGTCCTCTAAATATTATGCTCTGCATATCCCTGCTCACAGCATTGATAACTTTCTGCCTCCACAGTGCATAAGTAGAAAGTTGCCAATCTTATCTGGTGATTGGGCATAGCAAGAGCTCATGAATATAGAGGACTACATAGTAAGAACTTATCATGAGAGGACTAGTTGAGCTTTTGTAAACAAAACAATGTTTTATCAGAACTACATAGACTGTGAGCCCTCGAGGACAGGGTCCCATCCCCTCCTGTTCCTGTTTGTATGGACTACATGAATATATTGAACTTGTCCTCGTCTACCCCCTATCATGTAAAGCGCCATGGGATCTAATGGTGCTATATAAATAAATAATAATAATAACTACAGTTAGAAGTCCAGTAAATGACTTCACAATAGAATCCAGGTATCTGTCCATATTCAGACGGAGCAGCAAAAACTTAATGACAGATTCTATTCAAAAGTTAAAAAGGTATCTCCATCTCCAAGATCCTATCCCAATACGTAGTAGGTGTAATAATAATATTAGAAAATCCCTCCAATTATAAATGTAGTATATTTCTCCTAATTAGCTATGTCACTTACCTCATGTTCAGGACATTGCAGCTTAGGTATACATGGTTACAAACAATCAAATAGTGACACTGCAAAAACCCTTATTCACGCTCTCATCATCTCCCGCCTCGATTACTGCAACCTCCTGCTCACCGGCCTCCCTAATACCTCCCTCGCACCCCTCCAATCTATCTTGAACTCCGCTGCCCGCCTAATCCATCTGTCTCCCTGCTACTCCCCTGTCTCCCCCCTCTGCCAAGCCCTTCATTGGCTCCCTGCTTCCCAGAGATCCCGGTTTAAAACATTAACCATGACATACAAAGCCATTCACAACCAGTCCCTCCATACATCTCTGACATGGTCTCCCGTTACCTACCCTCACGCAACCTGCGATCCTCCCAAGAGCTTCTCCTCTACTCCCCCTCATCTCCTCTTCGCACAACCGCATACAGGATTTCTCCCGTGCTTCACCCAGACTCTGGAACTCACTGCCCCAAGACATCAGACATTCTCCTACCCTGGGAACCTTCAAAAGAAGCCTGAAGACCCACCTGTTCCGCCAAGCCTACCACCTGCAATAAGACCCGGTCCACCACACCACCTCATGACTGGAATTTCCCCCTCCTACTGTATCCCCACCCGCCCCTTGTAGACTGTGAGCCTTTGTGGACAGGATTTCTCCCCTCTTGTTTCTGTACAACTGAATTGTCAACATTTATTGTTACTTGTATTGTTACTATGTTACTTGTCCTAGTCTGCCCTTTTTAACATGTAAAGCGCCATGGAATATAATGGCGCTATATAAATTAATAATAATAATAATAATAATTTGCTGACGGTCATAACTATGGATACCTCAGATACACATGAGATTAGCAACATAGCTAATCAAAAGAACTATGCTACATTTTATTTGGAGGTATTTGCTAATATCATTATTATCACACCTTCTTAATTTTGGGATAGGATCTTGGAAATGGGAATACCCCCTTAAACTACTGTAATGTCAGCACATTAGATTAGTGGCGTAGCTAATCAGGAGAACTTTGCTACATTTCTAATTGGAGGGATTTGCTAATATTATTATTATTGTCACACCTACTACATATTTTGATAGGATCTTGGAGATGGAAAGATTGTGATAGGATCTTGGAGATGTAAAGATCCCTTTATGTCTCCTAAATATTAAATAACCGAAATGATGATTATACACAGCGTTACACAAGAACTTACCAGGATAAGGCATCTTTCCATATGTTGTTATTTCGTAAAGAAGAATGCCAAATGCCCAAACATCAGATTTAACACTAAATTTGTTTTTTCGGATTGCTTCTGGTGCTGTCCATTTCAGAGGGAGCTTTGTATCATTTTTGGCCTGGTATACATTATCATCCTTAAAAAGACATCAAAAAGAAATAAAGAATGAGAAAGACAATCTGTGGAGTCTGCAATGTTGGCAACACATTATCATGGATAAAATATATCTATGGCGAAACAGAATATCTAATGATTTATACATTTACCTCAAATACTCTGGCAAGTCCGAAATCAGCCACCTTATATACACTATTTTCTCCAACAAGTACATTTCTAGCTGCTAAATCTCTGTGGATGAAGTTTTGTGTTTCCAGATAAGCCATTCCTGATGCCACTTGAGCACCTATATCTACCTGTTGCGGCACTTTTATTGTCGCACCATTATCATCTGAAATATCAAATAAATAACAACAACTTGATTAGTACTTTACCACAAAGTAAAAGTATTTTATTTTTTATGTCAAGTGCAAATAACATTTATAAGTTAATTCTATGGCTGTTATTAAATTTTCAGCAATGCAAAATGCAAATTTCTTTTGGCCACTTGCACATGACCTTATTATGGATGCATATGGTATAGATCTTTAACAACCTGCTTATCAAAAAACATTATAAAAAACTTGGGGTGGTCCGAATATGACTCTACAAAGATGTTTTCAAAGGAAATCATACAGCTACAGGATGTGGAGGCAACTGTTGGAGACCATTGAAAGGCAGGATACAGAGATAGATGTGTGAGACAGCCAGACTTCTCGTAGAGGAGGCAGTATTGTTTTATTACCATCTCTGCCTTCCTGGTTGCTGTTTACACAATTTGGAAAGTGAGAGACATTGTCTCCTTCACTTGCTCCAGTGATCACATCAACCCTGCGTGTCAGGAATGAGCAGTGGCTCCTGGATCTTACCTGATGTAGATCAGCTATTCAGTGGAGGCAAGAGATTAAATTTGTCCTGTGCTAATATGCTAGTCCCAGTTACAGGGAAAATCAGTAAAAATCAGCAATCATTTTTTTTTTTTACCTATTGAAATGTCCCAAAATGTCAATAATAATTTTATGGAGGCACAAAATAAATAAAGATAAAACAAGAAAAAAATAAAGGAAAAAAATTGATTGAAAACAAGAAAGCTGTCATTTTTCTGTACTGCTTTTCATAGTCCTGTTTTTACTGAATAAAAATGAATGTATATATGTATATATATATATATACAAATAAAGGACTGCAGCACTCTTCTTTGTGAAACAACCGCCTTTATTCGGCCATCAGGTGGGTGGTGACAACGTTTCGGGATCCTGTCCCTTTCTCTAGCCTAGAGAAAGGGACAGGATCCCGAAACGTTGTCACCACCCACCTGATGGCCGAATAAAGGCGGTTGTTTCACAAAGAAGAGTGCTGCAGTCCTTTATTTGTATACTTACACAGCAAGGAGGAGAGGAGCTGTAACTGCTGAGCACCTAGGGGAGCTGTGCTGCACCAATATACTAATCTATATATATATATATATATATATATAATATATATATATATATATATATAAATAATAATAGCAAAAGAGAAGTCGTTTTAAAAGGTGTATTAGTTACCCATTGTAGTCTTCAAAAAATTACAAAAAAATAAAAAGGGACATGTATTTACTTGTTTTTTTTTACATGTTCCTCCAATATAACCCCCGCCCATGAAAAAAAAAATAAAGTGCCTAACTTAAGCCTCATGAATAGGTACATAGAAGGAGGTGTTGAACTTTCCTTAAAGCTTAAAAATATATTCCTATTTGATGTGAACTGACATTACCTTAGGGTCAGAAAATAAATTTTTTGACTCTGGAAATGTAAGGGGACTTAAGGTACCTTTACACGCCGCGACGGCAGGCTGGATACATCCCGCTACAGGCTACAAATGTAGCTTGTAGCGCCAATGTAGCCCGTCGTAGCGGCGTCTGAAGACGTGACGCTACAGCCGGCAACAGATACATCTGTTTCCTAGCTCTGCTCGAAAACTGATGGCTACAACGCCGATGGTAACGAGCTGTATCGGCGTGTAAAGAGGCAACGGAAGGGAACTCGGGACAGCCTGCGATGTAGCTGCAATGTAGCTAAGGCGTGACCCTGGCTCCGTGTTACCGCGCCCCATGTGCGATCATTGGTGGAAGCTGCTGCATGACGATTGGTAGTCGCTGCATAGGGAGGCATATTTAAAGGAGCTGACGAGTCACACTACACAATCGCTCGAGCGTGCTGTATTACTCAGCCTCCTGCGTTGCCTGCCCAATCAGGATGTTATTGCTTCGTCCTATCAGCGTACGGACGGCTCGTAATCCACAATTGTGGCACGCCTATGTGCTGTCCCTGCTGCACCAGGTACGCCCATAGTAGCTGGTTATAGCGGTGTGTAAATGAGCTACAGCTGGCTACTTGAGACACCTGGCGATGTAGCTAGCTATAGATGTAGCGTGGCGTAGCGAACCTTGTGGCGGCGTGTAAAGAGGGTGCGTTGACCGTTTGTAACCGTTTGAGCGTGCTCGTGCACGTGAAGTAGCGGGATGTATCCAGCCTGCCGTCGCGGCGTGTAAAGGTACCTTTAAAGAGGACCTGTTACCCCCTTGTGCATGGTAATCTAAATGCAGCACTGAATGAAGCATGTCAGCTGCATTCAGGGGAGGGGTCCCCCATGGCTCCATGCGATGTGCCCAATGACGGTGCATTCTCTGTTACCAGCTCAGATCAGCAGTAAGAGCCAGCAGCAGAGTGCATTATTAGAATACTTTGCATGCAGAGACCAGCACTGCCCCAAAAGTGATGTCCCTTTTCTCTGTATGTTGGGTATTTTCACAATGTGCTATCCTGCTGGCTCCTTAATGCTAATCTGACCCAACAACAGAGATCATGCTGTCATTGTGCACATCATGGTGGAACTAATCCAGCCCTTAAATGAGCATCACTGATGACGTTTCATTTCAGGTGTAGGCAAAGGCTGTGGCAGTGACTGCACCCTCTGCCCCCTGCTGATGATTCAGTTAAAGGGGGTGTTCAGGCTTTTTTATAAAATCTTTGTGTGTATCAACGCTGCAAAATTCTAACAGTTTGTAATTTACACCCTGTTAGCATCTTGCATGGTTACCCAGATATCACCATTCTGCATGTGTGGAGGAGCTGCTCACCCCCGTCTAGTGACATGTTATTTTGGAGCCTGGTTTTAACATCACAACTGGATGTTAAAACCATTGTGTCCCAACGCGAGGGAAGGAGATGTGGGCTCACTAAATAGGAAGTTGACCATCATAGACAAGGCTTTTGTGTTGGGCTGGGTTGTGCTGGAGAACCAAATCCAGAACGATCAGGAGCAACCTAGATAGAGCTAGAAATTGTACCTGATGCTATACTGTGAAACTTACAATGTGCTTACGATATGTGACCGCTATCTCACATATGAAATTGTGCTTGCGAAGCTTAAAAATCGACAATTTTCTGTTTTTCATTTTTGTTTTGTAATCCCCTTCTTCTAAGAGCCATAACATTTTTTAATTTCCCATCAATACAGATATATGAGGGCTGTTTTTTGCAAGACGAGTTGTACTTTTGATTGACATCATTCATTATGCCACATAGTGTACTGGAAAATGGGAAAACAATTCAAAGTGATGTGAAATTGCAAACAAATGTGCAATGCCACAAATTTTTTTTTTTTCTTTTTTTATTTACTGTCTGAAGCACTTGATAGCTGAATAAATCACCTGTCAAGTCTTGGGAAAAATAAACTTAATATATGATTTTGTAAATATACATCATCAGTCGTGAAGGGGTTAATAAGAACTATTTAGGTCTCCATATAAGTTTCCACTGTGGTCAGGTCCTGGCCTGCCAAAAGCAATTAAAAAAGCTATAGTTTTCAGAATATGGTGATGCAAAAACTATTATTTGTTTTATATAAAATTGTTTTTACTGTGTAAAAGAGGCAAAATTTTAAAAAAATGTGATGTTGTTGTAATTATACTAATCTGAGGAATAAAGGTGTCTTATTACTTTCACCAAACAGCAAAAGATTAAGAAAACAATTACAGAGTTATTGTTTTTTTGTTAATTCTGCCTCCAAAAAATTAGAATAGAGAGTGATTAACAGATGCTATATGCCAGAAAATAGCAACAGCAAAAGCATCAACTGTCAGCAGAAAAATAGAAAGATTATAGCACTTAAAATAAAATATGTGACATTTTTTGTAAAAATGAAATTGTTTTTAGTGTGTGATATTAGCTAAACATAAAAAATACATATATATGGTATTGCTGTAATCATACAGATCTTATTACTTATACCACATGGTGAACAGCATAGAAAATAAATAAAAGCAATTTTGAACTGCTATTGATTTGTTCATTCTGCCTCCAAAGCATGCATAAAAGCTTGGTCAGCCAGAATTTTGTGTACTTATGAACAAAAGGGACTGATAAACAGAGACCAGATGACGTCCAGAGTATCTCTGCCTGCTTCCTTACAGCGAATTAATCCATTGAGGGTTTCATCTGAATCGCGTCATTCGGAGATTTAGTTGGAAACCCCAATGTAAGTGCTAAGCGTGGAGCCCAATATAAATATGATCCAAAACATTATGTAACATGTTACCAGTTCGTAAAAGCTTCAACTCAATCTACAAAATAAACCAAGCCCCGCTCAGGTCAGTCATCTGTTAATGGAATAAGAGGGGGCTACCATTTTACTGGTAGAACAAAGGCTTTGGAAAAGGCTCCATAGCTCCTCTAACACCCACCCACCCCAAATGAAGTCAAACAATATATGTGAGATGATTAAAGGCGCAGTAGCGCCAACACGTCATTTGTCTTTGTATAATGTGGCTGTTCCATCATTTAATTGTGGATTAATAAGCAAGCACTTTGGAATTCTATATTGATTGGTATGAAGTGCCGTCTTTTCCTATAAACTGTTTTTGGATGGTCTGCTAACAAGACGTGAAGGATGGGCACCTTCCATGAAATTGGAGCTGAAGCTTTGAAATCATCTGCAGTGTGGTGAGCTTTTCTTTTTTCATTTTCAACCAGTATGTGTTCCCAAATCAAAAGTCCTCCCTACCTTCTGAGCTCCACAATATACCTAACCAATAGTTAGCATCCACATGTTTTTTACTACTGTGGATAGGAGAGCCCATTTAATTTATGGAGTGTGTGTCTCTAGAAACACAAGCTGGGTAAAATGTATGGGCTTTACAATGTATTAGGCCAACCAAGTTCTTTGGACTTGCTCTGTTATTGGCACCTGTTGCTGGTCCAGACCCTCAGAAACTTCTGCCTCACTGGACTTTCAGAAATTCTGGCAAGCTCCATTCCCATATGCATGGTTTTTCTCCCATGAGCTAGAAATAGTATGCAGCATGCTGACATTCATGTGACCAGGGAGTGGTCACATAATATCAGCCCTGACCACACCCCTGGAGGAGGTGTGTTCAGTTATAAACACACATACTTGCATTAAATCTTATCTACTGCTGCAAGACACATTGAAACATTCTCATTGCATCAGATCTCTGCCTGTGCGATGTATACCAGCCATTCACACCATGGCTGGTCGCCATATCACAGGGTCAAACACCATGGCAAAACTGAGGACAGCAACAAAGCATAAGGTATCTATACTGCATTAGCAAGGTCTCTCTCAGGAGAAGATTTCAAAGCAAATTGGGGTTTCTAAATGTGTTGTTCAAGCTGATTTGAAGGCAAACCATTGAATGGACAATATTGAGGACCAAAGATGCATTTGGCCATTCGAGTAAACTAAGTGCTGCAGATGAACTACACAACAGGCTTATTTTATTTGAAATATGTAGAAGTCCAAAAATGCTATCAGCTCAGAACTGGTAGTAGCCAATGGGATCCAGCTATACTCATCTACTCTTTGGAAAAGTCTGTCCAGACATGGTCTTCTTGGAAGAAGTGGGCAAAGAGCTGAGCTTTGACATGCAAACAAGGCCAAATTCTGTTCTAAAACTTAGGAACTGGGTTGCAGAAAAACGGAAGCAGGTGCTGTGCACTGATGAGTCAAAATGTGAAATAACTGGCTGTAAAAGAAGGCAGTTTGTTTATTAAAGGGCTGTAGAGTACTATTACTATAATGAGTGTCTGCAGACAATAGTGAACCATGGTGGAGGTACCTTGCAAGCTTGAAGGCTGCATTTTAGCAAATGGAATGGTGGGTTTAGTCAGGCTTAATGGTGGCCTCAACGTTGAGAAATACAGGTATATACTTATTCATCAGGGAGGTGTCTGATTGGTTGCAAATTTATCCTGCAGCTGGACCCAAAACATACAACCAATGTGATTAAGAACTTTCTTTAGTGTAAAGAAGAACACAGTCCTGGAAGTGAAGACATGGGTGCGACAGAGCCCTGCTCGTAACATAATCAAATCTGTCTGGGATTACATGAAAAGGCAGAATGATTCCACCTACAGTAGATGTATTGATGCTGTTTTGAAGGTAATATGTGGTCACACAAAATATTGGTTTAATTTCAATTTCTCTCTTGCTCATTCACTTTGCATTTTGTTACTTGATAAAAATAAACTATTAAAACATCTATTTTTGAAAGAATTCTTATTGTGCAGCATTTTTCCACTCCTGCCACAAAACATTTTGCACAGTACTGTATACATACTTAAACATATGCATCAATATCTCAGGTCAATGAAATACCTACTTCATGAAACATTGCTCTGTACAGTGCACAGTTTACATTCAAGAGATCAGCGCTAAACATAAAATGGACAATAAGTAACTCATGACAAGCAATCAGGTGTTTTTATTATTGGGATGGCGCCTTTCATTTCGACTGTAAGTAATTGGTATTCTGCTAATAGCCAAAGTTTTGTTATTGCCAAAGTAATTCATTAAATGTCCTCAACTTTTCTTTCCTGAAAGTGCAATATTTCACATCCTTGTCTAGTTCAAAGCAATACAATTTCAACCAGGAACAAATGCATCCACATATTTCAAGGTAAGGAGACTTTACTGTTACTGTGAACTTGCTGAACTGCAGTCGTCTTGTAATTGTCATATAATTAATAGGGCTTTTCAGTAACAATTATTCCTTAATGGTTTGACCTTTTAATTTAGTAGACCCCAGTTTTCTTAATGTGTCAGTGACAAAATAAACCGGTGTGCATTACATGTTTGAGGAAACCTATAAAACGCATCTATGCAACAAATATTGATTTGAAAGATAAGGCAAAATCTTGGATTAGAAATAAATCCTGAAAACTATTAAAGGGAATCTGTAAGTTCATTTTTGCCCCCAAACCTATCACTACCTGTCCCTGCACCTTCCTACAACATCCTTAACCATCCCTGTCTAAGCTAAAACTGTCCTATAATGGTTGTAAAAATTTAGTTTATTATTTACATCTCATTATGCTAATTAGTCTTCTTGACTATTATATGTAGTCACCCTGGGTGTTCTCCATGGCTCCATTCTCCCCCAACCCCTCGCAGCTGGTATCACGCCACGGTGGGCATGATCATTCATAGTCCTTTATAGCCCTAAAACTTGCTAGTTGGTCTTCTTTAACAGTATGTGTCTTATTCTATAGGCCAAAGGGACTTTAGGGGCCCGCTAGGCCCAGGGCCAGGGTGCAATTGCAACTCCTGTACCCAGGGGCTGGCTGGTAAATTTTGGCCTGGGGGGCAAGCACACAGCAGTAGCCCATAAGCAGTGAGCTTCAGAGGCAGAGCAGCCTCCCAGGCATGACAGATGGCCAGGCGGCTGCATGACCACTGGCCTGGGGGCATCTGCCCCCTTTCCCCCTGAGCTAGCTAGTCCCTGCCTGCACCTATTATAGATAAGCCCCTGTGTGGAGGTACACAATTACTATTATATTAGTCAACATTTTTTTATTTATGTCTGTTAGCAAGCATTTCTACAGGTAAAATATTGATATTAAACAAAATCCCATCTTTTAATGAATCTTTAATCTTTAAAAGCAGGTTTTTGCTATGTGTTCTGAGAGCTGCATGAAGTAGAAGCTGAGACCCTGATTCCAGAGATGTGTCAATCACTAGGCTGTGTGTTTCCCTTTCAATAAATGTAGTTTTTAATCAGCAGAAGATTATCATTAACTGTCTGATAGCTGGACCAACCACGCCACTAATTAGCAGCTCTCTGTCCCTATACAATGTACAAAGATAAGAACCAGCTCAATACAATCTTCTCCTGGGAAATCGTAGCTCAGACTCATCTTTGCTGAGACATAGGTTATCCAGAAAAAGGAAAAGACCCAGCTCCACAAATAAAATCCCTTTTGTTTGAAGATCATCATAAACAAGGGTGTTAACATGACAGAAATGCGTCAAAGGATTGACATGAATTTCATTAGATTTTATACCTACCCTTCTTAGAGTTTTAATGATCTTCATATAAAAGGGATTTTATTTGTGAGCTTGATTTTTCCTTTTTTCTACTATACAATATGCACGCAGAAAGTTGACACAAGTGGTGTTGCCGGGGTTACACAGGGCTTAACTAGTGATGAGCGAGTGGTGAAATATTCACACTCGCTATACTCGTAACGAGTACTTTGTAATACTTCATACTCGTCCGAATAGCGAGTCCAACATTAATCTTTAAGTGATAGGCTCCGCCCACACACATCCAGCTATAAAACGAGTCTTTCCGGGACAGGGCAGGAGGGTGGGCTTTTTTGCATTATCACTGCATAACACACCTTGCTTTGCCCCCCAGACACCCTAACATTCAGTCTGCTCTCACTGAGGTGTCAGCTCATTTTGTGTACTGAAGGGAGCTGTCAATTTGTGTCAGATCATTCACAATTGACACATCCCTCACAAGCACCAGCCATACTCGCCTAGTAATGAGTATCGCAAATACCGTACTATCTGTGTGAGTAGCTAATAGTAATGAATACATGCGCTCATCACTAGGCTCAACTTTTCAAGCTCTGGTAAAACTGTAGCAAAGAAATCTTAGATTCTCTCCCAACTGCTGCACTCAGTAAACTAAGTGATACATCATCCTGCCGTCAGATTACATAGCATAAACCTGCTGACAGATTTCCTTTGAGAGGTACTGTACATGCCTCTTAATTAGTCAGGAGCATCAGACAACTAGCATGCGCATGCAACCATGAACGTCTAAAAAATCTGACTTTGGAGCAAGCTTTCGAGACACTATTACTTCTTCATTAGGCTTAATAATGACACAACATTTGAACCCACACACACATATACACATATATAGACATGTACAGGGTTACAGTTAGCCATTAAAAGGTATCAACCACTGACGACTCTCAGATTTGAATATATATTTTTCTATCTACTTGCTAACACGGTACAAACAATTTTTGACTTTGGAGAAATATTTCAGCCCAAACTCACTGTGCCAAAATGGTATGACTTTTCAAAGAATTTTAAGCCAGAATTCTGGCATAAAAGCTTTGCTAAATTGGGTCCTATATGCATTTAATTCAGAATCATATTTTTCCAATTTGAATTGTTCCTTACTTTGTAGATATGCTAGCAAACTGCCATGTCTCATGAGCTCTGTTATAATATAGACTGGTTCTTCTAAACTGCACACTGCATATAACTGGATAAGCCTTGGATGTCTGAGACTTTTCATAAGTTGCGCTTCCCGTAAAAAGTCTTGGGGATTCATGGAACCTACGGTACATAAAAAAGAAAGTATATACACATGGTTAAAGTCTGTTTCTATCAAACAACTGTATCTGAATAAAAAATAATATCATATCCTACATCTGTACTCTAAAGGAGCTTGCCACTCTTATCTATTAAGTCATAACTGACCAGCAGAAGAACTTGTTATGTCTCTTCTAAAGTACATAATCAAACTGAAAATACAATAATAAAATATTCTCCTTAGATGCGGATTGTATTCTGTTGATACAATTCCCGACATGCTTTTTCAAACCACCCAAACTAAATCACAATCTGGAAAATACCCAGTGACTCCCATTACTAATGCTGTCATCAAAAGTTAGTTTGTAACCCCGACATCTCTAGTAATCGACTAGCAATTGTCAGGCATGAAACACTTTTATTTCAGCCCCTTACATTAAAAATTTGAATTTTTCACCATGTTTTGCCATCTAATCTCAGAGCAGCATAATATAGAGGCAGGGACCCTGGTCCCAGCTATATGTCACTTACAGGGCAACTTCCTAGACGTTTGATAAAATAACAGTTTTAGCAGCAGAATATTTACACTAGATGCACAGTAGGCATGGGGATATTGGACAAATGCCCAGGGCCCCCTACATCCTTGGGGACCCCAGTGTCTACTGCAGGAGTTACACTGATAATAGTAGCTTCCGATGTGCAGACTGTTCAGGACCTTTGGTGGCATATGACCAGTCACCATGATGTCACCACAGGTCCTGTGCTTTGCGGAAGTTGGAAGAACTGCAGAGAAGATGGAACTGATGATAAATTCTCTATTGTGTGTCTGTGTGTCTCCGTTCCTCTGTCTTTGCATCTACGTGTGTGTATCTCTGTGATTGTGTCTCAAATGTATGGGATCTTGGTGGTATATATATCAGATCAGATATCAGAATGTATAGGCTCCTGGTGGGTATATAATCGTGAAGATATCGGAATGTATGGGCTCCTGGTGGTATATATAAGTGAGGACATCAGAATAGATTGGTAGTATACATTAGTGAACACATTAGAATGTATGGGCTCCTGGTAAGTATATATGTGTCTGTATGTATCTGCTCTTTGTATGAATGTGTTTGTATGAAGGTGCTATGTGTTTATACATACAGTCATGGCCGAAAGTGTTGGCACCCTTGTAATTGTTGCAGTAAATGAAGTATTTCTCCCAGAAAATTATTACAAATACACATTTTTTCTTGTAAAAATATCTATTTCCTTTCTGTGTATTGGAACAACAGAAAAAAAAACAGGAAAAAGGCAAAATGGACATAATTTCACACAAAACCCCATTCATGGGCCAGACAAAATTGTTGGCACCCTTAACTTAATATTTGGTTACACACACTTTAGAATAAATAACTGCAATCACTTCCTATAACCATCAACAAGCTTCTTACACTTCTCATCTGAAATTTTGGACCACTCTTCTTTTGTAAACTGCTCCAGGTCTCTCATCATTGAAGGGTGTCTTCTCCCAACAGCAATTTTAAGATCTCTCCACATAGGTTCAATGGGATTTAGACCCATACTCATTACTGGTAACTTCAGAACTCTCCAGTGCTTTGTTTTAATCCATTTCTGGGTGCTTCTTGAAGTATATTTGGGGTCATTGTCCTGCTTAAAGAACCATGACCTAGGATGCAAACCCAGCTTTCTAATACTGAGCACTATATTGCCACCTAAAATCCTTTGGTAATCTTTAGTATTCATGATTCCTTGAACACAGTTAAGGCATCCACTGTCAAAGGCAGCAAAACAACCCCTCATTGAACCTCTAATATATTTGACTGTATGTTCTGCGTTGTTCTTATTCCCTTTTCAGTAAACAGTAGAATGATGTGCTTTACTAGCTCTTTCATGGTAGAAGACACTTCCCCAGAAGGAGTCTGACTTAACCATGTTTTTTTTTACAAACTACAGTTTGGCTTTTTTATGTTTTTGTGTCAGCAGGCATGTCCTACTGCCACAGTGCTCCATTTAATTCAAATGTCGAAGGATAGCTCACGCTGACACTTATGTACGCTGAGCCTGCAGGACAGATTGATTTTCATTGGAAATTAAATGGAGCTGCTTATCCATCAGCTGGACTATGCCGCATGGCAACCATTCATAAAGTATTCTGTGCCATTCATGTCCAGGGAGATTAGTTACAGTGTCATGGATTGAAAACCTCTTGATTATGTTGCACACCGTGGACAAAGAAACATCAATATCTCTAGAGACGAACTTGTAACCTTAAGATTGTTGATATTTTTCAACAATTTGGCTTTCAAGGCCTTAGGGCCCTTTCACATCAGCGTTTTTTTCAAATCGCGGCAGATGCGGTGAAAAAACCGCATCTGCCGCGATTACCGCATACCGGCTGCACTTGCGGTGCGGTTTTTGCCATGCAAAGTACAGGCGGACTTGCGGCAGGTGCGGCAAGTGTGGTTTTGCACTTGCGGCAGGTGCGGCCGCGAAAAAAACTGCGGCTGACCGCAAGTGCAAAACCGCACTTGCCGCACCTGCCGCAAGTCCGCCTATACTTTGCATGGCAAAAACCGCAACCGCGCCGCAAGTGCAGCCGGTATGCGGTAATCGCGGCAGATGCATTTTTTTCACCGCATCTGCCGCGATTTGAAAAAACCGCTGATGTGAAAGGGCCCTTAGACAGTTTTTTCTCCTCTCTCTGTTCTACATGACATACAATGCAAACATTGAGTCAACTTCTCCCCTTTCCATCTGGTTACATATGTGATTTTCATATTGCCCACACATGTTACTTCCCACAGGTGAACTTGTGCGAGCATCACATTCTTAAAACAAAGTTGTTTACAAACAATTTTTGAAAAGTGCCAACAATTTTGAAATTATGTCAAGTTGCCTTTTTTTCTATGTTTTTTTATGTGTTGCTCCAATGCACACAAAGGAAATAAACATATGTATAACAAAACATGTGTCAATTAAATAATTTTCTGGCAAAAATACTTCCTTTTTTGGAACAATTTCAAGGGTGCCAACACTTTTGCCTACGACTGTATTGTATGCTTATATATATATATATATATATGTGTGCTCTATGTATACATACAGTATATGGTTATTTATATAATCTGTATGTGCTCTGGATAAACATATATGTGTGTGTGTGTATGTGTGTAAATGTTCGGTGTATACATGCATGTGTGCTATCTGTGCATATGCATATGTATGTGTACCATGCACTGCCTGGGTCACATACTGTAAATACTCTGTGTATAAATATAAGTGAATGTGCTTGGTGTATACATGCATGTGTGCTATGTGTGTGTTTCTGTATCTGTGTACCATGCATTGTGTGTGTCACATACTGTGGTAATGTAGGGTCTATTTATAAATGCACAGACAAGAGTTCATTGATGCAAACATGTCAGCAATTGCCCAATTGATGACCAAAATGGCGATCATTCATCGGGTGATTGGATTTTTCTTAGCAGCAGTGTAAACTGCAAATATGCTGCTGATAACATGATATTGCATGGAAACAGATTATATATTAGTGATCGTTCTGTGCCCATCATTCTTATTCAGCCTGTGTAAAGAGGCTGGGAAACATTTAACAGTGTGAACTCAGCACATGTAAAAGCAACCTAAATGTTTGAGTATGATGGCGTAAAATAGTGGCATTGAGGGCCCTTTAACTTTTGGCCAGGACCCCAATTTGCCAAAAACTGGTCCTGATTAGAGGACTAGTAAACCTGCTGCCAATTAATCAGCATATTCATGAGCTCTGTATAACGCCATCCCCCCACTGATTGGCAGCTTTCTGTCTATGTACAGCGTACACAGGAAGTTGTCAATCAGTTGTACAGTTGGCTTTTATAGGAGAGCTGGTAGAGCAAGCAGCCCACTAAGTGACACATCGTTGGACTCAGTCTCTGTATCTACATTATGCTGCTCTCAAATGGGATTGTAAAATCCTGGTGACAGACTCACTTTAAACCAATAGTTATAAAGAAAGTTGGCATCAAGTCAACTTTTTTACAGGAACATTGTGCAATAGCAAAGGCTGCACATTTGGGATATCCATCCCTGGGTTATTAAAGGGAACCAACCACCAAGATTTAACCACTTGTAAATCAATGCAGCAGGTGACTGACGTGTGCAGCATGACATCACTATTTAGGGGTTTTATTATTCCTCCCCTGTGGGCTTGTCTTTCTGCTGTAAGCTGAACCCTCCTCCTCGCATCCAGATGAGTCTGGATGAGAGGGAGGGGGAAGGGGGTTGGACTTACAGCAGAAATGCAAGCCCACAGGAAGGAATAAAAGAAAAGCCAAATAGAGATGTCCTGCTGCACACGTCAGTCACCTGCTGAACTGATTTACAGGTGGTTAACTCTTGGTGGTTGGTTCCCTTTAAATTCTAGTACAAAATTAATAGTTGGTACTAAACCTTAAAATATAGTTTGCATCAATAAAAGTGCAAAATATGTGACACAACAACATAAGTCAAACTGTTCATTTCCATGTTCTACCTCAACATACCTGTTTTTAAGGTTTTAATAGCTACTGATATGGTATTGTTCCACAATCCTTCCCACACTTCTCCAAACTGACCCTGTCCCAGCTTCTTCAAAAACTTCAAGGAGTTCCGGTCAATTTCCCAGTGATCTGCAGTTTGGTAACACAAGTCCGGAGGCAGTGGAACTTCAGTCTGGTTTGAATAAAAAGAGAAAAACGTATATATTATATATATATATGTTAGCAATCTGTGTAAACCGTTTGATGCACCATACTTAATGTGGAGTTGATTTTATTAGATTTAAGAATCTCTTAATAAAATTCGTTGAAACTAATCATTCATTAAATAATCACCTACATCAGTACAGCAAAAGCAAGAGTGGATTTGATATCTCCAGCAGCCAAGAATTTTTAATATAAATCCCCTTTAACCCTTTACAAACATGCTATATACATAAACATCGCATGGGTGCAACTCAGAATCTGACCTCTTGATCGAAGCAGCCTAACCACTTGGATGCCTCGATAATTAGTGTCCATGACATTTATTTTGTCAGACCATCAGAGTGCTGATAGATTTTCTTCACAAAACCTCCATGTCCGCCATCTTTGAAAAAATAATCACTGTGATATGTGTTTATTGCAGTGTGATCTAGCTACAAGCAAGTGATTGCAGTTTTGAGGTTCCTAGGCAGCTTAAATAAAATATTAAGAGGGGCCATGTCCACACACCTCCGCTGTAAGTATTTAGCAGTTCTCCGCTAAATACTTAGGTTTTTTCAGAGAAGCGGAGGTGCGTGTGCGCCGCTGATTTCTGCGGACGCAGCCCATGGTTACCCGATGTGTTTTTCAGTTTTTCAGTTTTTCAATTCAGTATATGATAAAATAAGAGCTGGACTTCAAAACTTTAATAGTTACAGCTCTTGAAAGATTGGAGTGACAATCATGAAAGCCTTAAGTAAGCAGTTAGTAAAGAAAACCATCAGTTTTTATCTGTAGTAGGTCATATGAAAAAATACTGGGAGAACTGATCAGTAGCAGTGAAGCAAATGTAACTCAAGCACTGGGAGCATTTCTACAATTGTACACAAGGAGGCGTCCAAATTCCAATAGTAAAGTAATCTGTCAATAATGTCAAACAAGGAAGTTCGTTAAGGAAATAACAAGAAATATTTAGTGAGCGATATCACCTGGTTTAGCATACACAGAAACCAGTTGAAGGTCAGAATGCAAGTATTATACTTACATGAAGAAATGCGGAAAGTATGAAGAAAATGTAAAATTGTTCCAAAAAAATGAAATGAAACAAAATAAATGAAACAATGTCATATGAAGTCATTGCCACATAGTTCCTGTCATGTGGTGTTCTACTCAGCACTCATTTGGCATTTGCCATTTTCTGACTCTGTTCACACTGTGGTGTCTGATTAGCAACCTTGTGCTTCTTTTTTGCTCAGCCTGGGTTAGGGCGTCTCAATGGTACAGGGGTAAGTATGTGGTTTTTTGGTATAGTGCATGAATCCAGCATCCAGGCACAGATTATCCTTTTGTTAGTACTTCTTCATTCAGCAAATGTGGCTCTCACAACATGTTTCGGTAGGTCACTGCCTTCATCAGGTGCTCACCTGTACCATTGGTACTTCTTTACCATTGATATCCCTCTTGGAGCAGTAGGAGATGCAGCTTACAATGCCGGAGCATAGAGTGTGAAGGACCTGCGCTGACATCTCTCCCACGTGACCGGCCCAGCCTGAACACTGTAGAATTTTGTGGTGTGCAATTACACACCGATGGTCCCCACTGTGGTTCCGCAGAGGTGCACAACCACAAAAGGTGAGTGATCTCACAAACACCTTCCCCTAAAAATCCCTTCTAGACCACCGGGTACATTGTAGGGCGCCTCTCTGTATGTTTTATGTTTCATGGGTTAGGGCGTCAACTGTTTTGTGCTCAATAGTCATCAGTCTTGCAGGAGTTAACTTCCTGATGGCTGGTAATGTGCTGCTGGAGTTTCAGCTTGCTTCTGTCCTATCATAGCCATCTCCATCCTTTAAATATGGAGGAGCCCAGTTTCCTATGCCGATTATAGCTTCAGCTTGTTCCAGTGATACTGGTGTGTGCTTGGTGTTCTAATTTCTGCGAAACAGTGGTAACTTGTTTGGTGTATGGTGCTAACTTCCTTGTTGTATTTTTGTCTCCTGCTGGTATTTGTTTTCTCCCAAATCACATATTGTATTCTCCCTGTGTGTGACTGCTGTAAGCTTATGTTTTGGTTCCCCCTGTCTGTCTTTCTGTTTTATCTGTGGTGTGGGGAAAGATTCCTTTGCCAACTCCACATACGGCAATCAGACTAGTTCCCTGGATCATCGCCCTATCACAGGATCTAGTATATATAACTGGTAATATTATGTTTTACAAAAATGATATTCAGGCCATCCTTGTGCTTTTTAGTGAACGCAAATGTTTTAGTTACTTCTCCCACAGTGAAGAATTGCTGTCTGTGATTAGTAAACTTCCTTTTTTCTAGACCAAGGCTCATGAACACACGTCCCGAGGGCTGCGAGTGCAGCATTTGAGGCTGTCATCTTTGGCTCTCTGGGCTCCCTAGCTTCTGAGACATCCTCAGGAAAACAGAGAGCAGGCCAAATGAAGAGTATGCCAACACCTTTTACACCAAATTATTCATATTGAACTGGATTCAAGCTATAATAGTCTCTATAAGAAAAAATGAGCAGCACTCACCATGTTGAAATCTTGTGTCTTTTATTTGCCAAAGTGTAGGCACGACATGGCTGCTGTAGGGGAGGGAGTGTGGAGGAGTGACGACGGGCCGTTTCGCGGTGCTGTACCGCTTCTTCCGGTCAGATCTGATGGAGATCTGACTGGAAGAAGCAGTACAGCACCGCGAAACGGCCCGTCGTCACTCCTCCACACTCCCTCCCCTACAGCAGCCATGTCGTGCCTACACTTTGGCAAATAAAAGACACAAGATTTCAACATGGTGAGTGCCACTCATTTTTTTTTATAGAATTTGTTCTCACTTTTTTAAGCGTGCACCACTATTCCGGACCTTCAACACTAGCACCTGTATATGTATGAGGTCACACACAGGCATATAGGGTGAGAGCTGCAGTGCCCAGTAATTTTTCTACTACTTGACAAGCTATAATAGTGGCTGCAGAGTGAAATTAAATGTCTCTTTTGTCTGTTTTAATTTGTTTCACCTTTCCATCGCAGAGATATTAGCAATCAAAGTATTACATTTTCATAAGTCCAAGCAGGTGTTATCAGATAGTCTTCACTAGGGGTGTACTTCTTTCCCATATATGATTATGACAAATCATAAGCAGGCAGCAACACTGAGGAGAAAGAAGAATATACCTCACCATAACTTAGAACTTAATTCTCAGTCGGTGAGATGTAATGAGTCAGCTCTGATTTCCTGGTCTAACCTCCTGAATTAGTCAGTGTAGGGGGAGAGGCAGTGAAGCTGAATTTAGCTGTGTCAGATTACAAACCCTTCTATCAGTTGTCTTTTCATTTCATTGTCACCTCTGCTGTACTGCCATTCCTCCATGCTCTCTGTCTAGAGTTAAGTCTGTAATCACACTAAGGCTGCGTTCACACACCGAGTATTGCGGCGTTTTGTGAGGATCCGTTTTTGGTGCAAAAACTGCATCAAGAATGGATACTCAAAAAGCACAGCCTTCTGTGTGTAAACACCACTGCGTTATTCACCTGCACTTACTCACCTCTCTGTGCTCCACTGGTGACTGCTGGTGATCTCTCCTCATCCCGCAGACCGCAGCAAGCACTTCCTCTAAGACCCTGCAGCCTCCCATGTGACCGGGTGACATCGCTCGGTCACATGGTTCTGTCCAAGGTCCTCCACAGGTCCTACAGCATCGGGATGAGGCTAGATCAGCGTGGGAGCATTGAGAGGTGAGTGATAGCGCAGCAAAAAAAGCACCCAGAAATTGACATGTGACTTGTTTTTACAGACTTGAGCCCAAAAGTGAGTCTGTAAAAAGCGCAGTGTCTGAATGCAAAATAGTGAAATACATTGACTTGGCTGGGACAGCTAACGTCACTGCATTCCACTGCAAAAGCGGATCCATACAAAACAGATCAATAGCGCAGTGACATCAGCTCTATCAGGAGTAGCTTGCCTAGGATTAGGGCTGTTATATCTCATACAGGGTCAGTCTTCTGTCAGACATAATACCAGTACTTATCGTACTGCAGAGTGATTATAAGTTGCCTGAGCACACTAAACATAAATGTGATTACTGACACATCTCTAGATAGAAAGACAGATGGTGCGGGGGGAGGGGCAGTACAGCAGATGTTTGTATTGTGACATAGCTAGATTCAGTAGCACTGCCCTTCTCTACCCAGTGAATCAGGTTGGAGTTCAGACCAGAAGATTAAAGCTGTAACACAGACTGAGAAAACTCCTATAAGGCTGGCTTCAGACTTGCAGATGCATCTGCAGCGTTTTGCAGATGCATCTGCAAGCATCTGCATGCAGACCGCGGCCCCTATGTTTATAATGGTGCGCACGGCGGTCTGCAGATGCTTGCAGACCGCCGTGCGCACCCATTCACTCCTACATGTGATCTGTGCGCAGGCGGATGCCTGCGCACAAATCACACACTCCCGCCCGCACCATGGATGCGAGATGTCGCGTCCCTGGTGCGGACGAGAGTGTGTGATCTGTACGCAGGCATCCGCCTGCGCACAGATCACATATAGGAGTGAATGGGTGCGCACGGCGGTATGCAAGCATCTGCAGACCGCCGTGCGCACCATTATAAACATAGGGGCCGCGGTCTGCATGCAGATGCTTGCAGATGCATCTGCAAAACGCTGCAGATGCATCTGCAAGTCTGAAGGCAGCCTAAGCTATTGTTGACCAAGTTCTTTTTTTTGCTGTTTTGCTGCCTGTTTGCAATTGGTCTGCATCATCAGGGACAAGAAGTATACGCCACCAGTGAAATGCCACCAGTGAAAAGTAACTAATGACATCTACCTGGACTTAACAAAAGTTAATTCATTAGGTGCAAAGTACTTTAACTATTACACGGTGTGTCCAGGTCAGCATGAAAGAATTGATTAAAGGACCTCTTCAAAGGCACATTTGCATCTCATTTCTATACTTTACTTTCATGTGATGTGTTTTGGTTGAAAAATATTTAACTGCTTTGCTTTCCTAGTTTCTATATCTTAAAGAACACTGCAATCAGCTTTATCTGGTCAGTGACACCCCCCTGAAAGCTAATTAAGCACCCAGTCCCTCCTGAGTAAGAAAATCAGCTGAATTCTGGTTTTATATGTTGAGCATGCGAAATGATAGCAGAGGCTGGAGACTGAGCCAACTAAGGCCAGCTTAACGGTATTCTGCTGTCAGGTGCTGTCCGGTGTTTTGCAGGATGCATCGGACAGAAACTGACAGCACTGGATGAGCATGAACTGTGGGCAAATATGCCCTCCGATTCTGTTTTTAGCATGATTAATTTATGCTCGTCTATGCTGCTCTTTGCGGTGCTGAAATTTCAGTCCGCGTGTGCAGTGCTGCTGTCTGTGATGCTAAATGTTCAGTCCATGTGAGATGGTGCTGGACATTCAGAGGTGGCTCTGAAATGCTGCTGCTGTCCATGGTGAGGAATGAGCACGGCAGCATTTCAGACCCGTTGCTGTTTCTGTGAATGGCGTCCGGGAAACGATCCGATTTTTTGCCGGATCCAGGGTGATCCAGTGCCTATAGACTCCCATGTTATGGGCGCCGGATTGCCCCAGATCCGGAAGGATGCTTTTTTGTTCATTTTTTGTACCGGACACAAAAAATGATGCTGACTTCAATTTTGTGTCCGATGCAAAAAACTAACAAAACCGGATTAGGAGAAAAAACACAAAACCGGATGGCCAAATAGGACCAATCCAGCACCATAGGGATACATGGTGGTAAAACCGGATCAGGTTCTGTCCGGTTCAAACCGGACAAAACCTGATAGCACAAAGCCGTGGTGTGAAGCCGGCCTAAGAGCTCTGCTGTCGGGATGAACTCTGAATTACATTGTAATAAATGGTAATAAAACTACAAAAGCAAAATGGTAAACATTTTTTACCCAGGAATAACTACAGACTCATTTTATTCAAACGATAAATTCAATGCCTTTAAGAAGATAGAAAAGTTTCCAAAGTCTTAACAGTTTCATACAACTAACTTTTGAGAATAGTATGTTCACAATGTATTTTTTACCTTTACGCATGGCTTTCTGAGCTTACAGCAAAGTCCATCATCCATCTTCATATAGTTTTGCACAAGATCTTCTATATCTTGAAATTTTTTTCTTGGCGATACATAAAATCCTCCATTGTCAAGTTTTCTGATTCTGTAGTGTTTTACAGTGATACCATCATAGACTAAAAGTTAAGCAATAAACTTATTAGAATATTTAGTACGTTTTGTGGTCACTCACAACTTGTTTTCATAATGATCTGCTATTCTGTACTTATTCACAACTGTTATGATACAAAGATGCACAAATCTACTAATTTATACATTAATAAATCAACACAATCTTAAAGGGCTTTGACTGTCTGAGGATAAAAGTTTGTAGTCACTTCATGTAACTGCGAGTTGCAACTAAAGACAAGCGCATGTTGTCTCATACATGTGGACATATGATCAAGGGGGTGCATCATTCTATACAACCATTGATGTCCATGACATGATTACAGGGTGCCACTGGGTTGCCATGACAGCTGGGAGTCTATTGAACACCCCTATGCTTGTCATGACAGTTCTCCTGTGAAAGCCAATGTTTTGCTGGCATTCATAGGAGACCATGATTTTTGCTATACATAGCAGTGCTGATGCACTTTAAGGCTACATTCACATACACCATTTTTAATCCCTTTTTTGCATCCGTTTTTGCGGTGAAAATGCATTGAACGGATCACTCAAATGGAATCCCATCAAAGTTAGCAAAGTTTTCACTTTTTGCCGTTCGGACAATCAGACGATCACAGGTTCAAGTGCCATAAAAAAACTAAAAAAATCCTTTAAAGAGTGAAGCAGCTGCTTGGAAAAGGCTGAAGATACAGTGAAACTTTGCTCCACCATGGGCAGATTAAGGGTGCATTCACACACTGGCACCGCGTATTTGCTATGTATTTTTACACAAGTGCTGTTGCAAATTTTGTAGCCAAAACCAGGAGTGGAGCAATCAGAGGAAAAGTCTAATAGAAACAAGTGCTCCACTTCTGTATTTAATCACTCACTGCTGGTTTGGCTACAAAAACTGCAAGAGGACTCACGTAAAAATGCGCAGCAAATTCACAGTGTATGAACGCACCCTCCAGGGTGTCCACTGTCCGTAACTTTATTTTCGGACTCTGGTTCTTAGAGGGCTTTGCACCACTTTTATTATTTTGTAATGCTGTTCCTATTTTTGTCATTGTATATATATATATATTCATACAAATGAGAATATAAGAAAACCAGCTTCCAGCAATAGGCTCCAAGGTGCATTTTTTGCTTAAAAATTAACTTTTATTTTTGGGCAATAAAATGGTCCATTATCTCTAACACCAGTGAATTTATGTCCATAGCGGGGTCCTCCTTTACAGACTACTTGTTTCAATACAAAACTGAGTCTTCATAACACACACAGTTTTGTGTAGAAATGTGCAGCCTGTAAAGGAGGACATTCTATGGACATAAATTCACTGGTGTTAGAGACATCGACTATTTCAATGCCCAAAAATAAAAGTTAATTTTTAAGCAAAAAATGCACCGTGGGGCCTATTGTTGAAATTTTTCCCTTGGATAAATATAAATACATATATATATATATATATATATATATATATATATATATATATATATACCGTATATACTCGTGTATAAGCCGAGTTTTTCAGCCCACAAATTGGGCTGAAAAGTCCCCCCCTCGGCTTATACACGGGTCTATACGGTAATGCTGTGGGGGGGCTGTGACCGGGAGCTGGAGGAGGCAGGAGGGGGCCGCGGTGACCGCAGGCGGTCACGTGGGGCCGCCTCATTAGTGCAATGAATATGCACGGCATCCCCCCGTCCATCAACGGCGGGGGGATGCCGTGCATATTGCACTGCACAGCCCCCCTCCTTAATATGCGTCCCGCAGTATTAATAAACAGCCCCCCCTCCTTATCATGGCCCCCCAGGCTGCGGTAGCTGTCAAAATAACAAACAGTTTATACATCACCTTCCGACGCAGCTCTGCGCTCCTCCGGTCCTCTGCCCTCCGCTCGCCGGCTTCTTCTTTCTTCTTGTGCCGGTGTCATGTGACCGGGCGCAGGAGATGACGTCATTTCCTGCGCGCGGTCACAGAAGTCGGCACAACAAGAAGAAGCAGCCGGCGAGCGGAGGGCAGAGGACCGGAGGAGCGCAGAGCTGCGTCGGAAGGTGATGTATAAACTGTTTGTTATTTTGACAGCTGCCGCAGCCTGAGGGGCCATGATAAGGAGGGGGGGCTGTTTATTAATACTGGGGCTGTATATACCTCTGGGGCTGCTGGATAGTACCACTGGGGCTGTATACTACCACTGGGGCTGTATACTACCACTGGGGCTGTATACTACCTCTGGGGCTGTATATACATCTGGGGCTGATGTATACTACCACTGGGGCTGTATACTACCACTGGGGCTGCATATACCTCTGGGGCTGATGTATACTACCACTGGGGCTGTATACTACCACTGGGGCTGTATATACATCTGGGGCTGATGTATACTACCACTGGGGCTGTATACTACCACTGGGGCTGTATATACATCTGGGGCTGATGTATACTACCACTGGGGCTGCTTGGGCTCCTGTATACTACCACTGGGGCTGCATATACCTCTGGGGCTGATGTATACTACCACTGGGGCTGTATACTACCTCTGGGGCTGTATATACATCTGGGGCTGATGTATACTACCACTGGGGCTGCTTGGGCTCCTGTATACTACCACTAGGGCTCCTGTATACTACCACTGGGGCTGCTGGGGCTCCTATATACTACCACTGGGGCTGCTGTATACTACCACTGGGGCTGCTGGGGATGCTATATACTACCACTGGGGCTGCTGTATACTACCACTGGGGCTGCTGTATACTACCACTGGGGCTGCTGGGGCTGCTATATACTGGGGCTGCTGGGGATGCTATATACTACCACTGGGGCTGCTGGGGATGCTATATACTACCACTGGGGCTGCTGGGGATGCTATATACTACCACTGGGGATGCTATATAGTACCACTGGGGATGCTATATACTACCACTGGGGATGCTATATAGTACCACTGGGGATGCTATATACTACCACTGGGGATGCTATATAGTACCACTGGGGCTGCTGGGGATGCTATATACTACCACTGGGGCTGCTGTATACTACCACTGGGGCTGCTGTATACTACCACTGGGGAGGCCTGTATACCACTGGGGGAGGCCTGTATACCACACTGCTGGGGGCTGTATACCTGTGCTGGGGTCCACCCTCGGCTTATACACGAGTCAATAGGTTTTTCCAGATTTTTGGGGCAAAAGTAGGGGGGTCGGCTTATACACGGGTCGGCTTATACACGAGTATATACGGTATATGCAAATCTCCCCTTTTGCCCCATTAAAAATATGGCAATTGAAAAAAAGTTTTCAAATTTGGTATCGCTGAGGCAGTAAAAGTCTAATCTATACAAACATAGAGTAAGTTAATCTGATCAGTGATCAGTGTAACAAGAAAAAAATAAAATGCCAGAATTATGTTATCTTGGCTGTCCCAATATTGCAATACAATGCAATAAAAGGCGATCAAAGCATCATATCTACCCAAAAATGGTATCTGTAAACATCAGTTCAGAGTGCGAAAAGCAAGCCTTCACACAGCCCCATATCCTGAAAATTGAAAGTGGCAACACAAGCAAAGTACTTTTTTTTTCCAATTTTTACATTTTTTTCATCACTAAAGTAAAAAAAACTATGTATTTGGTATCTCCATAGTCATACTGACCTGTAAAATCATGTTACTCTGTCACTTTTACCATATAGTGAACATAGTAAATAAAACAAAACCCCAAAATAACTGTGGAATTGTATTTTTTTTGCAATTTCAAGGCACTTGGAACTTTTTTCTACTTTCCAGTGCAGCGCATGAATTGGGTCCTTCAAAAGTACAATTCATTCTGTAAAAACAAGGCCTCATACGACTAAGAAGGGGAAGAAAAAAACAAAGCTGATTGTGGCGTGAAGGAGTTAATAAAGAGTATTCTGTCTGATATATCAAATTGAATCAATATCGACTTCAAAGAACCTGAAAACTCTTATCTTTTTTTCCTCATCATAAAGATTACTGTGGCAAGGCCATGGAAGACTGTTATATTTAATTCTGACCTTTGGTTAAATATATCATGGAACATCACCAGCAACAAACTTATAAGGGTACTTTCTTCTTGTATATTTAAGATATATCCACAGGATCTGCATCTATGTCCGACCACCTCTCCACTGATACAGTAGATGACGTGACAGAGGACTATTCTCAAAATAGATATGAGTTCTATTGGTAACACCTGTACCTATTATACAGTACATATCTGCCATAAAAGATCAAGATAGAAATACTCCATTAATCAAAAGCTGGATACAGTGTGGAGCCCACTGGGACGGGGTACTCGGTCCCGGACCGGGGTACTGCTGGGGATACCACGGCAGTCTTGGTCTGGACCGTGTCCCGGGTTCTCACAAGTAAAAGGGGTATTTACAGGTATAGTTTGTCGTGACGTCACCCATGGGTTGTGGTCAGTGATGGGACCACCGCTGCAGCGCAGCTCTGCCAGGAGGATGGATGGATGGGCTGCAGCTAGATGGACGAGCCTGCCACGGGTCAGGCTGCTACTGGCAGGGTAAAAGGTGTATAATGCACAGTTCTGTATACCTGGAATCAGACACGGACACTGAGGCAGGGTTCACCGAGTTTACTCTCAAGTTCTTCCAAGTCACACAGTTCACGGTACAGTTCAGTTCTTAACAGCTTTATACAGTTATCTCCGGTATCACTTAAAACTTTGCAGCCAGGCTGTCGCTCTGAGACCCCTCACTCCTATATATCCTTTCAGGCTTGTTTTCTTTCTCTCTGTTCTCCCTGCGGATTGTGTGGCAGCAGCTCGGCCCCTTGTGTGAAGCTTCCCCCTAAGTGTGTGGGCGGTAAGCGGGTCCTCTTGGTTGCTGCTGAGCCTCCAACCCTGTAGTTGGAACACGGACCTGGAATCTGTTTTCACAGGACGATTTTTAAACCAGCTTAACAATAAATAGATCTATCAAACAATCATTTTTCTCATTCATTGGGTGATTGGCAGCTGTTTTAGAAAGATCAGTTACTGGGAAATGATCAACAGGGTAGATAGATGAAAGCATTAAAAACCTGCGCTGCAACTACATGAAATCCAAAAATAACGAATGACAGTAATCTTTATTGTCCATGCGTCTTAAAGTAAATCTCCCCTCGGATAAAAGTCACTAAGAAGAATTGAAAAATGCAGAGAAGTGCTGAGAAACCTCCAAAATTCTCAAACAAACTCTATCCTAACATATTCCTCTCATCAAATAAGAAAAAGAAAGCAGGAGTAGCTATTCTCATAAAAGGGACAGTTAAATTCGTGGAAAAAGAGACCATCCTGGACACCGAGGGAAGATATATCATATTGAAATGCCTCCTTGATGACGTTATGCACACACTAGTCAACGTTTACACCCCCAACACAGGCCAAATAACATTTCTAAAAAAATTAATGAGAAAAGTCAGAGACTGTCAGGAGGGAGTTCTCTTTTTGTTCGGGGACTTCAACGCAGTACCTAATGCAAATCTTGATTCCTCCAACAAAAACAGAAATGTAAAACACAACATAGATCCGTTACTACAGCGAGAGGAGATATTTGATGCTTTTCGTTGTCTTAACGTATCCTCAATCGAATATACGCACTTCTCAAACGTACATAAATCCCGAGCACGCATAGACCTAATTCTGACGGACATCCACTCACTTAGACTTATCAAAAATGTTACCATCCTACCCAAATCGTGGTCAGATCATTCACCCATTTTATTTACCACATCACAGGGCCCCACTAAAAACAAAAAAAAAATCTGGAGAGCAAATTCATTCCTTTTCAAACACCCGAAATACAAAACAGAGATTGAAAATTCTATAAAACTATACTTTGCCGAAAATGACCTGGAAGAAACTACAATTTCAACTTTGTGGTCCGCCCACAAGGTGGTAGTAAGAGGACACTTAATCCAAATCAACGCAAGACACAAAAAGTCATTAACTTCTACCACAACTAACATACCGTAATAAAGCAAATCAAAGACCTAGAAACCTCAGTCGCAAACAATCCCTCCGATATTACCATGAAGAAAATTTTAAAGCTAAGGATAGAACTAAAATCACTCTTAGTCGCAGACTTTGATAAAATTACACGTATCTCCAAATCTAATTTTTATACCCTATCTAATAAACCAAACAAAATGTTTGCAAATATGATAAAAATTCGTAGAACTAAAACTGCAATCCATCAAATAAAAAACAAATACGGTACCCTACAGAAGCATCCAGAAGACATATCGCACACTTTTGCAGAATATTACGAAAACCTCTATAATTTAAAAAAACCTCACGCGAACCCTGACCCTTCTGCTGAACAAATTTCTAAATTCCTCAACTCAATTGATCTCCCCTCAATCACTAAAGACGACCTTAACTTTATTAACTCTCCTTCACCGAAAAGGAAGTCACCGACACCATCAAAACCCTAAAGAAACTTAAATCCCCAGGACCAGACGGCCTTCAAAATGAATATTATGCTACATACCATAACTTACTCTCCCCATATCTAACGAGACTATTAAACGCCTTAACTTGCCCGAACCACCAACCATCCAAAGATCTATCACAAGCCACCATTACACTGATTGCAAAAAACAAGGGTGATCCGGATGACGTAACTAATTTTCACCCAATCTCCCTCCTCAACACCGACCTCAAGATACCGACCAAAACAATTAATTCAAGACTACAAAAAATTGTCCCCAAACTAGACCACAGTGACCAGGTTGGTTTTGTAAAAAATAGAGGCTTTGCTGATGCAACACGACGAACAATTAACCTGCTCTCACACATAGAAAGACACAAGATTCCTGCCCTGATGGTCTCTGTTGATGCAGAGAAAGCATTCGACAGGGTCCATTGGGGATACATGTTCGAAACACTAAGGAAATTCGGCTTTAGGGGCAACATCATCAACGCCCTTGAATCTCTGTACTCCACCCCAACAGCCAACATTTTAACCAACGATACCCTGTCCAACACCTTCAGTCTATCCAACGGAACCAGACAGGGCTGTTCACTCTCCCCGTCACTTTTCGTTTTATATATAGAACCGCTAGCAGAGAAAATACGAATGAATAATTGCATTAGAGGTATCCACGCCAACCACAGAGATTTTAAAATTAGCTTGTTCGCCGACGACGTCTTACTAACTTTATCTGACCCTGTTAACTCTTTAAGACACCTATTTACTACCATCGAAGAATTCTCTGCTATCTCATCTTATAAAATTAATCTGAGGAAAACCCAAGTGCTCCACTATAATCTTGATTCTGAATCTCTAGCCTTACTCAAAAGCGAACATAACCTTGACCAAGACAGAAAAGATCACTCACCACACATCTACTATAATGGACCATAACCTAAACATACTATCTAAAACCACCCAAGGAGACCTTGCATATTTATCTAAAGCAGACCTATCCTGGATAGGAAGAATAGAAGCCTACAAGATGTTTATATTACCCAAAATTTTATGTCTTTAGATCCCTTACAATCCCACTCAAACACTTATGGATCAAGAAACTGCAGAGACAACTTTCCTCCTTCATATGGGGAAACAAGAAACCTAGAATAGCAAAGTCGACTCTAGAGAAAACTAGATTTAATGGAGGACTAGCAGTTCCCAACATCTCAACCTACTACCAAGCAACTATTATCAACTTGAGCAAACCATGGTGGGACAATTCTACAAGACCAAGCTGGGTTTCACTTGAAGAAAACAGTCATCAGAAAGTCAAACTTAAACTATTACTTCTGGCGCACTTATGCGACAAGAAAAAGCCCCTACCAAAAAATGTAACAACCAAAGCCACGGTTCAATCGTGGAAACTTCTCTCTGCCAGAGCCTCAGAAAACGCTATCTCCACTCCGCCGGATTGGATCCCAATAGATACTCTAAACATGCTTATTTCATCCCTCAATATTGACTCGTGGAAAAACAAGAACATACACTTCCTCTCTGACATCCTCGACGACTCAAGTAAACTGACCCCCTTCCCCCTCCTCCAATCCACCTTCGGTTTACATGACCAAGAACTTAGGAATTGGGAGAAAATTAACGCCTACCTCTCAAAAAGAAAACTAAACTTCCACTTGCCACTAACAACTGCGCAAATGTTTAAATCCCCTCATATTCCTATTTTCTAGTCCTCCAAGAGTCTTTGCAAAGAGTTAAACCTAGACTCATCTATAGACAAAACGGCCAATATATTAGCATGGGAGAAAGAACTAGGTGTCTCAATAGATGTGAACTCTCTGTCTCAAACACGTGCATGCATACAGAAAACCATCGCCTGCATCCCATTGATCGAAACCCACTATAAGTCACTCACAAGGTGGTATTTCACCCCCCAACGACTTCACCAGATGAAGGAGGATAGCTCACCTATGTGTTGGAGGTGCAACCAAGAAATGGGAACTATATCACATATCTTCTGGTCCTGCACAGTCTTGACGGACTTTTGGAACAAAATCCAACTGCTAATTTATGATCATTCAAATAACTCCCTAACCCTTACACCTGAATTTGTAAACTTACTCACAAATACGGCGCAAATTCCACCTCAACTAAGACCTCTAGCAATCCACATCATCCTCTCGGCGAAAACTATGATTGCAGCACTATGGAGAGACCCTAAACCACCCACTTTCTCAGCCTTACTGGAAAAGATTGCCCTCCACAATTTGTATGAACTGGCCTATGCACTACGAAACAACATTATGGGCAAATATAACAAGAAATGGAGTTCTTGGAATGAAATCTTTCCTACCCCACTACACACAAAGTAGAAAACCAGCGGATAATAAATGACTGACTCTACTTGTATCCCCCCCCCCTTCCCCTGACACTTCTTACTGATTAATCACCTTTGAACTTTGTTTTTTGGTTAAATTTACCACATTAAGCAGGCATATACGACTACTGCTAAAACTACAAAACCAAACCTACTTATCGCCCATGTTACATTTAGTCGTTTACGTTAATGCTATAAATTGTAATATCTTATTAATGTAATCTTCTACCGAATTTCAGCAAATCATCACTAAGTTTGTAAGTTTGCTACTTGTCTTAATTACACTTGTTAAAACTAATAAAATCATTTGAACAAGAATGTGGCAACATAAAAATATTTTTTTTCAGAGTGTATTTATTTGATAACTAGCAGGGGGACCGATTCTATCACATCATGCGATTCTAGAATAAGTGCAATTATATATTAGTTGAACTATGTTGTTAATGTTTTAGGGTATGAAATTAAATTAAAAAAAGATACGTTTAAAACTTAACAATAGCAGTAGAATTTTAAAAGATGCAAACAATAAAGTAGATATGTGTATGGCGGCCGTCACACGGTTCAATATTGCGAACGATATCGTTTAAGCGATCTGCTTTTTGATCGCTTAAGCGATATCGTTTGTGCATCGCTACGTGCAATCAAGCGATTTTACAATGTAAAATCGCTTGATCGTTAAATCGCAGATATGGGAGCCGGAGCTCATATCAAGCGATCATCGCTTGTTCAATCTGCTTCATCGTGGTGTGTGACACCACAATGAACGATCTCCCAGCGGCAGAGCCTATGCTGGGAGATGGTATCTATGGTAAACGTCGGGTTACTAAGCGCCGCGCGGCGCCTAGTAACCCGATGTGTACCATAGTTACCAGCGATCTCGCTGGCCCACATCGCTGGTGAGTCTGTCTGTGTGACATCTCACCAGCGATGTGAACGATATTGTTAGCGATCGCGCGTGCACGTGATCGCTTACAATATCGCTCACGATATTGTAGCGTGTGACGGCCGCCTATGTTATATATCATGACTGCTGTTATAGATGAAAATGCTGCTATTCATGGTGGAGTAATGAAAATAAATTCACAAAATGACTATAGTGTCTGGACTCTGGAGATTCATCACTATGGTGCCGCCGGTGTAATGATGTATCCTGTGACAGTCGCATTGATCTGGACTCAGAAGATTCATCATTACGGTACTGGTGGTGGGATGCCCCATCCTGTGATAGTTGCATTGATCTGGACTCCGGATATTCATCATCACAGTACTGGCGGTGGGATGCTGCATCTTGTGACAGTCGCATTGATGTGGACTCCGGAGATTCATCATTACGGTACTGGCAGTGGAATGCTGCATCTTGTGACAGTCTGTAATGGTACCTTTACACACCGCTACTGGATGGTGGCAACAACCGGGTACATGAGAGAAATGTATCTTGCACCGCCAATTCAACCCGAGGTAGCGGCGTGTGAAGACGGTTGTAGCCACCCGCCAGTGGCGGCACCTGTTTCAGAGCACTGCCCTAAAACAGGTGGTTACCCAGCCGATGGTAGCGATCTGTATCAGCGTGTAAAGAAGGAACAGAAGGGTTGTTTCGACACCAGGCTATGTACCTGGTATGTAGCTGGGGCGTGACACAGGCTCCGGGTTACCGCGCCCCATCAGCGATCATTGGTGGAAGCTCCTGCGTTACGATTGGTTGTCGCTGCATAGGGCGGCATATTTAAGGAGCTGACCAGTCACACTACACAATTGCTCGAGCCTCATGTATTAATCAGCCTCCTGCGCTGGCTGGCCAATCATGATGTTATTGCATTGTCCTATCAGCGTACGAGTATCTCGTAATCCACAATTGTGGCACGCCTATGTGTTGTCCCTGCTGCACCAGGTCTGCTCATATTACCCTGTTGTGGCGGCGTGTGAAGATGGTAGGGTAAGCTACAGATGGCAACTTCTGGCACCCGGCGGTGTATCCAGAGATAGATGTAACCTACCATAGCACACCTTGTTGCGGCGTGTAAAGGTGGTGCGTTTACCGTTGGCAACCGTTTGTGCGTGCTCGTGCACGTGAAGCACCCGGTTGTTGCCACCATCCAATAGCGGCGTGTAAAGGTACCAATAGATCTGTACTCCTTAGATTCATCATTACAGCAGTTCCTCTGTGATGCTGCATCCTATGACAGTCTCATTCATCTGGATTGCAGAGTTTTGTTGTCACAGTGCCGGCGATGTTATGATGCATCCTGTAGTAGTGTCGTAGATCTGGACAATAGAAAAATGTCTTCACATTGCTTGCATTGTGATACCGCATTATATGTCAACCTCCTAGACCTTGACATTGGAGACTCGGCTGCGTCACATGCTCGATGTGATGTAGCATTTTGTGAGTGTCTCATTGATCACGGGACCAGAGACTCGTGTTGTCGGCACTGTCGCTGCAAAATGGTATCCTGTGACAGTCTAATGAATCTGGACAGGGGGAGTCATGTGCGACACAGGTGTGCTTCTGTGTAATGGTTTTGTCAAATCGGTGCCCTCTTTGTTCAGTAGGCTCTTATGCGCGTCATTGCTTTTTTCCGTTGTGCTACAGCTGCTTTTGTTTCCATATCATCTGCATCATTTTGGGGATGGCCCATCTTGGCATAGATTTTGACTGATCAACCAAACCAAGTTTAAATTATCACATTCCAGTTTAATTGCCTTTTGTAATGTACACAATGTCCTATAGGTGGCACTGTTTTCAGGACAAACTTACAGACAGGGAGAATGGATAGGGCTTTTATATAGTAGAAAATAAAACAAATAAAACTACAGTATATTAATTTGGTATTGAAATAATTGTACTGATCCACAGAATAAACATAATGCTTTACTTCTGCAGCAAAGTGAATAACATAAAGATTATAAAGCAATCAAACTGTGGCAGAATTGTTTTGTTTGCAACATATATTGATCCCCAAATTATTTAATTGTCAAACAAAACTCATCTCCACAATATACGCAAACATATGGCTATGCTAATGAACAAAAAAAGATACAGATCTTAGGACGCCATACTATATATTTGAAAAAAAAATGGGTCGTCAAAAAGGCTGGTCAGGAAGAAGTTAAATGAAAAAAAATTGGACAAATTATAGCATTTTCTCCCACCCTTTAGACTCCAGTGAAGCTTAAATATAATAAAACATTTTATTACACTGGTCACTGATTAAGTAGCAGAATCTTTTTTCATGAAGTATTGACGTATGCAAATAAAATATGTAGATAGAAATCTGTGAGTAAAGGTGATATAATGTTATTTTTCATACAATTTCCTGCTTTTTCAATCGCTTAAGCAAATTTCGTTTGTGTCGTCGCTGCGTGTAATCAAATTATTTTTCTTTGAAAATCGTTTGATTGCAGATTTGTGAACATGTTCACAAATCTATCGTCGGTCGGTGGACACGCAGCATCACTGCGTGTGACACCGGCAGAGCAACGATGAATGAGCTCCCAGTGCCTCACAGCCTATGCTGGGAGCTCGTATCCATGGTAAACATCGGGTTACTAAGCGCTGCGCAGCGCCTAGTAACCTGATGTTTACCATAGTTACCAGTGTTCACGCTGGTCCACATCGTAGGTGAGTCTGTCTGTGTGACAGCTCACCAACAATGTGAACGATATTGTTAACGATCGCGCGTGGATGTGATTGCTAACAATATCGTTCAGTAATTTGAACCGTGTGACGTGGCTCTTAGAATTCCAAATTGAAATTAAATAAGATTTCCCTCAGCTTTTAAAGGGTTCCTGATAGCCAATCCACAGGCAGAAAGTATCAGTAACTGGCAGTGAGTCAGCCAGATATGTTTAAGAAAAGAAACTATACTATGTTGGCTCCCTGAGGAAGGAGTCAGGATATGACTCCGAAATATGTAGGATGTAATAAAAAGCCATAGTTTGCATGCTAAATCGTGTCAAGTCCTTTCCTTTCGGATAAGCAGCGTGGATCCGGGAAGCACTGTCCTCCCATATTGCAGCCAGATATGTTTGACCTTGAAACGCTGCGGCATTTCAGAGAAAATCATACTTTAAAAGCTGTATGCTCACGCATGGAGAGACATGTCAATCCAGGGCAGCTGGTGTGAAGAAACCTGTCCATCTTGTCTCCCATGAAGCTCGGTCCCTGGTGGAATTTAAAGTATGATTTTCTCTGAAAATCTGACCCCTAGCATTAGGGTACCATCACACTTGGCGACGCACCAGCTATCACGACAACGATCCAACCTGGTAGGGATCGCTGGTGCGTCGCTACGTGATCACTGGTCAGATGTCAAACTGTCAGATCTCACCAGCGACGCAGCAACGATACAGCAGTCTTTGGGACCTTGTCACTCTCGGGTGTAGTATTGAGATCATTGGTCGTTGTCCCTGTCAAACACAGCGATGCATGCTACCCAGCAGGAGCATGACGACCAAAAAATGGTCCAGAACGGTTTGTAACAATCAGCGATCTCACAGCAGGGGCCTGATCGCTGCTGGATGCCACACAAAGCGAGAACGCTGTTGAGGTTGCTGTTGCGTCACAAAACTTGTGACTCAGCAGCGATCTCGCTTAGTGTGACAGGGGCAAAAGGCATTAAGAAGCACTTTCTTGTGCAAATGAACTGTTTTCTCTACATCCAAATATACTGATAACAGTGTAGACTCAGAACAAACCACTAATGCCTGAATGTGTTATAGCAGTACCTTTGCTGAATTTAATAGTTCTACTAATAATAATATTTAGTCACTTATACAGCATCATTAATTCCTCAGTGTTTTACATACATCAGCAACACTGTCCCTATCAGGGCTCAGAATCTAAACTGCCTATCAGTATGTCTTTGGAGTGTAGGAGGAATTCCACACAAGCACGGGGAAAATATACAAACTTCTTGCAGATGCTGTCCTTGGTAGAATTGAACCCAGAACCCCAGTGCTGCAAGACAGCATGCCTAACCTCTGAGCCACTGTGCTGCCCCATTCTGATTCTCACAAGAACTGTCAATCAAGGAGTGCCTGTCTTGCCAGAAACAAGGAAGTAAAGAGATTGCAGGGTTATAACTGATTAAGAGATAAGTTGCCAATAACCCTGCAGAAGGGTTGAGGTTACATTTTTTTTGACAGCTTATCAATCATAGGCAGCCAACATTTTTGGCAGACATATTGGAAAACCATAATAAATCATGATGATTATGAGTAATACTTGACTACAGCCCGTAATTCTGATAAGAGAACATCACTAGCCTTGACTTTAAACTAGAAAATGAGGATAATTATAGTCAACATAACCTTTATCAACCTTTTTTTAAAAAAAAAAAAATCATAGATGCTTTCAATAGTATTTTTATGGACAGGGAAAAAAGTGCCTTATTTTGTCAGGTAGTCCTTGAATTTCCAGACAGGTAGAAACCCTGGTATGCAGAAACAGAGACACCACATAAATTTGTGAGAATCTTAATACTAGAAAGCTTGTTATTGCTTGGAAAATACATGTGGGTGTGGGGAGAGAGGACCCCGATAACTATAAGAGCTTACGCTCTACAGGCGAGAGAAAGAAAAGATCCCGGTGACCAAAAGTGCTTACATTCTATAGGGATATGCAAATAGAGTCTGTGGAGCCTCGGTTAGGAGTCTCAAACACAGGACTAGCCATATATTCCTCCAGGGAAGGACCCAGCCAAGGGGTGGCTCCTTTGCGATACATTCTATAGGGGACACAGATTTACCTGGTGACTCTGGAAGTGGGAAACAACTCTGCCATTCAAACTGTGCTCTGATAGGAACCCCTGATTTGTGATTGCCGAGGTACTGACCATCACTGTACAAGATATAATAATCCACTTGATGTCAATGCAGAAGAGCATTTTGTAGGCACATATTGCGTCACAAAATGAAGTCAGACTGCACCGTGATGCTTTAGCAGCGTGGGAAATGGTGACGGGCAATATTTTCATGTGAATCAGATCTCAAAATGTTTTAATTTGCATAAAGTCATTTCAAGAAAATTTCTAGAAATGTGTCTCAAAGTCTATCCTCCATCAATATGCTCAACACTAATGTCCATTCTAGTCACTAGTTTGTAACCATTTTAAAAAGTGTCTAAAATTGAGATTACTATAGCACCAAAAAAGATTACAAAAAAAAATTGATCTATAAAATTTTATATGAAATAATTTGGTAATAACTTTATGCAATAAAACTATATTTCAGTTTGTTTTCTACCCATAAACTATTGGAACATGAAAACTTAGCTGTAAAGTAAAAAGACAGATTTTTATTGCATAACGTTGCTAAAATATAGTATAAATGTGCATAACTCACATATACATCACATATATTCAACATGAAAAAAAACATGACACATTTATGTAATAGTACATACCAGAAAGAGAGTAATCCCCTCTTTGACTCTCACTTTCGCGCACAAGAAAAGCCCCTGCCTGATTGCCTGGCATGATTAGCTGTTTTTCTGCCTCTGAACGCTTCATATCTTGGAAAAACCACCTGGAAAAAAAATTAAAGAAGCACTATGAGTGGAAAGCTCAATCATCTAGAACATATATTTTCTCCAACAAACCAATTTCAGATAACTTTTTCTACTGTAAATACTAAGAGTATTAGAAGTCATAAATACTCTACTGAGTAATATGAAACTTAAATATCCATTAAAAGAAAAAGAAAATGAGCAAGCTCATGTCAATGATCGTGTTGCACAGTAGATTAGTAATACCTATGTACTAGTGCATCTCAATGACGTAGAATATCATCAAAAATCAATGTAATATTGACATGTTTCAGGGCGTTTCTGGCAGCCATGAAACGCATTGACTAATAAATCAATATTATATTCACCATTTGATGTCTCGTGGAATACGGCAGTGTGGTTTTTAACCCTTCATCCTCCATAGTTTAATTTTCTGAAATACTGACCTTTGGGCTTTCATTGGCTGTAAGCCATAATCATCAACATTAACATAAAATAACACTTGTAATAGATCACTCAGTATGTAATGAGTCTATATAATATATGTGCTTCACTTTTTGTATTCAATTGATGAAATAAATTAACCTTTTGATGATATTCTAATTCATTGAGATGCACTAGTAGATTCACTCTGCTCTGTATAATTGTCAACTTCTGACATAATTGTGGATTATATGCTTATACTGATAACAATTATAAATATGTCAAAGGAAACTTCTAAGCCTTTTTAGTTCTAGGATCTAAATGTCTAACATTAAACTTCATTTAGCTCAGGCCTGAGGTCAGGGGCGTAACTATAGTCCGATGGGACCCGGTGTAAAATTTAGACCTGACTCGCCCCCGCGCGCATATTGGTCAGTTGTATGGGCCCTGTTTAACATTGTAAATCCTATAAAGACTCACACATTGACCCCTCTCCCCCTTCCTTATATATTAATGTCCCCCATCCTGGAATATGGCCCTTATCATGGTATATATGTCCCCCATCATGTTTTATATGGTCTTCCTCCTCCCACCACTATAGTACTCCAATTATTATAATGCCTCCCCATATTCCTCCATATATTACAATGTACCCCCATAGTCCTCCATGTATTATAATGCATCCCATAGTCCCCTATCCATAAGGTAGCCCCCATAATCATCCAATTATTATAATGCTCCGCCATTATCCTCCATATAGTATAATGCAGCCTCTCAGCCCTCCATATAGTATAATACAGCCTCACATCCCTCCATACAGTATAATGCAGCCTCATAACTCTCCATATAGTGCAGCCTCATATTTCTTCATATAGTGCAGCCTCATATAGTGCAGCTTCATATATGCAGTTTCATAACTCTTCATACTATCTATTGGACCCCCCCTCATCCCCTCATCCCCCCATAATCCTCTTGCCACTGTGCACTCAAAAAAATAATCTGTACTTAACTCTCCTGGTTCCCCTGTTGGTTTGGTCTCCTTTGAAGAAACTGAAAACTTAGTTTCACTGTGGAACATATAAAGCGGGAAGTACCGCCTATTCCTAGTGTGGAGGAGGTGATAGCAACCTGCTATATGCGTTCCAAAGTGGAACGCACGTCGGCACCGTTGTGGTAAGAGGAAGTGAGGGGAGGGACGGGGCTGGCAGTAGTTGGAAGCAGGAGGCTCGCCTTCTTTCCCTGGCACACTGGCCCCAAAGCGGTGTGCTTCCGCATGGTTACATGGATGTGTTTTCTTGGAGATGCACATTCATTGTGAAGCAGGTGCTGGGATCAGCAGGCGACACAGGCCCCTATATGTCCGGGCCCCTTCGCAGTCGTGATCCCGATCATTACTCTACTGCCTGGGGTGTTTTTTAAAAGCACAGTCCCAGTCTAAACTGGACTGAGTGGAGTAGAATGTTACATTAGAGATATAGTTGGAGCATTAGAGAGTCAGGGTCAAGGCTGACACAAGGTGTGAGTGCATGTTGAGTTGACCTCAAGTTTAATTTAATACTGTAATGAGACTGACATAATCTTGGAGTGAGATAAACTGTGGACAACACAAGCTCAATAAGGTCTTACCCAGTTAAATTAGGATAAAAACAAGTGCAGTGTTCGCTAAACTGATACAACCCTGAGCAAAACTTGAAAACAGCTGCTGTAGATGCCACAAGCACCAAGACTAAAGTTGATCCAAAAATAAACCAGAAGAACAGTGTGGTTATCCCTGGCTTATGGAGAATGATGATATAGCCGGTATATTGAATATGGATGAAAATTGGTTTATTTCAATGCATGATGAGACCTCAGGACATTTTGTGATCAGAAGGTCAGAACGTTTAGTTGACCACAGATCCTCTTTAAAGTTCGCTCATCACTTATCCTGAGTTGGAGCTTATTTAATTCTTTTCGGTGCTGAAGAGGTTAAGGTTCCTTTTCTATCCAGCTGTTCTAAACATGAAGTTGTAATCTCAGCTACTGCCACTCTTTTCCATTGCATAAACCCAAATTACTTTCTCCTTTGTCGGCTATATTTCTTTCTATGCTGACCTTACAAAAGAGTTGTCTCTGGAGAAAGCTGTGGTTATCTCTCTCTGGAGACGAATTGGAGGTCTTTTACCCTTGTCTGTTCCCCCTTCTTCTTGTTGTCTTTATATTAGAAGTAAGACTAGTGTCTTGCTGGCCTGTTTACTAGTCAAGGCAAGTCCAGGGTCACCTAGGGCCAAAGCACGTGATTGCACACAGGGTGGAGTACCCATTTAAGGATGTTAGGCCACGTGCACACGTTCAGTATTTGATGAGTTTTTTACCTCAGGATTTGTAGCCAAAACCAGGAGTGGATAATTAAATACAGAAGTGGTGATGTGTTTCTATTAGACTTTTCCTCTGATTGCTCCACTCCTGGTTTTGTCTACAAATCCTGAGGTAAAAAACTCATCAAATACTCAGCGTGTGCACGTGGCCTTAGGGAGCTCAAGTATCAGCAACATGTGAGTTAGGTGGTGACCTCTCTACCCTCTCCCTATTGCCAGGGCCTTCCTTTACATCTTACCTGGTATACCCCTCCTGATGTGCTGCTCTCCTGGCATTCCCTCACCCCCGTGTGACATTAGAAGATTATTTGTATCCCTATATTCCACATATAATTTTTGGGGGAGAGTTAGCAAACTCCAATACATATTACTAATCCACCAAAAAACAGTCAGAAAATACCTCAGAAGTTTTAAAATTTTTAAATACGAAAGCTTATCAATAACAAAAACTCCATAAAAAAGTATATTAAAATGTATAAATATTTATTAAATAATTTATATAAAAAATACCAATATATAAAAACACACATAGAGGAGGGTTATAAAACAGAAAAAAAATTATCTGACGAAGCCATCCAGTGAAACGCGTGTCGGGGTCCCTCCAGTAAAATATTTCTTATATAGTTTTTCCTTATATATCTTTTCTTGGTTCTGTAATTAATGGTGTGGGCTTTATATCTTTAAATGTTTTTTTTCATTTGATAAAGTAAAAAATGTTTTTACCGTGTTAGCCAGCAGATAGAAAAATATTAGAATCTGAGAGTCCTCAGTGTTGATACCTTATAATGGCTAACTGGAAAGATGGTAAACATAGCAAGCTTTCCAGACACTATGGCCTCTTCATCAGTCTGATAATGACACAAATTCTGTAGACACACACATATGTACATATGCAGGGTAGGATGATGCAGGAAATGAACTAACTTTGGTGAAGTGTAACACAGGACTTGGACAATCATTTTTGTGCCCCTGATCATACCATATTTGACATGAAAATACTAGTTTTAAAAGGTCATTTCAAGTTACAGAGAGACAGAAGAGTCTGGGAATATAATCTTATGTTGACCTTTGACAAATTCAGATTAGGAATGAATGTGCCGCGTGGATTTATGTCTTTTTACATTAATTGAGGAATTTCCAAATCTTGAAGAAACAACTAATCAAAGGACATAAAACTATCTGTTTCTTATTTCAGGACACTGATTTTCACTACACCAGATGCTCTCCCATCCTTCCAACTCTGCCAAGTCCTATGTTACATGTCACCAAACTTAGTTTATTTACTGCATCATCCAACCCTGTACATGTGTATATATGTGTATGTTCAAAAGTTGTGTCAATATTAAGCCTGATGAAGAGGCCATAGTGTCTCGAAAGCTTGCTTGTTATTACAATCTTTTCAGTTAGCCGTTAAAAGGTATTAACCACTGAGGACTCTCAGATTCTAATATACATTTTTTTCATTTGGTGATTCTGATTTTTTCTCCCAATTTGTGTCTATCATACTCCACTTTGAGAGGCATGCGAAGATGCTGACATCTACTGTGCACTTTTGGGAATACTTTTTTCCTGCAAATTACTAAGTATCATAGAGCAGGTGTCCCCATTTACTATTGTGCATTGGACCCCTAAGAGATTGGTGTTATGGCCACTTTACACACACCAACGTCTGTGTCCAACTTCTGAGCAACTTACTGGTTGCAGTGAAATCATGGACACATTGTTCCATTTTTGGCTGTGTACAAATGGAACAATGTGTCCATGATTTCACTGCAACCAGTAAGTTGTTCAGAAGTTGGACACAGAAGTTGGTGTGTGTAAAGTGGCCATTAGGGTATGTGCACACAGTGCATTTCTGCTGCATTTTTACCTGCTTTTGTACCCTGTTTTTTCTGCTAATGTATGCTAATCTATTCCTGTGTTTGGACTTTCTAGCAAAACCTATGTGTTTTGGAGAAAAGCTGTCCACACACATTGGTATTTGTTCTCTGCAGAAACACCCCCAGGTTTTGCTGCGTTTTGAAAAGAATGAGCATGTCAGTCCTGTCTGTGTTTTTGCTGCATGCAATGGCAAAAACGCATCTACCAAAATACAGCAAAAACCACAACCTAAGGCTGGGTTCACATTTGCGGACCTCTCCACAGCGTTCTGCAGAGGGAATCCGCAATATGACCGCAGCGGCCGCCAGCTCCTATCTTTATAATGGGGATGCATGGTGCTGCGCTTGACCGCGCAAGACAGTGCGCACCCATTCACTCATTTATGTGATATGTGCGCCGGCGGACGCCTGCGCACAAATCACACACTCTCGTCCGCACCAGGGACGCGACATGTTGCATTCCTGGTGCAGACGAGAGTGTGTGATCTGTACGCAGGCATCCGCCTGCGCACAGATCACATATAGGAGTGAATGGGTGCGCACGGTCATGCACGGTCAAGTGCAGCACCGTGCGCTCCCATTATAAAGATAGGAGCTGGCGGCAGCTGCGGTCACATTGCGGATCCCCTCTGCAGAACGCTGCGGAGGGGTCCGCAAATGTGAACCCAGCCAAATACAGTTGTGGCCAAAAGTATTGATATCCCTGCAATTCTGTCAGGTAATACTCAGTTTCTTCCTGAAAATGATTGCAATCACAAATTCGTTGGTATTATTATCTTCATTTAATTTGTCTTCAATGAAAAAACACAAAAGAGAATGAAGCAAAAAGCAAAACATTGATCATTTCACACAAAACTCCAAAAATGGGCTAGACACTGTTAGAAAAATCATGTGATGCTTCTCTAATTTGTGTAATTAACAGCACCTGTAACTTACCTGTAGCACCTAACAGGTGTTGGCAATAACTAAATCACACCTGCAGCCAGTTGACATGGATTAAAGTTCACTCAACCTCTGTCCTGTGTCCTTGTGTGTACCACATTGAGCATGGAGAAAAGAAAGAAGACCAAAGAACTGTCTGAGGACTTGAGAAACCAAATTGTGAGGAAGCATGAGCAATCTCAAGGCTACAAGTCCATCTCCAAAGACTTGAATGTTCCTGTGTCTACCGTGCACAGTGTCATCAAGAAGTTTAAAGCCCATGGCACTGTGGCTAATCTCCCTAGATGTGGACGGAAAAGAAAAATTGACAAGAGATTTCAACGCAAGATTGTGCGGATGGTGGATGAAGAACCTTGACTAACATCCAAACAAGTTCAAGCTGCCCTGCAGTCCGAGGGTGCAACAGTGTCAACCCGTACTATCCGTCGGCGTCTGAATGAAAAGGGACTGTATGGTAGGATACCCAGGAAGACCCCACTTCGTACCCCGAGACATAAAAAAGCCAGGCTGGAGTTTGCCAAAACGTACCTGAGAAAGCCTAAAACATTTTGGAAGAATGTTCTCTGGTCAGATGAGACAAAAGTAGAGCTTTTTGGGCAAAGGCATCAACATAGAGTTTACAGGAAAAAATAAGAGGCATTCAAAGAAAAGAACACGGTCCCTACAGTCAAACATGGCGGAGGTTCCCTGATGCTTTGAGGTTGCTTTGCTGCCTCTGGCACTAGACTGCTTGACCGTGTGCATGGCATTATGAAGTCTGAAGACTACCAACAAATTTTGCAGCATAATGTAGGGCCCAGTGTGAGAAAGCTGGGTCTCCCTCAGAGGTCATGGGTCTTCCAGCAGGACAATGACCCAAAACACACTTCAAAAAACACTAGAAAATGGTTTGAGAGAAAGCACTGGAGACTTCTAAGGTGACCAGCAACGAGTCCAGACCTGAATCCCATAGAACACATGTGAAGAGATCTAAAAATGGCAGTTTGGAGAAGGCACCCTTCAAATATCAGGGACCTGGAGCAGTTTGCCAAAGAAGAATGGTCTAAAATTCCAGCAGAGCATTGTAAGAAACTTATTGATGGTTACCGGAATCAGTTGATCGCAGTTATTTTGGCTATAGGTTGTGCAACCAAGTATTAGGCTAAGGGTGGCAATACTTTTGTCTGGCCCATTTTTGGAGTTTTGTGTGAAATGATCAATGTTTTGCTTTTTGCTTCATTCTCTTTTGTGTTTTTTCATTGAAGACAAATTAAATGAAGATAATAATACCAAAGAATTTGTGATTGCAATTATTTTCAGGAAGAAACTGAGTATTATCTGACAGAATTGCAGGGGTGTCAATACTTTTGGCCACAACTGTATACACGTCATCTAGAGATCCTAGAAACCTGTACAGGTTATTCTGTGTTTTTAACCACAACAAAAACTCCCTGTGTGCACATAGCCTTAGACTACTTTCAGACGTGGCGTAATAGCCGCATAATCCTGCTTTTACGCGGTGCTTTAAAGTGCTAGAGTAAAAGCAGTGCCCAAGAAAGCTGGAAATGCCTTCCAGCAAAAGCTATGGTGGTGTTTTGCCGCGTATTTATGCGCGGGCGCTTTCACTGCAAAAGCACCTGCGCAAAAAGAAATGACATGGCAAAAAGAATAGACATGGCAATTCTTGGTGCTTTTTTCAGTGTGCTTTCCCCATAGGCTACAAATTAACATGGCCTCTGGGAAAGTGCGACAAGAAAAGTGCCGAAAAGCATCGAGAAAAGCTCGATGTCAGCATGCAGTAGCGCTTTTTTACTGCCGATTATACGGCAAAAAGCGCTGTGAGTGAACCTAGCCTTAGACTCTAAGAGCACAGTGTTGATGTGTTTCCTGTGAGAGAAACAGACCTGAGAATCTGTTGAATGCCACTTTCAATCTATGACAGCAGCATTAACAGTGTGGCGGCATGAGAGTGCATCATAGGGGTGTATCATTTTATGTGCCCATCAACTGCCCCTCAATAACTTTGCGGGGTGCTGATGGATTGCTATAAAAGCCTGTAGCTGGGCTTCAAAGGATACCGTGATTTTTACTAAATACAGCAAAACTGTGATCTGCTGTATATAGCACAAGCGTTGAGACGATTGTAGGTTCAAGTCCCCTAAATAACAATTACAGTAAAAAGTACAAAACAAAACAAAAAGTTCTAATTAATAAGAAAAAAAATATAAAACCTCAATTCAACCCCTATTTCACCCATTATAAATAAAAATATAAAATGATACACATATGTGGTATCGCGGTATTCATAAAAGTCAATTATATCACAACATAAATTTAGCCAAACTGATTGGTAAACACAAAAAAAATTCAAGAAACACAAACTGCATTTTCTTTTTGGTTGCCGCAACACTGCAAAATAAAATGCTGTAAGAGGTAATTTAAATATCATGTCTAACCCTAAATTGTATCAAAATGTTATCTCCCATGCAAAAAATAAGCCATCACACAGCTCGATAGACTAAAACATGAAAAGGTTATGCATCTCAAAAAATGACAACTTAATAAAAAGATTTCCAATTTTTTTTCTACAATAAATAAAAAAACTGGACAAATTATGATGCCACACAATGCATACCATAAAAAAAGAAGGGGTTAAAGCGTAATCGTCGTTATAGTTTTTATTCCATAAACTAATAGTGCAAATGAAAATAGACAACTTTGTAGCATATCTTATCATAGAAATCTGATTCTTTCTCTGCCAGAACTGATCAATCATTATTAAAGAGAACATGTCACCCCCCTGGTGCTTTGCAAACTGAATGCAGCACTGAATTCAGCATGTATCCTGCATTCAGGGAAGGGGGTCTCCCATGTTTCTACCCTTGCCCTTCCCCCCCCCCCGCCTGTAACCTTTGAAAAACAATTTAGAAATTTGTAAGTTAAGAAGTCTGGAGGGAATTCACTTATCTTGCTCCCCTCATGGCATAGAGGGTCCTCCCCGCCTCTGGCCTCTCTGTGCCACCTCCTGGCTCTTTGATCTGACTCCTGCCTCCTCCTTACTGTCACCGTCTCTATTCACACAGGTGCACAACAAGGAATGAATAGTTAGAAGCGGCCACGGCTGCTGATACCGCCCTTTTATGTGACATCAGAAACAGATCCCACCCTGCTGTAAGCATAAAGCATAATGTTTATCAAGGCGGGATTTGGCTCTGATGTCACATAAAAGGGCGGTATCAGCAGCCGTTACTGCTTCTAACTATTCCTCGTTGTGCGCCAGTGTGAATAGAGATGCTGATACACAGGCGCAGGTGAGGAGGGGCCAGACACAGGCAGGAGGCAGATCAAAGAGCCAGGAGGCAGCACAGAGAGGCCAGAGGCAGGAAGGACCCTCTATGCAGTGACAAGAACAAGGTAAGTGAACTCCATCCGGATTTCTTAACTTACAGATTTCTAAAGTGTTTTTTAAAGGTTACAGGGGGGTACAAACATGGGAGACCCCTTCCCTGAATGCAGCAGACACACTGCATTCAGTTAGCAAAGCACCAGGGGGGTGACAGGTCATCTTTAAGGATGAGCGAACCTGACCATAAAGTTTGCAGATTATACCCAAAACATACTTTTGAAAAATGTTCAGTGTTCGGATCTTTAGTTCGGGTGCTATACATATGTGTACCACTGTGCTCGGGTACACTCGGTGCTTGGCCCAGTGCAAACCGTTTGCAGTGTTTGAATGGCTCTTACTAGGGGTAAAATCAAAGAAAATGGCAAAACCCCACCCTCCCTCCCCAGAATTATTTGGCTTATGGCTGGCTGTATGTGGGCAGAGAGTAAAACTGCCAAATCAGTGACTTCCAATGGTGTTCAGGTCAGTTTGAACCTCATGTTACTCATGAGAATCTATGTAGGAAGAAGAGGGAGGAGGGGCGGAGCTCTGCATCTAGCTCCACCCTCTAACTCTAGCACATCCCTTTGCATTTAGCTCCTCCCTAAAGAACTTATTTTTATGATGTCTAACTAATTATACCAATTTAATAACATGGGGAAATGGTGAAGAAAAGTTGAACTTCATAGACTTAAGTCTTTTTTCAACCTGTAAAAAATAATAACACTTTCATTTCCAAAGACTACATCTACGGCCGTATAATTATGTGTATCTGAACACTTTTCTAAGGCTCCTTTCACTTGCAGCATAGCAGCTTTTTTTTCGCGGCCGCAAGTGCTGGATCCGGCCGATCCGGCGTAACCGCACTTGTTGCACCGGACCGCAAGCCCCATAGACAATGCATGGGGCTTGCCGGATCCAGGCCGCAAGTCGGCCTTTAGGCGGCAGATCCAGCAGTTGCCGCGCCACCTTCCAGATCTGCCGCACATCAGAGAAAACCGCTGGTGTGAAAGGGCCCTTACTTAAATGTCCAGGCTTGAATAACTTTGAGCAACAAAAATGCTAAAAGAATGTATGCACCATGAATAAATGAATGGAATGAATGAATGAATGAATAATTTAATGATTTTGCTCATAATATGAAAAATTAAAAAACTAATATGTTTTAAAAAGTTGAATAGCTTCACCAGCTTTAATTATTCTTCCAACTAGTAAACAATACAATTTTGGTGCATTCATGACATAATTCATTGTAAATAAGCTTTTGGCAGACAAATATCCTCATTGCTCAATGACTGATGTATTGTTCTACTCTGTATTATAATGAAAGCAAGTAGGATGATATTTTTTCTCTGCCGTTTTGTGATACATCCCAATCTGAGAGCCATTTTTTGAAGCAGACAAGCAGGTTTTAAAGAAGCATTCATGCACTAATATTTTAAAATAAGTAAAACAATGCTGTGTCTGTGTTTAACAGGGAAACCTTTGTGTGTAGTTTTATTCAAAATTGTATGCTATTTACACAGCTGAACTCTTTGATCATAAAAGAACACAAAAAAACTATGTTCTGCTCACTATCTAGATAATAGTTTGAGGCACTGAAGTATGCAAACTTATAAATTAAATGGTAACTTTACAGTATTTTCAACAAACTTTCTCATTTGTGTTTGAGGAATGACACTATATCTGGTTATTATATGACTATTATAGCCTGCCGTTTTCTCTCTACAGGCTCCATTTCTTATGGTACCTTTACACGCGGCTACATTTCTAGGGTGGCTACAGGTAACTTACTGGTTGCAGTGAAATCATGGAGACATGGTTCTATCTTGTTGCTGTGTACAAATGGAATCATGTCTCCATGATTTCACTGCAGCCAGTAAGTTACCTGTTGACACCCTAGAAATGTTGCCGCGTGTAAAGGTACCATTAATTTGTTATTGATTCTGAACTGGTGAGTGGATGATGATGTCTCCCTTACACAGAAAAGCATACAAAGAGGGATTGCTACTCTTCAATCATTAGTTACCTCAATTGAGGTTAAAGACTTGTTAGAAAGCTCAACACAATCTTTCTGGGTCTTCCCATCTGTTTCCTCACTCTGCTCCTCACTCCCCTCAACTTTCCATAGAATATCACAGGACATGTAACCTGAAACCTCACTCTACTGATAATCCGTCTTGAGTTGAGATGTTAAGAGATTGACTTGAGTTGTTTTTAATCAGTAGATGACAAGTTCAAAAGATAGAGCAGAGGGGGAGAGTGTCTCATAAATATACACTCATCACTGCTTACTCTGAAAAGCTGCTTGAAAGTACAGTTTCTCCTTAACGGTTTGGTTTGGTACCTGAAAATTAACAATTTTTTGCCTAGCTTCCTTTTCAGGAGTCAGACTCATTGCATTCATCTTAATTGGAGGGGGTTGTGCATACAGAACAACCAGTTAATTCTCCTCCCAACATGTAATGTACGTCACATATTGGGTGCGGCTTTATTGAGCAGGCTCAGCTACTACTGCCTCCAACCAAAGTAATCACAGCTAGTTTTGACAGTTGAGTGCTTAGATAATGGTGCATATGCTCGACTGCTGCTTCTTTCATTCAGTGGAACTGTCAAGTTTTTTTTTTCATCAGCCCCTACGGGGAAAGAATGGTTGAGCATGCGCACAGCTGTTCAATTATAACAGGGATAAAAGTGCCATTTTTGTCAACTGGTGATGGTCCAAGGAATCAAATCATAATTAATGTATAAGTTATCACAAAGCCTGTTGATAGGTGATCACTTCTTCCACAATACAACTCTCTTAACCCCTTAGTAATAGTAATAATAATAGTTAGCCAATTTTCACCTTAACGACCAGACCATTTTTTCCAATTGGGATCATTGTCACGTTATGAAGTAATATCTCTGGAACGCTTCAATGGATTCCAGACTGTTCTTTCATGGCCTATTGGACTTCATGTTAGTGGTAAATTTAAAACGATATTTTTTGTGTTTATATTTGAAAAAAACTGAATTTTGGCAGAAAATTTGAAGTGCCAACTTTTGAATTTTTATTTCATGGAACCTTAGAGTAATGTCACACAGCATAGTTAATATATAACATTTTCACTTTAGGGGGACTATATGATAGAAAACACCCAGAAACTGCACCCTTCAAGCTGCTCAAAACCACATTCAAGAAGATTATTAATCCCTCACCTGCTTCACAAAAAATTATTTTTGATCAACAGCTAGGGTAAAGCTGACAGCTGGAGCCTATAAACCACAGCTGACAGCTTTATCTTGGCTGGTAATCCAAAACAGAGGTCAACATATGTCGTTTCAAATTATTTATTTATAAATAAATAAATAATTTGAAAAAAAAACAGCATAGGATTCCCCTCCATTTTGGAATGCCAGCAAAAGTATAGCCGACAGCTTGGGCCTGGTATTCTCAGTGAGGAAAGGGTCATGGTTATTGGCCCTTCCCAGCCTAAAAATAGCAGGACACCACCACCATAGAACTGGCGCTTTCATGAGATGTGCCAATCCTGGCGCTTACCCTGGCTCTTCCCGCTGCTGTGGTGATGGTGGCAGCCAGGGTAATAGTATTTAGGGTTGATGTCAACTGGGTAATGTCCGGTGGTATCAAGTCCAGAAGTTAGTTGTGTCAATCAGATACCTGAATTTACTAACTAAACCAGTATGGACACAAATAAACACAACAATAAAAAAATATTTATTTGAAAAAACACTTTCTAACACAAACCCTAGAGAAAAAAGGACTGACGTAGTCCAGTGGAAGGTCCCTCGACGAATCTCAGTCTTACAGCATATGGGTGAATACCACATGTGTTATAAAACCAGGCACTTTCCCAGGGGAATGACGTGTCATAACCTCAGTGAGATCGTGACAGTTCAGGAGCGCCTTGTCACACAGGGGTTAACTGCAGAGCAGATCACCATGGGATCACAATTGATCCCTGTGTGATCGGAGGATTGTGACCTGTCATAACCTGACTGAGGTTACTATAACATGTCAGTCCCCTGGGAGGGCAGAACAGCCTCTGCTCTGACAAGGAGCCCATCATCCCGGAATTTGGGCACAGGATGAAGACACTTCTTGACACCAGGAGTCAGAGTGGACTATCAAGGGGCAGAGTGACTGAGGTACCAGCGAGGGGGACACAGGTGGGGGTGGAAACCAGAAGTCAGACGGACTTTATGGGGATTTTTTTTTTCTGTTGGTCAGCACTATGTTGGGGATGAGGGCAGGGGTGACTTTAGTGGTATCAGGAGACCTTGGATCACTGTCGCAGTGACTCAGTGAGTGATACCACCGCTCCCTGATCAGTCTGTGTGATTGCAGAGGCTTCAGCAAGAGGAAGCTTGTTCCTTCGCTGCAATGACTTGATGCAGCAGAGCCGAGTGTGCTTTGTGGGACCATCATGGTAGATTATCATTGGAGGGTATGATGGGGTAATAAATTGGAACAAGAGGCTTGTCGGTCTCATTTATTTCAAATAAAAGATTTTTCTGACTTGTGCTTTTTAACTATTTCTTCACAGGATTGGTAATGTGGGGGTCTCATAGAGACCTGAACGTTATCAATCTGGGTTTCATGAAAGCTGTCAATTCTCAGCTGTCATTAACCCATTCTATCACCTCAATACTACCGCATCAGGGCATGGGGAAGAGCAGGTTAAAGCGTCGAATGAATTTCTGAGGCGGCCTGGCGGGGGCCAATAACTATGAGCCTCACCACACTGAAAATAGAAGCCCACTGCTGCCTGGTTTTACCAGCTGGCAATCAAAAATAGGGTAAAGACCACACATGTTTTTAAATTATATATTTAAATAATCTAAAAAAAAATTCTGGTCTCCCCTGTTTTTTGGATTGCCAGCCAAGGTATAGCCAGGACAGGCACTGAGGATTAAAAATACAGCGAAGGTCTGTGTAAATTTTTTATTATTTTTTTCTACTCTACTATGATGTCAGGTTTGTTGCTTATGGCAACCAATCACAGATACCAGCATTATGGGTGAGGGGTGCAACAGCCAATCACAGATGCTGCCACAGACAGCGGGCATATGTAATTGGCAGTTGGAGCCAGTGCATTACCCTGGAAGCAGCTATACATTCTAGCATCTACAGTGCAGTGAATAACCAGGAAGTTAATAAACGGACTGGAATTACAAGCATGCGGACCCAGTAAGTACCGTATTTTCCGCTTTTTAAGATGCACTTTCATTTCCCCCAAATTGGGGAGGAAATAGGGGTGCGTCTTACAAAGCGGACAGTGAAAAAATGGGGTGAAAAGTTAAAAAAAACTTTTTTTACCCAGCGGCTGGCGGCGGCTGCGGGGGAGACTGGTAGCAGGCATGGTTCCGGTGGGGCAATGCAGCTGGCTTGGCGGTCGGAGGTATGCGGGCGGCAGTCTTGATGTCCTGTGCGGCGGCAGCACTATTGTACAGGCCGGCGCCATTGCAAAATCCGGACGCGGCTGACGTGTTTCCGGTTTGCAATACAAGTTTCCCATTTGCAGAGGGAAACTAGTATTGCGCGCCTATGTCTGCCACACAGGACTTCAAGAAAATGGCCGCGGCGCATGCGCAGACTGCGATCCGCGGCCATTTCTAGACACTAGAGCATGCATTGCCAGACCGGCAATGCATGCTGGGAAATAATAATGGCGGCGCCCACCGGAGACCGGCGCAACACCCCCCTCAGCTCCTGCCTTGGCCCCCAACCTCCGTGGGCCACCAGAGACCGGTGCAACACCCCCGCAGCCTCTGCCTTGCCCCTCAACCTCCGTGGCTCCCTCGGTAAGACTTGGGGGGGCTATGCACCAGGATGTATGTCCCCCATTCTGGGTATATCAGGAGGGCTATTAACCTGGATGGGGTATGGAAACCAGGATGGGGGCATATTTATCAGGAAGGGGCATACATACCAGGCTGGGAGCATGGGTACCAGGAGGGGGCACATATACCAGCATGGGGACATGGATACCAACAGGGGGACCATATATCAGGAGGAAGACCATATACCAGGATGGGGGCATGGATACAAGGATTGGGACCATATATCAGGATGCAGGCATGGATATCAGGAGGGGGCACATATACCAGAATGGAGACAAATATACCAGAAAAGGGGACATATAAACTGATTGTAAGACAGACACTGGCATTATAAGACGGACCCCATTTTACATTAAAAATTATTTTTTTTCTCTTTTAATTCACCAAATTTGGGGGTGCGTCTTATAATCAGGTGCGTCTTATAAAGCGAAAAATACGGTAATCATGCTGATGTTTAATCACTGTTTTGTTTTTTTTCTACAGCCCACCAGCCCCTCTAGCCACCATTCATAACTTTAAATTCCTGGGTTCGGGGTTTGGACTCAAGTTCGGGTCAAGTTCGGTCCTGAACCTGGATTTTAAAAAAAAGTCCATCCGGATCCGCCAAAGCTGAACATTACTACTTGTAACCTTGAGATTGTTGATATTTTTAACAATTTTGGTTCTCAAGCCCTCAGACAGTCCTCATTCTGTTCTCATACTTGGTTTGGCACAAACAGACACAATGCAAAGATTGAATCAACGTCTCCACTTTTTGTCTGGATTCAAGTGTGATTTTCCTATTGCCCATATCTGTTACTTGCCACAGGTAAGTTTGAATGAGCATCACTGCTTGAAACAAAAATGTTTACTCACAATTTTGGAAAAGTACCAACAATTTTGTACATTTATTAATGCCTGTTTTGGAGGAAATATGTGAAATGATGTCCAATGTTTTGGCATATTCAGACTTAAAAATGGTAAATTAACCATTCAATATAATATTATTAAAAATGCAAAAAAATAAAAAATCCCTCCTCCACCTAAAAAAACAAGACTATAATGTATGTATCAAGGAAACAATGGAAAAATACTATTATCAAGGTCAAATTGAACCTTATCTTCATTTGCTTCTAGGGAAATCAAAATCATGGTTAACAAATATATTGTTTCCTTACCAGTGTGTTATCACAAAAATTTGATAACCAAGTCATGATGCATTTTTAAAACTGAAGAAAGACTAAACAAAGGAAGCATTTAAATGCAAAATGGTAATGCCTTATTTGTATTTAACATGTTGACTTTGCAATAGGATGTAAAGCATGAACTAACTCTAAGGGGGGAATGAATCAACACAGGTGTTTTAGATATCATCAGAGTTATGTACATTTTTTAAATAAATGTTTTAGTAAACCTTGCATAGTATTCATTGAAAGTTATGTTTTTGTACGCTTTAGTCAAGTGGGTGGTCCTATTCAATGATTGACAGTCTTCCCTGTATGACTGCGAATGTAGATATACCGTATATACTCGTGTATAAGCTGAGTTTTTCAGCCCAAAATTTGGGCTGAAAAGTCTCCCCCTCGGCTTATACACGGGTCAATACGGTAGGCTGCGTGGTGGGGCCTGTGGAGGCTGGAGGAGGCGGGGGAGGCTGCTGTATGAGCGGCCCAGTCACGTGGGGCCGCTCATTATATATGCACTGCTTCCCCCTGTCAATCAGCGGCAGGGGGAAGCAATGCATATATGCCCCCAAATGCTGGCACTCTCCCCCCTTGTAAGGGCCCCCCCCCCCCCCCCCGCTGCGTATCTTACCATCCCGGTCTTCTGCACAGCGCCGCTCCTCAGTGCTCCGTTCTTCATGCTCCCGTCCTGCTACATCCGGGATCTCCGGCCATCGCAGGTATATGGTCATCGTCGACGGCCGGGGATCCGGATGCGCGCGGGACGGAGCATGAAGAACGGAGCACCGAGGACGGCCTGGGCAGAGCGCTGATGGAAGTACGCATGGGGGATACATGGGGGGCTTGATCAGCATGGGGGCGATATCCGCTTTATCAGGGGGCTGTATATACCCCTGGGGCTGCTGTATACTACCACTGGGGCTGTATATACACTTGGGGCTGCTGTATACTACCACTGGGGCTGTATATATCAACTCTGGGGTGCTGTATACTACCACTGGGGCTGTATATACCTCTGGGGCTGCTGTATACTACCACTGGGGCTGTATATACCACTGGGTCTGCTGTATACTACCACTGGGGCTGTATATACCACTGGGGCTGCTGTATACTACCACTGGGGCTGTATATACCACTGGGGCTGCTGTATACTACCACTGGGGCTGTATATACCCTGGGGCTGCTGTATACTACCACTGGGGCTGTATATACCACTGGGGCTGCTGTATACTACCACTGGGGCTGTATATACCACTGGGGCTGCTGTATACTACCACTGGGGCTGTATATACCTCTGGGGCTGCTGTATACTACCACTGGGGCTGTATATATACCACTGGGGCTGCTGTATACTACCACTGGGCTGTATATACCCTGGCTGCTGTATACTACCACTGGGCTGTATATACCACTGGGGCTGTTTATACTAACCACTGGGCTGTATATACCACTGGGCTGCTGTATACTACCACTGGCTGTAATACCTCTGGGGCTGCTGTATACTACCACATAGGCGCTGTAACTACCTGGGGCTGCTGCTGTATATACCACTGGGGCTGCTGCTGTATATACCACTGGGGCTGCTGCTGTATACTACCATGAGGGCTGCTGTATATACTTCTGGGCCTGCTGTATACTAACTACTGGGGCTGCTGCTGTATATACCACTGGGGCTGCTGCTGTATATACCACTGGGGCTGCTGCTGTATACTACCACTGGGGCTGCTGTATATACCTCTGGGGCTGCTGTATACCACACTGCTGGGGGCTGTATACCTGTGCTGGGGTCCACCCTCGGCTTATACACGAGTCAATAGGTTCTCCCAGGTTTTGGGGGCAAAAGTAGGGGGGTCGGCTTATACACGAGTATATACGGTAGTTGTCAGTCACTGAGTAGGACCACCCACTAGACTCATTCACATAAACATCGGGAATTTCAGTGAATAAAATACAAGTTGGAGTCAATCTTTTCCAACAAACATCATTCTGCTGAGCTTCTCTTTCTCTATACCATGCTGCCCTTAAATTGGACTTCATAAGTTCCCTTTAATAAAATGTTCACTGAAGTCAGATGCGCCAAATTATAAATGTACATTCCTGTTAATGAAATCGGTAAATGATTTGGTCCATAAAAATCAGAAATTGTGCTACAGTTGTAACCAGACGTTTACATACATTATATAAAAGGACAACTTATACCAGATTTTCTCATTATCTGACATGAAAAAACCTCAGAATAAACCTTTCCCATTTTAGGTTAATTAGGATTACCATAATTATTAATATTTGTCAAATTCCAGAATAATCAGACAGAAAGAATGTTTTAAGGAATTTTTGTTACTTTCTGCCAAGTCAAAAGTTTACATACACTAAGATTACTATGCTTTTAAACAATTTAGGACAGCCCGTAGGATGATGTCATGTATTTGGAAGCTTCTGATAGGTTTAATATCTGAGTTAATTAGAGGCACACCTGTGGATTTATTTTATTGCACACCTGAAACACACTGCTTCTTTGTGTAGCATCATGGGAAAGTCTAAAGAAATCAGCAAAGATATCAGGAAGAGAATTGTGGACTTGCCCAAGTCTGGTTTAAACTTGGTTGCAATTTACACTGGAAGGTGCCTCATTCATCTGTACAAAAAATTATACGCAAATACAAACAAGATGAGAATGTCCAGCCATCATACTGCTCAGGAAGGAAACAGGGTCTTTATCCTAGAAATGAATGGGCTTTGGTCCAACATGTACATATCAACCCAAGAACAAAAGCAAAAAACCTTATGAAGATGATGGCAGAAGCTGATAAGATTGTGTCATTATCCACAGGAAAATTAGTACTGTATCATCATGGGCTGAAAGGCCACTCTGCCAGGAAGAAGCCATTACCCCAAAAGAAACAAAAAAGCCAGATTACTGTTTACAAATGCACACAGTAACAAAGACCTAACGTTTTGGAGATATGTCCTGTGATCTGACAAAATTAAAATTGAACTGTTTGGCCATAACAATCATAGTTGCATGTGAAGGAAAAAGGGAGACGCTTAGAAGGCTAAGAACAACATCTCAACTGTGAAACATGTGGGTGCCAGCATCATGTTGTGGGGTTGTTTTGCTGCAGGAGGAACTGGTGAACTTCACAAAGTAGAAGTCATCATGAGAAAAGATTATATGGCAATACTGAAGCAACATCTCAAGACATCAGCCTGGAAATTAAACCATGGTCAGAAATGAGTCTTCCAAATGACATGAAACATACTACCAAACTGGTTACAAATTGACTTAAGGATAACATAGCCAATATTTTAGAGTAACCATCACTAAGCCTTGATCTCAATTCTAGTGAAATTTTATGGGCAAAGCTGAAAAGACAGGTGCGAGCAAGGTGACCTACAAACATGGCTCAATTCTGTCAGCAGGAATGGGCCCAAATTCCTACTAACTATTGTGAGAAAGTTGTGGAAGGATATCTGAAATGTTTGACCCAAATTATACAGTTTTAGGGCTCAGACACACTCACCAGAGTTTGACTGAGGAGACTCTGAAAGGGCTGGAGCAGTGACCCTGAACGGCTTCTCCCTATTTGGACGGAGCTGTCAGCTGATTGTGTATTTGTGCAGCTCCAGACTCCCCGTCAAGAGAGGGAGAAGCCAGTCAGGGTCACTGCTCGAGCCCTTTCAGAGTCTCCTCAGTCAAACTCGGATGTAACTAGGAAAGAGTGTCCAAGCCCTTAGGGTAATGGTACCAAATACTAATTAAATGTATGTAAACTTGTGACTTTGCAGAAAGTAATAAAAATGCCTTAAAACATTCTCTCTCTCTCTCATTATTCTGTCATTTGGCAAATATTAATAATTATGGTGCTCCTAATTGACCTAAAATAGGAAAGAATCCTGATTTCATGTCAGATAGAATAAACATCCATATGTGTCTTTTTATATAGTGTATGTAAACTTCTGGTTTCAACTGTAGGTCAGGGACTGAAGTCCATTTCCTGTAAAGTTAATACCACTTTGTATTGTAACTTTTAGCAAATCTGTTGGCTCACGTTAGGCCATAGCCTCTTCCATCAAGCTCCATCCTCTATTCAGAGCAAGAGTGAAAGCAACTGAGAAGACAGGTTCTTTTTAAACTTAGTCATTCTAAAGCCCCCCGTCACACTAAGCGAGATTGCTAGCGAGATCGCTGCTGAGTCACAAGTTTTGTGACGCAACAACGACCTCAACAGCGATCTCGATACATTTGACATGTAGCAGCGAGATTGCTGATCGTTAAAAAACATTCTGGACCATTTTTTGTTTGCTGCGCTCCCGCTGGGCAGCATGCATTGCTGTGTTTGACAGGGACAACGACCAACGATCTCAACACTATGCCCAAGAGTGACAGATTCCCAATGACCGCCGTATCATTGTTGCGTTGCTGGTGAGATCTGACTGTTTGACATCTCACCAGGGATCTGGTAGCGACTCACCAGCGATCCCTACCAGGTCGTATCATTGTCGGAGTCACTGGAGTGTCGCCAAGTGTGACGTATCCTTAGAAGCCTTGTAGGAACCATATAAAAAGGAGAGTGCTGTCTTTCAATCAGTGTGGCAAAAGAAGGGCTGCAGAAAATCATGCAATACTTTAATAGGGTTATCTGTGCATATAATATGGATGACAAATAAACAAGATAAGCCAACATATCAGGGTTTCTGTCAAAGTTACAACAAAATAATAAGAGACTATTTACTCCTTCTAAACTCAAAGTACATCTACTCTATAATTGCCGTAGGCACGTTTGTGTCGGACCCCGGCACGCCGTGGCTTTGTCACTATGTGACGTCACCACGTGCGAGGCATTGCCCACGTAGCGGGCATTGCGAGCCGTCGCAATGCCCGAGTAGCGGGCATTGCGACCCCTCGCCGCTGTCATCCCGCTCCGGAGCAGCTGCTGTCAGCACATGCTGACACAGTGCTCCGGAGCCTGTGCCCCTGTGATCCCGCTCCGGAGCAGCTGCTGTCAGCACATGCTGACACAGTGCTCCGGAGCCTGTGCCCCTGTGCCCCTGTGCCCCCGCTCTGGAGCAGCTGCTGTCAGCACATGCTGACACAGTGCTCCGGAGCCTGTGCCCCTGTGCCCCCGCTCCGGAGCAGCTGCTGTCAACACATGCTGACACAGTGCTCCGGAGCCTGTGCCCCTGTGATCCCGCTCCGGAGCAGCTGCTGTCAGCACATGCTGACACAGTGCTCCGGAGCCTGTGCCCCTGTGCCCCTGTGCCCCGTCATACTTACCACCAGATCGCACCCGCCTCCGTCTTCCGCCACCAAGATGGCGGCCGGGAAGTATCACGAGAGTTCCCGGCCGCCATCTTGGTTTCGCCCTGTTCACAGTGGCGACATGCAAGATGGCGATGGAAGTAAGTATTTCGCCGCCACTCTGCCCCCCCCCCCGGCCTCCACTGACCACTCTGCCCCCCGGCCTCTGCTGACCACTCTGTCCCCCTTGATCTCCGCTGACCACTTTGCCCCCCTGGCCGCCGCTGACCACTCTGCCTCCCCTTCCCTCCACTGACCACTCTGCCCCCCCTTCCCTCCACTGACCACTCTGCCCCCCCACCCTCAGCTGACCACTATGCCCCCAACTGCCCTCCGCTGACCACTCTGCCCCCCCAGCCTCCGCTGATCACCCTGCCCCCCGACCTTCGCTGACCACTCTGCCCCCCCCTTGGGCCTACACTGACCACTCTGCCCCCCGTTCTCTGCTGACCACTCTGCCTTCCGTCCTCCGCTGATAAACTCTGCCCTCCGTCCTCTGCTGACCACTCTGCCCTCCGTCCTCCGCTGACCACTTAGCCACTGTACAGTGCTGACCACTGAGCCACCGTGCAGTGCTGACCACTGAGCCACCGTACAGTGCTGACCACTGAGCCACCGTACAGTGCTGACCACTGAGCCACCGTACAGTGCTGACCACTGAGCCACCGTACAGTGCTGACCACTGAACCACTGTACAGTGCTGACCACTGAGCCACCGTACAGTGCTGACCACTGAGCCACCATACAGTGCTGACCACTGAGACACCATATACAGTGCTAACCACTGAGCCACCATATACAGTGCTAACCACTGAGCCACCATATACAGTGCTAACCACTGAGCCACTGTACAGTGCTGACCACTGAGCCACCGTACAGTGATGACCACTGAGCCACCGTCGAGTGCTGACCACTGATCCACCATATACAGTTCTAACCACTGAGCCACTGTACAGTGCTGACCACTGAGCCACCGTGCAGTGCTGACCACTGAGCCACCGTACAGTGCTGACCACTGAGCCACCGTACAGTGCTAACCACTGAGCCACCATATACAGTGCTAACCACTGAGCCACCATATACCGTGCTAACCACTGAGCCACCGTACAGTGCTAACCACTGAGCCACCGTACAGTGCTAACTACTGAGCCACTATAAATCTAATTTATAATTGCCTTAGCGCACTTCCGGCATTTTCGGGTCAACTTCCGTTGTCGTGGACGTGGCTGCCGCAAGGCAGCCACGCCACACACGAAGCAGTGGCCGCGTAGCGGCCATTGCGAGCCGTAGCAATGCCGCGAGCAATGGCCGCGAGGCGATTGCGAGCCGTTGCCGGATGCCTCTGTGCCTCTATCATACTTACCACCAGATCGCACCCGCCTCCGTCTTCCTGCATGTTCCTCTGTCCTCCATCTTCCGCCCGCTATCTTCTATGTCGCCGCCCCGTACATATTGAAACCAAGATGGCGGCCGGGAAGTATCACGAGAGTTCCCGGCCTCCATCTTGGTTTCGCCCTGTTCACAGTGGCGACATGCAAGATGGCGATGGAAGTAAGTATTTCGCCGCCACTCTGCCCCCCCCCGGCCACCACTGACCACTCTGCCCCCCCCCTGCCTCTGCTGACCACTCTGTCCCCCTTGATCTCCGCTGACCACTCTGCCCCCCTGGCCGCCACTGATGACCACTCTGCCCCCCCTTCCCTCCACTGACCACTCTGCCCCCCCACCCTCCGCTGACCACTCTGCCCCCCAGCCTCCGCTGATCACTCTGCCCCCCGACCTTCGCTGACCACTCTGCCCCCCCTTCGGCCTCCGCTGACCATTCTGCCCCCCCCGTTCTCTGCTGACCACTCTGCCTTCCGTCCACCGCTGATAAACTCTGCCCTCCGTCCTCTGCTCACCACTCTGCCCTCCGTCCTCCGCTGACCACTCTGCCCTCCGTCCTCCGCTGACCACTGAGCCACCGAACAGTGCTGACCACTGAGCCACCGTGCAGTGCTGACCACTGAGCCACCGTACAGTGCTGACCACTGAGCCACCGTACAGTGTTGACCACTGAGCCACCGTACAGTGCTGACCACAGAGCCACCGTACAGTGCTGACCACTGAACCACCGTACAGTGCTGACCACTGAGCCACCGTATATTGCTGACCACTGAGCCACCGTAGAGTGCTGACCACTGAGCCACCATATACAGTGCTAACCACTGAGCCACCATACACACTGCTAACCACTGAGCCACTGTACAGTGCTGACCACTGAGCCACCGTGCAGTGCTGACCACTGAGCCACCGTACAGGGCTGACCACTGAGCCACCGTACAGTGCTGACCACTGAGCCACCGTACAGTGCTGACCACTGAGCCACCATATACAGTGCTAACCACTGAGCCACCATATACAGTGCTAAACATTGAGCCACCGTACAGTGCTAACCACTGAGCCACCGTACAGTGCTAACCACTGAGCCACCATACAGGGCTAACCACTGAGCCACCGTACAGTGCTAACCACTGAGCCACCGTACAGTGCTAACCACTGAGCCACCGTACAGTGCTAACCACTGAGCCACCGTACAGTGCTAACCACTGACTCACCGTATACAGTCTTAAACGCTCAGCCGCCATACAGTGCTAATCACTCAGCCACCTTATACAGTGCTAACCACTGAGCCACCTTATACAGTGCTAACCACTGAGCCACCGTACAGTGCTAACTACTGAGCCACCATACAGTGCTAACCACTGAGCCACACGTACAGTGTTAACCACTGAGCCACCGTACAGTGCTAACCACTGAGCCACCGTACAGTGCTAACCACTGAGCCACCATAAAGTGCTAACCACTGACTCACCGTATACAATGTTAAACACTCAGCCACCATACAGTGCTAATCACTCAGCCACCTTATACAGTGCTAACCACTGAGCCACCTTATACAGTGCTAACCACTGACCCACCATACTGTGCTAACCAATGAGCCTCCATACAAAGTTAAGCACTCTGCCTCCATATAGTGCTAACCACTGAGCGGCCGTATACTGTGCTAACCACTGAGTCACCCATACTTTGCTAAACACTAAGCCACCACGCAGTGCTAACCACTGAGCCACCGCGCTGTGCTAACCACTGAACCACCATACTGTGCTAACCACTAAGCCACCGTACAATGCTAACCACTGAGCCACCATACTGTCCTAACTACTGAGCCACCGTGCAGTGCAAAACATTGAGCCACCATACAGTGCTAACCACTGAGCCACCGTACAGTGCTAACCACTGAGCCACCTTACAGTGCTAACCACTGAGCCACTGTACAGTGCTAACCACTGAGCCAGCATACAGTGCTAACCACTGAGCCACCATAAAGTGCTAACCACTGACTCACCGTATACAATGTTAAACACTCAGCCACCATACAGTGCTAATCACTCAGCCACCTTATACAGTGCTAACCACTGAGCCACCTTATATACAGTGCTAACCACTGACCCACCATACTGTGCTAACCAATGAGCCTCCATACAAAGTTAAGCACTCTGCCTCCATATAGTGCTAACCACTGAGCGGCCGTATACTGTGCTAACCACTGAGTCACCCATACTTTGCTAAACACTAAGCCACCGCGCAGTGCTAACCACTGAGCCACCGCGCTGTGCTAACCACTGAACCACCATAACTGTGCTAACCACTAAGCCACCGTACAATGTTAACCACTGAGCCACCATACTGTCCTAACTACTGAGCCACCGTGCAGTGCTAAACATTGATCCACCATACAGTGCTAACCACTGAGCCACCGTACAGTGCTAACCACTGAGCCACCTTACAGTGCTAACCACTGAGCCACTGTACAGTGCTAACCACTGAGCCAGCATACAGTGCTAACCACTGAGCCACCATATACAGTGCCAACCACTGAGGCACCATACAGTGCTAATCACCGAGTCACCGTATACAGTGCTAACCACTGAGTCACATTACTGCTCTAATTATTGAGCCATCATATACAGTGCCAACCACTTAGCCACCATAGAGTGCTAACCACTGAGTCACCGTATACAGTGCTAATCACTGAGTCACATTACTGCTCTAATTATTGAGCCACCATATACAGTGCCAACCATTGAGCCACCATAGAGTGCTAACCACTGAGGCTCAGTTTACAGTGCTAACTATTGAGCCAGCGTATACTGTGCTAACCACTGAGACCCTGTATACTCTGCTAACCACTCAGCCGCCGTATACTCTGTTAACCACTGAGCCGCATAAAGTCTGCTAACCACTGAGTTGCTGTAAACTCTGCTAAGCACAGTGCTGCGGGCAGGAGAGGGCCGGGGGACAGCGGCCGGGTGCGGCCAGGAAGGCCCCCCTGCCCCTACTGCCCGCACCCGGCCGCTGTTCCCCGACCCCCTCCTGCACGCACCCGGCCGCTCTTCCTCGGCCACCTCCTGCCCACACATGGCCGTTGTTCCCCTGCCCCCTTCTGCCCGCTGTTCCCCGGACCCCTCCTGCCCGCACATGGCCGCTGTCCCCCTGACCCCCTCCTGCCGCACCCGATCGCTGTCTCCCTGCCTCCCTCCTGCCCGCATCCGGCCACTGTCCCCCGGCCCCCTCCTGCACGCACCTGGCTGCTCTTCCTCAGCCTCCTCCTGCCCGCACATGGCTGTTATTCCACCAGCCCCCTTCTGCCCGCTGTTCCCCGGCTTGCTCCTGAACGCACCCGGCCACTGTCCCCCAGCCCCACTGACTGCACCCGCCTGCTGTCTCTTCCTGGACTCCCGCACTGCTGCACACTGGCACCGCTGCACACCGGTACTGCTGTATGTATTCTATCTACTATATAATTGCCGTAGGCACTTCCGTGTCGGACCCCGCAAAAGACCGTGCCTTTGTCACTCTGTGACGTCACCACGTGCGAAGCATTGCCCGCGTAGCGGGCATTGCGACCCCTCGCCGCTGTCAGCACACACCCCCAACCCCTGTCACCACACACCCCCCATATGTCCTCACCCCCCCCCATATGTCCGCACACCCCTGCTCCGATCCCGCTCCGGAGCCGCTGCTGTAACCACACTCCCCGATGTCCACACACACACACCCCCCCCCCCCCGCTGTCACCACACACCACCCATATGTCCGCATACCATATGTCCGCCAAAATCGCGGCAGATGCGGTGAAAAAAACCGCATCTGCCGCGATTGCCGCATAACCGCTGCACATAACCGCAGTCAGCCGTGGTTTATTTCGCGGCCGCACCTGCCGCAAGTGCAAAACCGCACTTGCCGCACCTGCCGCAAGTCCCCCTATACTTTCTATGGGGATTATTTGAAAATGTTAAAAAAAAATTAAAAATATTCTAGACACCCGATGCATTTGCATCGGGCTCACAGCTAGTTACACATAAATGTACATTGGAACGACTTTGTCCTCAAAAGTATCCCTTTTAAAAATCAAACTATTCCTTGTTCTAAAACATACTAGATGATTATCTCAATATGTTATCTGTGCAATATCATTAAACACAATTAGTGAAGAACTAGCAGTTCCCGTTGCATTACATCACTTTAGTAAATATTACCCTAAGGGCTCGCTCACATGAGCGCATAAATCAGACAAGTGCAATCTGATAAATAAGGGTACAGTCACACACAGAGATATATTGCTTGCAACTCACTGGTTGCAGTGAAATCATGGACACATTGTTCTATTTTGTTGCCGTGTACAAATGTAACAATGTGTCCATGATTTCACTGCAACCAGTGAGTTGCATGCAATATATCTCTGTGTGTGACGGTACCCTAAGTGATAGTGCTGATCAATGTGATTCAATCAGGCAGTGCAGATCTGCATTATTTTTCTCAGCTGTATTTGGCATGAGAAATAAAAAAATTTGCAGCATTCTGCAGTTTGACTCCAAAATTGGTACTGTGAGAGAAAAATACCAGATCTCCTAAGGGCCGTCATTATAGCATGGGAATCTATACCTGGTCCTGTAAAAGATTAATAGCTGCAAAGTAAAAATCAGATTGCATAAGGATGACAAGGGAGAAAAAAATTGTCCCACTTTTCCGGATGATTTTTAGACACTAGAGTGACCCCAACATTCTACACAATATCTAGAGACACTAGCGTTTGTGTAGTGTAGCCAAGCAGCTGAGAACCATTATATTTTAAATGTTTCCATCAATAGAGCTTAATGAAGATTTGTTTTTGTGTGGTAGGCTCATGGATTTATACCAATTTGGTGTACTTACCATATCTTTGACTTTTTTTAATTGCATTCTTTAGGGAGGTTTCATAACCAAAAAAAACAAGATTCTGGTACTTTTATGTATTTTTCTTTTTACAGCAATAACTTAATTAATTGAATATTTTGATAAATTAAAATTTTATGGGTGTAACAATATCAAATATGTCTATTTTTTCAAATGTTTTATTTTTAACATGAGAAATGGAAGGTGATTCAAATTTTTATATTACCTTTGCCCTCATGAGCTTTGTTATCAATACAGATCTGGTGGCGTCATGTCTGTGGTACATGAGACCGCAGCAGGCAACCACTGGGATTAAGGGTAGAGTCACACTATTGTATGGCATCTAATTTGAGAGCATTGGATCCGAAATGCTAATGACCCTTGGCTCAGTCTCTGGTGTGAATGTGAGCTGAGTGTTGTCTAATGAGGTCCGATCCTGCAATCAGATAACAGGTGAGGATAGGAAGTAGAGATAAATCTCCTTCATTGCCAGCATCGGGATCTATCGCACTGCACTCAAATATGGGCTGAGTGCAGTGTGATATTTAATTTGCATCCATAGACATGTATGGGTGCAAGTGAGCTGAAACTCACTGACAGTCACAGCGTGCTGCCATTTTTTCCTCAGTTTGATTAGGGCTGAGGAAAAACTCACAGATCTGAGCTGTATCATTGTCTCACATTGGGTTGAGTGCAAATCTTTTCTCGCATTGCACTTGTGCAAGTCATCCACTAGTGTGGATCTACCCTTAGGTCATGGTCCCAATGGTGAGCGACATGCGGGTGACATTCAGGAGGCTCGTGCGAGTCTTACATGCATCATCCAGCATGGCTGCCAGCTCTCAGGACAAGAGTGTGTCAGCTGCATGTATTTCTATGCAGCTGCACGCTTCTGTTCAGAGAGCTAGTGTCCATACTGGGTGATGCATGCAAGACTCACGGAGTCTCCCGAATGTCACCCATATGTCTCTCGTCAGTGGGACCGCGGCATAACACTGATGCTGGTTTAGTAAACACGAGCCACTGAGCTTAGTGATTGGCTGCAGCAGTCAAATGCATTAAAGACACTATTACACTGCTGCAGCCTATAAACAAGACATAAGCAGCATAAAAGAGTCGGTACTGGAGCAGGTGAAGAAGAGTTATGCTGACTACATTATTCCTAACACAGTCACACATGTAAAGAAGATTTAAAGGATAAACCCTTAAGATGCTCCTCTCTGCCTTTGGCCAAGGCCATATTGTAACATTCAAAGTTGTGATGTGCCTTGGCCTTAGAGCAGACATAAACTGGCTGAGAAGACAGACAAATTGTGGACTTATAAGAACAACAACTTAGGGCCCTTTCACATCAGCGTTTTTTGAAATTCGCGGCAGATGCGGTGAAAAAAACCGCATCTGCCGCGATTACCGCATACCGGCTGCACTTGCGGCGCGGTTGCGGCGCAGTTGCGGTAAACGCCATACTATGTATAGGCGGACTTGCGGCAGGTGCGAAAAAAAATACTGTCAGCCGCGTTTTTTTTCGCGGCCGCACCTGCCGCAATTGCCAAAACCGCACTTGCCGCACCTGCCGCAAGTCCGACTATACATAGTATGGCGTTTACCGCAACCGCGCCGCAAGTGCAGCCGGTATGCGGTAATCGCGGCAGATGCGGTTTTTTCACCGCATCTGCCGCGATTTGAAAAAAACGCTGATGTGAAAGGGCCCTTTGTTGTGAATTATGATTGTAATTTTAACAGAAAGTTGATGGAGCTCATTAATGTCAGGGGGTGACACCTAGGCTCCACTGGGGGCTTCTAAAAATGAATCCTATGCATACTGCATGAGCTGTCCCTCTATCGTATTGAAAGTTGGAAGGTATGGGGCAGGGAGCTGTCACAGTCACTCTTCACTAAAGAATGAGCATGCTGTAATCAAACATTGACACTTTGATTGACAGGCTGCTCAGCACACACTACAGAGAAGACTGTCAAAGTGCTGAGGAGTGATTACATTCACATTAATAGTATAATGAGTGATGACCATAATATCTCACTGCATCACCCTATGACTTGAGGTGATTTGTTACCGGGAGAAAATGAAGTTTTATATTCAGCCACTCGCTTCCAGTATCAGGGTGGTGCAGAGAGATACTAGTCAGCTGGCTAAACAGGATTTATATGCTGTTTACCTGCAGATTAGTATTATATCTGTAGGGAAATAGCATTTCTGGATGCCATGGGTTCCCTTAAATATACAATGTCTAGAGAAATCTGTACTAGTGCAGTGTAGAAAAGCAACTTAATGCACAATGACTAAAGACACTAGTGCTCGAACAGTGTATCAGAGCAAATGAAAAAGAATCTAACAGGAAGATCAACCCTCCTAAACTGTCTATATTGGGCATGCAGGTCATGGGGAAAGTGAATAAAATTATTCCTTGATATCAAATGTATTTCAGTGAAATTCAAATTTTTGTTATATATAAATGAGCTATTAATGGGAAACTGACAGGTACGCAATGTACTCCTATCTACTGCACATGTCTGGAAGTTGAAAGGCTTTCAGTGTCCCTCTCCAAAACTGGGATAGGTACAATCGGCTTCAGAGACAAAATGATGCACACGTTTTGCATAGAACTGGCAATGTTGCCCACACCCGATAGGATAACATGCTTTGCGAGCTGACTAGTCTGAGGAAATTACTTCAACCATCAACTAGTCAAAAGCCTCATTTCCATTTTAAAATCAGGGTTTATGAAGACTTTTTTTTAAACATGTGATTAGGTGTAAAACACAACGAATGGCTAGTTAGACAAGATATTTAGTAATAAATATAAAAATACTGGCTACATGTCAGGTTCCCTTTAAAATCTATGGGCTGGACAGAGATCTCCATGAGAAACTGTCTCCAGAGCTTATTTTAAATAAAAGGAGGAATTACCAGTGTGAGACATGTAATGACTGACAGTCTCTTCTGCAACACTACCTGATTATAAGGTGCCCTGAGTGGTGCAGACATTAGTATGATTGCAAACATTTCTTCAGATTTAATTTGACAGAGGTATTTAATTGGGGGCAGAGGTAATGAGACAAAGTCACTGAGGAGAGTACATTGTCTGTCGTTACATGTCTCACACTGGAGAGCATCTGTGTGAGAACCATCAGACAGTGTGAGGGTCTTAGGGTGTCATCCTTATTTGTGGGAAGGCTGTACACGCAATCATACTTCATGGAGGTCTGTGGGTTTTAGCATATTGTGTGTGAAGTTATATTTGGGGCCACTACCCTGTTTTGTGAAAAGTAGAGACCATCATACTATGTTAAGGGCTGTAGAAGGCCATGATACTGACACGGGTGATATTAGGCAAGGGGTTAGGAAGCAGGATGACAGTGATGGGCAAGGTAATCTGGGTAGCTAGTCTGACCCTGTAGACTGGGGTTCAATGTCTGACCCTGTTCCCAAAATTATCTCTAAAAGTGAAGATGTCTGGGCCACCAATCTTGCCCTGCTCCTGAACAGCCCTGGGCTAAGACGCCCTTATCTGCACCCAGGAATAAGGATAAGAACAGCAGCTCCAAAGGAAAAGACAGCTTTTGAAAATCTCAGAAAGGGAGAAGAATTTGGGAATACAAATTGATAACGACCTTTGACACATTCAAAACAGGATTAAATGTTTCACATGGATTCATGCGTTTTTATATAAAATGAAAGAGCATTTGGGGATATCACAGATTCATATCACATCTTCCAACAGACTCCAGTTAGAGGACAATGAACTTTTGACACTTTTTATGTGAACTGTCTTGCATCGATTTATGGCTTTCTACACACACTGAAGAATCTTCAGGTCTCCACAGGCCAGTAATCATAGAACAGTAATACAATTGATTCCTCTTATCTTGAAATTTTGACTTTACCTTCCCAGCTCCTCTCCCCTCCCTAGCCTGACTCTGCTTTACGTCACCTGTCTTATTTACTACATCATCTAACCCTGCTTATGTCTATATATATGTGTCTTCAGAATTTGTGTTATAATCAGCCTGATGGGGCCACAGTGTCCCAAAAGCTTGGTTCACTTACCATCTTTTCAGTTAGCCCTTAAAAGGTATCAACCACTGAGGACTAATATTCTAATATTTTTTTACATCCCAAAGAAAAGCTCACCACCAGTTTTGCACTCAGTCTAGTAAATGTAAATAAAACCTTCATGAGTACAAGGCTGGAGTTACACTACCGTATGACTCACATGAGTACCTCCTGGCCTGAACATAACAATGTCATGTATTTCTATTCAGCAGACATGCTCGGGTCAGTAGAATCGCCGTCCGTCCGGGCAATGCGATGCGATCCTCGCACGAGTCATACGATAATGTGACAACATCCAGGAAAATCCTATAATTTCCAAATAACATATTTCAGTAAAGTCTTATAATTTCAATGCCCTTTAACTTTAATATTCATCACGACAGAAGCCAATGAATATGAGACATTGAGGCATGCTTTATCAAGGTATCATAATTCACTAAGTGTAATGTCATTGCTCCCTACTTATCTTATAACTAACACTACTCTAGGGCCATGTAGAAGTAGAGATTCTGCACAGAAAAAAATGTTAGGAAAAAAAGCACTCAGTGGGGGACCTTAAGCCCAGGGGGCCATGATGCAGCCATGGTGAGGAGCGGGGGGTGCTGGCAGCTGTCCGGCTGTCGGTGAGGCGCGGGGGGGTGAGGGTGCTGGCGGCAGTCAGCGGGGTGGGGAGTGCTGGCGGCCGTCGGCGAGGAGCGGGGGGGGCTGTAATTAGTGATGCAGCTCTCCTACCTGCGCTGAGCCACGCCGACTGCATGCATTCCTGGGAGCCGGGGCGGCTGAGGAGAGGGGGGGCGGGATCAGGCAAGCTTCCTGCTTCCCTTGCCTGACAGACACTCCTCTCCTCTGACATCGGGTTACAGGGGTTGGCTGGGGGCCCCCTTGCAGGCTTGAGCAGCCCCCTAGATGGTCGGGGCCCTGGTGCAGCTGAGCCAGCTGCACCACGGTAGGTCCGCCCCTGGAAGCACTATACACCTTACATTAGCAAACACCCTAAGGATACTTTTGCACTAAATGGTTAGCCAAATTTGCAATGAAAGCTCCATGATACAGGGTAAGGCCCCGTTACACGGTATGAGATCTTGAACGATATCGCTCAAACGTCACAGGTTTGGAGTCATTTAAACGACATCGTTAGGACGTCGTTGCGTATTACACCGAGATACGACTACGATAAATTGTTGGATTGTTGATTGCAGATTTGAGAACATGTTCTCAAATCAAAAAATCCTCGATCAGCCAACCTGCTGTATCATTGCGTGTGACACAACGATGTTGTTAACGGCTTCCCCTATTCACAACAGTGAACAAGTATCTTTCGCTGGGTTGTGCGAACGATATCTGCTCGCTACATCGTTGGTGTATCATCCACGATATCTAGATGTGCGACATCTCACCACCGGTCGTGAGATCGTTGGTGAGATCGTCTTGACATTGAAGCGTGTAACGGTACCTTTAGACAAACTCCCATTCAACCAACAATGGACAATTTGAACTTAGTTTGAAGGGTGCATGTTGGGTGTTATTACATTATGTTGCATCCAGAAAAATATATAAACAATATATAAATATGTGGTATATTAATTTTTACAATTGAAATCTATAAGCATCAGAAGTCAAACAGCACAGATTTCATATTAGAATATATGCAGGAATCTATCCCTCTGTATGAGTGAAACAAAAGCCAAACACGGAGTGTAAAGAGCCTAAACATTCTCCCTTAAATCTCCTGTCTGAAGCCTCTTGCCCAGCAAAATCAGACCTCCTGCTTTGCACTGATGGGGAGAAAACACAACAAAACATGTGTTCACAAATGAAGTGTTGAATTTGGCTTTTCATCTTAAATTATGAGGTGGCAAGACTTGTTAAAGGGCCAATATTAACTTTAAGGATTGCTACTTCCTTTTGGTGGCTCTAGAATTGAATTCCTCTTCCTCTCTAAAGTGGATATTTGCATATTTGAATTCCCAGATGAGTATTATATTGACTGTAAGTGTCACAAAAGCTCTCGTTTCTCGGACACTTGTGATAGGTTTGGGAACTGATTCTCATTTCCTTAGTAAGACTCTTAATTTTCCTATGTTTTGGTAAGTAATGGGTTAATGACAGTTTTGGTGTGCTGTTCAGGTGCGGCTACTCTGTGACCACTTCCATCTCCTTCAAATAGTCATGTGACCCATCAGCTAGTGCCTGTGTTTTAATCTCATTCTTTGCAAGCTACCTGTGTGGAAGGAGCTCTTGGTGAACCGACTGGTGCCAAGACGTCTGCTGGCTAGGAGTGTGGCTACAGCCATGAAATTTCTGATTATCCTTTTGTGTTTTCCCCTATACATTTTCCTTCCGTTTATGTTGTATTAGTGCAGCGGTGAGACAAGCACTCTCACCTGCCAGCTCCCTACTGAGGAATAAAAGCAGGGCTAGCGAGAAAGTAGGTATCCTGCTTGGAGACGAGGTGAAAAGAATCCGTATAGAGACGATAGGAAGATCAGGGTACAGCATCAGGAGAGTGCAGGAGGTACCCGTTCCCCCATTTCCTACCGACAGGGTCCACTGTTGTTATTGTGTCCCTGATGTTCACTTGTGTATACTGTAGCGTGCCTGACATCCATTGGTCTGTGTGCCACTGTTACACGATATTCTCAGACACACGCTAGTCCATGCATGACAGTAAAAAAGAAAAACAGCGCCTCTCAAGCCGGTATATAATCAATGCTTCATTTTATTCTTGTTCCGTCCATCCTCCTGCACAACGTTTCGGTCCTCTGACCTTTTTCAAGTGCACACTCCCCTACCAAACTCAGTGCTTTTTATACCTTAAACCTCCTCCCCCAATTTCAATACACCAATCATATAATAGTACATAGTAAACAAAGGTTAAAAATCCCCCATACTCACTATACAGAGATCTACTGACTACATTCCCCATGGTAACATAACAGATCCATATTAATACCTGGGATCTGGATTTGTTATGTTACCATGGAGAATGTAGTCAGTAGAACCAAAACGTTGTGCAGAGGGATGGACGGAACAAGAATAAAAATAAACATTGATTATATACCGGCTTGAGAGGCGCTGTTTTTCTTTTCTACAAATTTGAAGTCCAGGTGGATACGAGCGTCTCGCATATTGGGGTTCAGTGAGCTCCCATCTCATGTGGTGCTGTGGATACTTTTGTTGACATGCATGACAGTAAGTCTCATTGGGATACCTTGACACTCTCCATAAGGAAAAATGTTCCCCTTACACTCCCTGTCAGAGGCCTCTCACCTGGGGAAATCAGACTTCTTGTTTTGCTCTGAAGTGGGGCGAACACCTCAAAGCACGTCTGCAAACGGAGTGTATGGTTTCGCTTTTTTCACATGGCAAGATTTGTTAAAGGGCCAATAATTTTTACACCAAATAGGTGGTGATAGTGTTTAAGTTTTCATCCTCTGACAAGGCTAGTGCATATTTTAAGAGCCTAACTCCTAGGAAGAAATAAAGCAAGTATAGATGTGCAAAAGAAGTAATAGTGGATGACTTCAGATTACACTACTTCATGTAAACCTGGAGAAGATTTCTGCAAGGCTAAAAAAAACCCATTGCCTTATAATAAAGAAATTAGAAAATCCCCTTTAGCTCGTACTATGAAACCCAACAGGAAAAGATGCAATTACAGTGTGCAATTCTTCTGTATGAAAATACTTAGGAAGTACCTTGAAGATTCCAAAGCTATGGGTCAATATTGTTTTTTCAATAGAAAGAAGGTAAGGTTATAGGACTGGTGTATTACATCACTCCAAAATAAGAGAACATTCAGGGTTTACATCTAACAATAGAAATGAATAGGTCTTCATACGCTGTACTGAACACATAACGGTACAACTATCTGAAAGGTCTGTTCCTTTTTTATTTGTTGGTCTAACAAATTGTTGCAAAAGTGAATGTTGTTCAACCCCTTAACCACCCAGCAATTTTCCATTTTTCATTTAAATTTTTTCCTCCCCTTATTCCAAGAGCCATAACTTTTTATTTTTCAGTGAATATAGAAGTATGAGGGCTTGTTTTTGCAGGATGAGTTGTACTTTTAAATTACACCATTGAGGCCACCAAAAAACATAGTGTTTTCTTTTTAATTTTTTTTCTGTTACACAGTCAAATCGGACTGAGGAAACAATCATAGCTTGTAGCAATTGACAGCAAGCCTCAAACTTGACTCATCAATACAAGTTTCTGGGTGCGAGAAAATAACGGCCACCACCCAGACAGCAAACGAACTGATGGATAGAACTCACCAGTGTCCGGTGTGGCTGTCACACTTGTTTCCGGGTGCACTCATTAAGCATCATGGATATTCACTGCGCTGAACTGCAATGGCCAATCACAGATGCCTACTCTCTGTGACAGCGTCTGTGATTGGCTTTTGTAGTCAGACTGCGCCCTCACAATCTGCATCGGTGTCTGTGATTGATTGCCATATACCGGTACATTAGTGTATTGGCAATGAACCTGCCATCATATAAGTGTAAAAATAAATAACTGAAACATTTGTGTAGAGAGTCCACGTTTTTTTTATTCTCAGCTCTGATAAAGCAAACAGCTGCGGCCTACAGTCCCCAGCTGTGCATTTTATATTGGCTGACTATTAAATACAGGGAAACCAAGTGGGTTTTTTAATTAGTTAAATAAATTATGTTAAAAAACAGTGGCAAGTCCCCCCAATTTATTACTCAGCCAAGATAAGAAAGCATTCTATGGGACCCTCGGGTAGTTGGCATCTCACCACCTGAGAAAGTCAACACCCTCCCTTGTCAAGAAATCTGCACCACCATAAGCATTAAAATTCAAATCATCCTCCCTTTTGCCCATTGAAATAAAACGATTAAAATAAAACTCATATTCGTAATGTATCGTTCAGAAATGCCGATCTATCAAAATAAAAATCAATAATCAGACAAGTAAACTGTGTAACAGAAAAAAAAGTCCAAATGCCAAACTTATCATTTTTTGATCGCCGCATCATTGCAATAAAATGCATTAACAGACTATCCAAACATCGCATCTATCTAAAAATGGGATGATTAGAAAAGTCGGCTCAAACAGCAAAAAATAAGCCATCACACAGCCCCAGATCCCGAAAAATTAGAATGCTACAGATCACCGAAAATGGCGCCAAAAGTGCAATTCTTTTTCTTGAAAAACTTCTGAATTTTTTTCACCACTTACCGTATATACTCGCGTATAAGCCGAGTTTTTCAGCCCAAAATTTGGGCTCAAAAGTCCCCCCTCGGCTTATACGCGAGTATACCGCCCGCCCGCCACCCGCATCAGTATACAGGCCCCCCATCAAGATCCAGGGCCCCCCCCCTTGCTCGGCAAACCTGTAAAGTAAAATCCTTATACTTATCACTGTCCTGTCGACGCCGTCCCGCCGCTGCCGACACCGCGATCCTCCATCTTCATTCAGCGTCTTCCGGCTTCCTGTGGTCGCAGGCAATGACGTCATTGTCGGCGCCGACCACAGGAAACCGGAAGACGCTGAATGAAGATGGAGGATCGCGGTGTCGGCAGCGGCGGGACGGCGGCGACAGGACAGTGATAAGTATAAGGATTTTACTTTACAGGTTTGTCGAGCAAGGGGGGGCCCTGGATCTTGATGGGGGGCCTGTATACCCCTGGGGCTGGTGCTGTATATACCCCTGGGGCTGGTGGTGTATATACCCCTGGGGCTGGTGGTGTATATACCCCTGGGGCTGCTGCTCTATATACCCCTGGGGCTAGTGCTCTATATACCCCTGGGGCTGCTGCTGTATATACCCCTGGGGCTGCTGCTGTATATACCCCTGGGGCTGCTGCTATATATACCTCTGGGGCTGCTGCTGTATATACCCCTGGGGCTGCTGCTGTATATACCCCTGGGGCTGCTGCTGTATATACCCCTGGGGCTGCTGCTGTATATACCACTGGGGCTGGTGCTGTATATACCCCTGGGGCTGGTGCTGTATATACCCCTGGGGCTGGTGCGGTATATACCCCTGGGGCTGCTGCTGTATATACCCCTGGGGCTGGTGCTGTATATACCCCTGGGGCTGGTGCGGTATATACCCCTGGGGCTGCTGCTGTATATACCCCTGGGGCTGGTGCTGTATATATCCCTGGGGCTGGTGCTGTATATACCCCTGGGGCTGGTGCTGTATATACCACTGGGAAGGCTGCTGTAACACTGCTGGGGCCTGTATGTACCACTGGGGAGGCTGCTGTATACCACACTGCTGTGGGCTGTATACTACCACTGGGGAGGCCTGTATACCACTGGGGGGGCCTGTATACCACACTGCTGGGGGCTGTATACCTGTGCTGGGGTCCACCCTCGGCTTATACACGAGTCAATAGGTTTTCCCAGGTTTTGGGGGCAAAAGTAGGGGGGTTGGCTTATACACGGGTCGGCTTATACACAAGTATATACGGTAGATAACAATAAAAAAATACATGTTTGGTATCTATGAACTCATACTGACCCAATGTATCATACCGATATATGAGCTTTTACATATTGTGAACATTGTAAAGCAAAAACCCAAAAAATAAACATGTAACTGCACTTTTTTTTTTTTTTCAATTTCACCGCACTTAGAATTTTTTCCCCATTTTCCAGTACACTATATGGTAAAATAAATAATGTGATCAAAAGTACAACTCATCCCGCAAAAAACAAGCCCTTATAAGTTAAAATTGACGAAAAAATAAAAAAAAGTTATGACTCTTGGAGGAAGGGGGAGGGAAAACGAACAAAAGAAAATTGCCCAGGGTGAAGGGGTTATTGAGGCCATAATTCATAGTTATAAAACTTGCTAATATTCTTTAACTACTTATTATTGTCAAAATGTCAGATTAACTGAATAAGCTTCTGCAGGACAAAGTACCTCGTGGTCCGAGCTGCTGTGTTCATATGATAGAAAGACCAGATACAGCGGTATGTCTGGGTAAAGTGGTTCCCTGAGGAAGGAGTTTGGGATATGACTCCGAAACACGTAGGAAAATAAATAGCTACCACTCTACCCAGACATACCGCTGTATCTGGTCTTTCTATCATATGATCACAGCAGCTCGGGCCACGAGGTACTTTGTCCTGCAGAAACTTATCGTGACCACAGTGACCTGTGGAGGTACAGTCCTGGCAGCAGCTGTATTGTTCTGAGCGATCACGCCGGTTGTGTGCTACACAACCTTATCAGGTGAGCAGTTCCTAGATTTCACCACTTAAAACCTGTCTCCTAAAGGATAAGACCCTATATGCGCATTCTCACCCCTATCTTAGATTAACTGAATAAACATATTCAGCAGATTAACTGCATAAGGGCCTTTTCACACTGGGGTTTTTTGAAACATGCGGCAGTCGCGGTAAAAAAAACGCATCTGCCACATTTTCCGCTTAACGGCCGCACTTGCAGCATGCCCCATGTGTTGTCTATGGGGCTTGCGGTAAGTGTGCGACAGGTGCAGCAAGTGCGGTTCCACGGTCAGCGGCGTTTTTTTTTTCGCGGCCGCAACTGCCGGATCTGCACTTGCCACACCTGCCACACACTTACCGCAAGCCCCATAGACAATGCATGAGGCTTGCCGCAAGTGCGCCACAAGTGTGGAAATTAGGCAGAAAATGCGGCACATGCAGATTTTTTACCGCGACTGCCCCATTTTTCAAAAAAACCCAGTGAGAAAAGGTCCTAAAACATTAATCTAGTGAATTTGAAGACTAACTTGCTGGAATGCGACGACCAGCAGTGCTTCCTCATTCTAAAGCAAATGTAAAGGAGGAAGTTGGCACTAATATCTGCTCCATGAGTAAGCAAAATAATACAGCCACATGTAAGATAAGACACGATAATACCCTTTTAGCTTGTTATCACAACTTTTTAATGTTTTTTATATGTGCAATTCTCTGCAACACATGTAAGAATAGTAACTCTTTGGTGACCTTCACCACACATCAACAGTGGAATCACGTCAACACTGTATGGAGCTGAGCCCCCACCATACTTTATGTGGCTGAGACCACTCAAAACAGTGTAAGTGTCGGCTGTGTTATTCAGCCAGCACCAGACAATAACTGCTGCAATTTGATCTAGCAACAGTTTAACTGCTTAATTGTGACATTTAGGAGGTTAGGATTGGGGGATGTTATTACTGATTTCCTATGGCTTCCCCTCAACACACCACATGATGCGATTGCAGTGTATTGATAAGTTGTCATAACAGCTGCATGTACTAGTCATGGACACTCACAGGAAGCGAGTCATGACAGCATCCGGATCCCTGTATATGCAATGTTCCTACTTTTATAGGAAACTAGTAATTACCCAATTACACAGTTGACAGATCTGATTAATTGATTATATATTTTGATAGATCGATAGATGGAGCATTTCCGAATGTGGCAATACCAAGTATGTGTATTTTTATTTTTTGTATAGTTTTATTTTCCTCGAGGCAAAATAGCGGTGTGATTTGAACTTTTAGGTTTGTTTTATTTTCTTCATATTTTTCAAAACTTTTTTTACTTTTACTCTATTTTAGTTGGCTCCTCAGGGCACCTCAACACTGCACTGTCTGATCGCTTGCGCTGTACAGAGCCTTGCTCATGTACGTCTCTGCACAGTACAAATGATCACTTTCTCTGAATGCCGATGCTCATTGGATATTCACAGGAAGGGAGTCATGACAGCATACTGTGTGTGCCATGAACCTACTTCTGTAGGAGACCAGTAATTACACAATAGCCTTGCAATACTACAGTATTGCATTGCATTGTATTAGTGATCAAGCGATCATTAGTTCAAGTCCCCTGAGGAGGACTAATAAAACATTAAATAAATAAATAAATAAATACAAAAGCTTAAGTCACACCTTAGAAAAGTAATATGTATGGTATTGCAGCATGTTTACTTGTTTGAACATTTCAAATATACAATTATTCCTTTAATAAGGTGGATACCTAAATGAAAAAGAAAAACAATAGGGCAGTATTACTTTTTTTGGTCGTGCAGCCTCTCCAAATAATGGAGTAAAGGCCACTTTACACGGCACAATATCGTAGCCCAACTACGATAAAAAGTCACGTGGTCTCGGGCGTTGCCGCCGATAATCGTTCGTGCGTTGTGTGGTGCAAATGAGCAATGCGACGCAAGAACGATGCAAAAACTATATCGTTTGGGAATTGTGCAGGCTCTCCAACTGGCCAATATTGGATGGACGATCTGACATAATCGTGCTGTGTGACAGCGCTACCTACGATTTGGAGCGCAACTTCCTCTATTCACTCCAATATTAATTGCTCATTCCCTGAGTTGATGGGACGCAGTGTGCAAGAGGGGCGTACAACATCGTACTTGCGTTGCCTGGCAATATCGCACTGTGTAACATCTCCTATGCGATCTTGGACAACGCTCCCGTGAAGTGTAGAAAATATCGTAACGATATTGTGACGTGTAAAGCGGCCTTAACAGAAATCATAAAGTTGTATGAACTCCAAAAAGTACAATACAACTGTACTCAATGTATAATAATGTTACCTGATCAGTTTTACTGCAAAGTGAATGTAATAAAATAAAAAACAGAAAACAGGAACAAAACTTTCTTCCATCCAATCTCACTTAAAGTTTTCCCGTTTTTCAGCACTGTATATCATATGGTAACATTAATAGTGTCGTTCAAAATGACCAATCATGCCATAAAAACAAGCACTTTTAAGGCTATGTCTATGAAAAAAAATATTTCTTTTTCAAGATGGTAAGAAAAAACTAAGTTCGAAAAATGTATAAAAAAAATTGACGCTTGTGCTGTACAGAGCCATGCTCATGCACATCTCTGCCCGGCACAAATGATCACTTTCTGTGAATGCCAGATACTCACAGGAAGTGAGTCATGACAGCATTTGGGGTCTTGTGAGGCTGTCATGGCAACACATTGAGGCCCCGTGATCAGGATCTAATGGGTTGATGAATATGTCAGATGATAAGATCAACTGACATATTCAGGGAATGATGCAAGCTCAGCATGTGAGCTCACATCAATAGTAGGGATGCGCCCTTAGCTGTACGGGTACGTCCAAGGTTATAAAGGGGTTAGTGCCATAATCTAAATAATTTTCTAATATACTTTGATTAAAAATTCACTCTCCTTCCCTACTCTAACAGCTTTTCTTTTTTCTCCCACAACATTTTGATGACGCTATGTTTAAGAATCCCGGTGCATGCTGGGATACTCAAATAAAGAGTCATCAGGGGCAGTGCTGCAGCCTCTGCTCCCTCCATGAAGTGAAGCACCATCAATCACCTTCATTTCAGTGGTTGGACTAGTCTCTGTATTATACGCATAATGACAGCAGTAGTGGAAAAAGTCTACAACTTTCAAGAAGACCATGATTTTTATTCAAGATAATACTCCATTGCATGATTTAAAGTACACCACTGCTTGGCTAGGCAGTAAAGATGAAAGAATAAAGACATGGACCCCTTCCTCACCAGACCTTAAAGGGATTGTCCGGTCTAAATCAATGAGCCTGTAGTCACAATATGTGTTTGCAGACTTGCGAATCCTCACACCGCTTGCACTTTGCACTGTGTGGATTCTCCAGTGTCAGAGTTGTGAATGACAGTCATGTGGCTGCGAGTGATATGTGATATGCATTTTTCCAGCCTGAATCTGACTATTTGGGCAATGCAAGTGTATTGAATGTGGCCGGAAACAGTCTGGTTGGATTCTGGCTGGGAATATGCATATCACATTCTGACATCCCCATAAGAGGCAGTGGTTGGTGCTGTCAAAAATTTGATCATCAACAGATTAAGATACTGAAAGATTCTATGGATGGAAGGCTTATGACTGTTATTGAAAAGAAATGCAGCTAATATTTTTGCACTAATGCACTAATATTTTTGTCAAAATAGGGATGGGCGAAATCTGAAATACTCAGAATCGCTGGACTCTAACGAGTCTGTATACAGTTTGTCACGTGGCCGCACTGCCAGCCAATGAGCGATCTGGCCAATCTGATTGGCTGGCAGTGCGGCCACGTGACAAACCCATGTGACCACTCTGCCGCATACTGATTGGCTGAAATCTCACAGGTCCTTCAGCCCATCTTCTCCCGGTGATCTGAGGTCTTGTGACGTCCGGAGGTCTTCGGTACTGGTCCTGGTACATAAGGTACAGGCCCCACAGAAAGTGAGTATGAATGTTTATTGTTTTTAACCCCTTAGATTAACTTTTAGGGTACTTTTGTAGTGTATCTGTATAGATACACTGCAAAAGTACAGGGACTCGCTACCCCCGAGAAATTCCTAAGGAAACTCGGCGAGTAGTGAGTCCCCGAGTCCGCTACTATTCGGGCGAGTCCCGAATAGTAGCGAGTAGATTCGCCCATCCCTAGTCAGAAACTTATTTTTATACAATTTTAGTAGTTTCTTTTTTATTCTCACTATCACACATGAAAATAGTTGAAATGGGAAAATGTGCATTTCTCCTTTGGTTGCATAATAATTCTGCAAACTAAGTCTGTAGTTACACAGTCATATGACTCACATGAGGATCACATGGTAATACCCATAGCCTAGGGTCACACATAAGCCCTGAATCCCTTATTTGCATCAGTTTTTCAACTTTAGAATTCTAAGTCCAAAGACTGATGCTGTTAATGGATCCTGGACTCAAGTGTGACTGCTCTGCTACGCATCTTTTTTTACAGGACCCAAAAAATGCTGCAACCTGCATTTTTGGGTGCTGTAAAAAACGGATTTGTTTTTTTGGCTGCAGTAAAAAAAACAGATGTTTTTTTAACATGGGGCCCTATGGGAAATGGATCCTTTAAAAAATGGCACCATCCGTTAACGGATCCGTTTTTTCTAGCATTTTTTGGAAAAAAAATGGCAAAATACAAAAAACGCATAGCTGCACAGGAGGCTCAAAAACAGTCTAAGGCTGGGTCACACATAAGCCCTTGGTCCGTTTTTGGCTTCATTTTTGTCATTTTTTTCTTCTAAGTCTAAAAACTGACAGAAAACGGATTGGATGTAATAAACACCCTGTCCGTTTTTTTTCTGGACCTCAAAACTTTGCTCTGTCGTTTTTGAGCCAAAAACGTTGCTAGCAACGTTTTTGGCATCAGTTAAAAAAACGCATGCGTTTTTTTATCATGGGGCCCTATGGGAAACGGCATGCGTTAACGCATGGCAATATAGGCACTTGCGTTAGCGCACATGCGTTTTTAATGAAAAAATGACTAAGTCCAAAAACGTTCGGGGTGCAGGAGGCTCAAAAAGCACCTAAAAAAAACGGATTGGTGATGAAATCACTTCCAAAAACGGACTTCTATGTGTGACCCAGCCTAATAAAAACGGATTTGTTAATGGATCCATTAAAAAAACTGATTGGAATGTGTGACCCTAGCTATGCTGGCCGCCTTCTCTTCTGACCTGAGTGTGTCAGCTTCATGGATTTCTTAGCAGCTGTCACACTATGATCAGGAGAGCTGATGCAGGCTGTGCACGTCATACAGCCTAATGGTTGAACAACAATATTTTAGACATATTCTAAGGGTACTGTCACACTGGTGTTTAAAACAATCGAGTGCAATGTGAGAAAAAAAATTTCATTGGACTTGGACAGTGAGTCAGTTAAGGCCACTTCACACGCTACGATATCATTAATGATATCGTTGAAACGTCACGCTTTTTGATCGTTCAAACGATGTCGTTTGTGCGTCGTTTTTTTGTAAACATACGATCTTGAAACAAGAAATTGTTGGATCGTTCATGAAAAATTTGAGATCCTGACCTCAAATCTATCATTCGTCATCCAATTTACGTTCTGTGAACAAGCAACATCATTAAGTGTGACACCTTTTTGAACGATGTTGTTCACAATTCTCCTATTCCTGCCGCTTTGTAACAATCGTTCACTAGTTCTTCTCAAGCTAGCTGGAGTGTTGCCAAATTTAAGATCGTTAACGATATCCTTGCGTGTGACAACGCACTAACGATGTCAAAACGATCGCGGTCACGTGACATAGCTAATGATATCGTTCAACGATATCGTAGCGTGTGAAGTAGCCTTTAGTCAGTGAGTTGCAGCATTCACTCATCGATCAGACATGACTCGTCAATGCAAGTCAATGGGTGTGAGAAAAAAATTGAACACCACACTTGTGGTCTGTATGGTGACTTTGTGTTATCCATTTTGTATGGATACATTACTATTCTGTAGCATAGAACACTGTAAATGGTCCTGTAAATGATTGTAGAATAATAGATGCTGAGAGAAAAAAAAATGCATTGCATATGGATACGGATGTTAGGTGAGAAGAAAATCGCACCTCACAGAGCACTCACATGACATATTGAATAGCAAATGGATTTCACTCATCCAACTTTCCTGTATGGAAATCAAGACGATTTTTTAAATGTCATTGTGAGAGTACCCTAAGAAAGGCAAAACCTCACTTATTCTTTCTTAAATATTCTGATTTTGAGTTTATTAGCCTTTTGGATTGACTGAAAATGCTGCAGTTGTTCAATAATTATTGATTTATAGAGCACTATTGATTCCATGGTGCTGTATATGAGAAAGGGTTACATACAAAACAAGTGAAACAAATGTACAAACTAACAGTGACAGACTGGTACAGAGGGGAGAGAATCCTGCCCTTTTGGGCTTACTTTCTACAGGGTAATGGGTTGGTGGACAGAAGGTTGGGTCAGCTCCGGTGGTGATGAAGTGCCAGCTCCGGTGGTGGTGTGCCAATAATAAAATGAATCATCCAGAATACACATTGCCTAACCTCTGTGCACACACTGTATTTCAGCAATATCAGTACCGGGTAATCTGCTTGGCTCTGATCCAGTAGTCTTGCATAGGCCTGCTTATAGCCACTGTAACAAACTTTGGACTTAGGCTAGGGTCACACTTTAATAGAGAATTGTGTTCACCACATCCAGATCGGACGCGGTGAACGCAATTAGCTTTAGACACATTTTGCAAGCAAAATGTGTTGCTGAAGATGCAATCCGTAATTGGATTGCTCCGGATCTGTAATCCGGAGCAATCCGTTTACCGTACAGTTTGATCATGATGAGCAAACTGTCAATCATTAAAAAAAGCTTTAATATTAATAATAATTGTGCCCTTCATGTCTCTAGGGGTGACCACCCTGCTCCTCTGTCAGCTGGGCGCATACTATACGTAATGTACGTATTGTATGTGCACTGTCGAGGTCCTGTACTAAAGCTTTTCTTGACACATTAAACACTTTGCTTATCCTGGCTGCAGCCGGGATAAGCAAAGTTACGGGAACCGCATGCTCAGGATTACACATCAGAGCAATGTGGTTACTGCATTGCGGATGTTACAACTGCTCCGAAAACTGCAGCCTGCATGATTTCTCACGCTGGCTGCATAGCCGGATGCGGTAACCGAGTTGCATGTAATGCAATCTGGTTTTTATAATGGGCTCCTATGAGGAGCGTTTCCTGATGCGGTTTTGAGCTTTTTAAAAGCTCAAAACCAGATCAGGATTTGAAATTTCAAACGCAGATGTGACCCCTAGCCTTAGGGAGGCCATTGCATTTGGTAGCTGGGTAGTCTTCAAGGCACAGTATTTTTATTTTTCCTTTATCCCCTTCAGTGGGGCATAACAATTTTATAATGTTTTTGATGTGTGAGATATTGTCATTGGTGTTTAAAAATGAATTTTTTTCTTTGCTATAAATGTCATTTTACTCCATTGCTGCCCAGGGACATTTTGAAGTTTTATTGTACATGTGTTTTTAATAACTCTAAAAATTTTCTCGTTCAGATATTAAAATAATTTTGCCTCTTTTTTCTCTATACATGAGGCTTAACTGTCATGCAATTTTTATTCTTATATTTTTTTACGATATTGTGGGAAATTAGGATACAAATTAAGGAATACGTTTCTATTTTTCCCTTTTTATTATTTTGCTATTTCATTTTTTTTTTACAACCACAAAGAACCAGTATAAACACTTTAAATTGCATTCCCCGTTCAATAGAAATTATTTATACATATTAGGCGGCCGTCACACGCAACGATTTCTTGCCGATATCGTTTAAGCGATCTCCTTTTTGATCGCTTAAGCGATATCGGGCTTAAAATCGTTGCATGTAATCAAGCGATTTACGATGGGAAATCGCTTGATCGTGACATCGCTGATCTGAGCTCCGGACCTCAGATCTAGCATGAACGATGTCACGATCTGCTTCATCGTGGTGTATAACACACGATGAACGATCTCCAGCGGCAGAGCTATGCTGGGAGATGGTAACTATGGTACACGTCGGGTAACTAAGTGACGCGCGGCGCCTAGTTACCCGATGTGTACCATAGTTACAGCGAGATCGCGGCTCCACATCGCTGGTGAGTCTGTCTGTGTGACATCTCACCAGCGATGTGAGCGATATTGTAAGCGATCGCGCTGCACGTGATCGCTTACAATATCGTCTAGATATCTTAGCGTGTGACGGCCGCCTTAAAAATATATTTTTTATTGGGGGAGGGGTCTAGAAAAAGCGAATCAGACTGGCAGTGTCTCTTCTCTTTAGTTGTGATTCAATTATTTTTAATAACTTACCGTATTTTTCGCATTATAAGACACACTTTTGTTCCCCCAAATTTTGGGTGAAAGTGGGGGGGGTGCGTCTTATAATGCGAAACAACATGTTGTGCTGTGGGGGAGGGGAGACCTGTGAAGTGTTGTCTGGGGGCTGTCAGGAGGCTGGAGGAGGCTGCAGCTGCGGCCCGTGGTCACGTGTGGCCGCTCATTATCTCCTGTAATATGCATCCCGCTGTCAATCACCACCGGGAGCAGCGCATATTACAGGAGCAGGTCTGCAGCCCAGCGGCTGCGGTCCTGTCTGGATAGTCAGTGCTTTCCACGCAATGAAATCTTGGAAAGCACTGACTACCCCTGGGAGGACAAGCATACTCACTGATCTCCTTGCTCCCTACTGTCCGCGCCATGCCCGCTGTCTTTGCCGGCATTCGGTCCTGTGAACGTCGCTGCAGAGTGACGTCATCGCTCCTCACAGGACCGGATTCCGGGCACAGCACAGAGAGCGGGGATGGCGCGGACAGCAGGGAGCGAGGAGACGGGTGAGTATGCTTGTTTATTTTTTTAAGTGGACAGTGTGAGCAATGGGGGTAAACAGTGACAGCAATGGGGGTATACAGTGCCAGCAATGTGGATAAACAGTGCCAGCAATGGGTGTAAACTGTGCCAGCAATGAGGGTAAACTGTGCCAGCAATGGGGTAAACTGTGCCAGCATGGTGGGACTGTGCTAGCAAGGGGGACTGTGCCAGGATGGGGGCCAGTGTGCCAACATGAAGGCTATGTGTACCAGCATGGGGGATATATATACCAGGCTGGCAGACATATATACTGTTTGTAAGACGGACACTGGCATTATAAGGCGAACCCCATTTAACAATAAAAATTATTTTTTCCTCTTTTCCTTCATCAAATTTGGGATCCGTCTTATAATCTGGTGCATCTTATGAAGCGAAAAATACGATATTTACATAGTTATACAGATTGAAAAAAATTAAAAAGTCCAACTTTTCAACTTCTCATTATATGGGAGGCTTTCCATCCGTTGTAATAATCTAGTTGGCACTCTTAAACTGACTTTAGCTTTTGAATATCCTTTTTAACCTCTTCGCATAGACATATGAGGGCTTGTTTTATGTGGGACAAGTTGTGCTTTTGAATTACATAATTTATTTTACCATATAGTGTACTGGAATATAGGAATCCTTTGCAAGTGCAGTGAAATTGCAAAAAAAGTGCAAGTTATTTTTTAGTATTTTTATTTACCATCTTCACTTCATGGTAAAACTGACCTGGCAGTACCCTGGTCGATATAAGTTTGAACATAGCAGACAAGTACGGTATACTTTTACTTTTCGTTAAGTGTTTAAAAAAAATTGAGAAGTTTTTAAAAAAAAAGCAATTTTGGTGCAATTTTCTGAAACGTGTAGCGTCCTCATTTTTCGGGATCTGAGGCTGTGTGACAGCTTATTTTTTGTCAAGCTGACACTTCTAATAATGCCATTTTTTGGGTAGCTGTGATGTTTTGATCACCTGTTACATTTTATTGCAATGTCACCATGACCAAAAAAACATAATTCTGGCGTTTTGGTTTATTTCTCACTATGCCTTTTACTAATAAAATTAATTTATTTTATATTTTAATAATTTGGGCATTTCTTAACATAGTGATACCGAATCATTTTTAAATGTTTTTAACAGTTTTAATTTTCATTGAGGCAAAAGGGGGTGATTTGAACTTTTATGTTTTTTCATTTTTTTCACATTTTTTAACACTTTTCTTTTTATTGATTTTCCTTAGGGTACCTTTACACGCCGCCACTATCCCTGGCATCCGGTATCAACCGTACATGCATGCGCACATTTTTAACGGTTGCTAACAATCGCCAATACCGCATGTACACGCCGCCATTGCGTTGTCAACTGAAGGTATCGTGGTTCCCCGGAAGTTTCTACAGATCCTGCGGATAACTTCCTGTTGAATACCGTCGCCGCCTCACATGCTGCAACCACTAAGGGGATGTGGGCGTACATCTTTCGCGCCCCCAGTACATAGGCATGACAGAGTTGTGTATTCCGTGACGCTAACAAGCTGATTGGACAACGCAATAGCGTCATGATTGGCCAGCCTGCACAGGAAGGCTGATTAATACATGACGCCATTTCAATTGTGTAGTGTGAATGGACAGCTCTTTAAATATGGCGCCCTGTGAAGGGACAGCCAATCGTAACACAGTAGCCCCCACCAATGATCGATGATGGGGCGCAGTATACATTAGGCTTTGGCACGCCCCTGGGAATTCACTAGATGACGCTGATTCCATCCCTGTCCCCCGTTTACACGCCACTACAATGGCAATTGTTCCTTTGTGTTGCCTTGGATTTTAGAACACGGCTCGGAAACAGCTACCCGAAGCAACCGCGAGGAACCCGATCACTTTCCCAAATTACATGCCGCCACTTTGTAGCAATTTCAACGCAACAGGCACAAAAATCCCTATTGCCAGGCAGTTGCTACCACGCAGTGGTGGTGTGTAAAGGTACCCTTAGGGAACTTGATGCCTGTAATGTCCGATTAGTTCTGCTGTTCACAGGGATGCTTCAGCAACCCTCTGAGCAGCAGAAATGCTGATCTTCTGTGAATGCCAACACTCAGCAGCTTTCACAGGAACTTCATCATGACAGCAACATGGCAATTAATTGGTGCCCTTTGATCGTGTCACAGCAATGGCAGCGAGGAACAGGGCAATCCCCACTGGCATGTATTAGATTGCACTGTCAAAATTTGACAGCGCAATATAAGTAGTTAACTGGCATGGGTGAATTGAACAGGCACATGTTAGCTGCACATGTTGGCTGATTAGCCGACATGTGCAGGGAATGATGCGAGCGTGCATAAAATTATGGGACATAACAAATTACGTACCTATACGTCATTGGTTGTAAATGGGTTAAACTGGATTCCATATTCTAATTCCTTTGTCCTAGGTGCATTACTCTACATTCAGCAACATGAAGCTTCATCTACCATGCATTTTCCCATTCATACATCTTATCCATCATTCTGTAATACTATACAGCAAAGCTCAATTTTTAATATTTTACATACAATAGTTTTGTCTCAGCAGCAAAGACTAAGGGCCATTTCACATCTATGTGCCGATGCGTTTGCCAGCACTGCGCTAGTGCAGGTGCTAGCACAGCCAAGCACAGGCCAGCGCATTGCACTAGCGCTGCCATTACCTTCTATGGCCGAGCGCATCGCACCGCATCCCGGAAGTGCAAATGTGTCAGGACCCGTGTCACAGCGCATGCGCTTATTCCGGATGCACCAGAAACGTCGCATGACGTGTTTCCAGTGCGTCCGGACAAACGCATGCGCTGTGACACAGGCCCTGTCACACTTGCGCTTCCGAGATGCGGTGCAATGCGCTTGGCCATAGAAGGTAATGGCGGTGCTAGCGCAATGCGCTGCATCTGTGCGCCGATGCACTGGCCTGCACTTGGCTGTGCTAGCACCTGCGCTAGCACAGTGCTGGCAAATGCATCGGCTCATAGATGTGTACTAGGCCTAACACCTTGCTCCCAATACCATCGACAAGGTCATTAAAGGGGAACTCCAGAGAGAGAAAACTTTTTAGTACAGTCCCTGCCCTGCTACATGATGAAGCAGAGCTGTACACTGCAGTTCTAGGATCTATACATTTCTTATAAATTGATAAAATCATACCTGCCCCTCGGCTCAAACCACCACCTTAGGGGACCTAGAATCCTCAGCTTGAGCTTCTTGTAAGAGCCAAAAGCAGGAGGTGTGTCAGTGGCGTGGATGCTGGGAGCTGCAGGACCATCGTACATTCCGTTGAGGAGTGATGATGATGATCCATTGAAAGTTGGAGGGATTGGAAGATATCATGTTCCTATGGGGAAGGGGAGACCAAGTAGAGCTGAATCGATCAATCTAAAGATTTGCCTCTGCTCCCAGCCTCACAATAACAGTACACATTATGCGTCATCATACAGCAGAGGATTACAGTGTGTATTTGTATCTGCTTGGCGACATGATTGCTATTTCAAGCCCAGAGCCACCCCATCACATAGGATGGTATATATATCAGGGACAGAATTGCAGGGTGAGTATGGGACCGATGGCCACGCCCCCTACCCATACAGAAATGTAAGGGGGCTGGAATGTACACTGATCCTGCATCTCCCAGCATCCATGCCCCTGACACACCTCCTCTTCTCATCAACAGCATGAGACAGTCAGGCTAAAGATTCTAAGCCCCCTGAGGTGGGGATCAGAGCTGAAGGGCAGGTATGATTTTATTGATTTATAAGAGATCTATAGATCCTAGAACTGCAGTGTACAGCTCTGCTTCATCATTTAGCAGGACAGGAACTGTACTAAAAAATGTTCTCTCACTGGAGTTTCCTTTTAAAGAAGAGAAGAAAAAATAATTGGTCTTAACACACTGATGGCTATATTACATTTAGAAACTATACCACAACTATTCATTTTTTTCATTTTCAAACATTTTATACATATAATTTTCCCATAGTTTCTATTACTGGTGCTTAAGTATAAGACTGCTGTATGGAAACAGTATCAAATTATTTTGCAAAGACCAGATAAATCACATCAGCTGAATTACCAATATCCAGATTTACATTTACGTGCACATAGAAAGCCCTACATTTTGTTTAAACAAATTATCTTTCATGAATCCATGCTGGTTGTCAGTTATTAGATTAGTCTCTGCAATATATTTTTGAATATATCCCTATAATGCCCTCAAAAACTTAGCACACCATTGATGTTAGAGAACAGTGGTTGCCTGGATCCACTCGTTACCTTATGCTTTTTTTTTATCTATTTCATATTTGGTTTATTTTTTTTTCATTAATTTTACAAATCGTTTTGACCCCCAAAAAATTTGGGTATTTTAACATATTAATACATTTTTAATGCTGATTTTCCTTGTAACTGGCTAGTATATTAACTCCAGTTACAGGGGATTTCCAGCTTTCTACCTGCATATCAGAGCCATAGAACCCAGCAGCTCTTACTCCCTCCCTGCACTCTGCAATCACATGGTTACTTGGTCCGGAGGAGGAAGCATTTTTAGAGCTACTGCTTCCTGATTTATATACATGTATAAGAGTTGGCTCAATGCTGTGTATACAGAGATTGAGAAAGTAAACTTGGTACTAAACCTTGTTTATCTCCTGTTTGGGAAGTCTGGCTGTGTCTGTCAGTCTGCTCCACACTCATACAGCTGCATCATTTTTGCAAGCTGTTTATACTTATGTTTTAGAACATCAATGCAGAGTAATGTGTAGACAATGTGTAGATGCATAAATCTAAGGAAATTGTAAAAGTAGTTAAAGGGTTATTCCCAAAGTAACAACAATCCTTCGTATTGGGGATAATTTGTGGTGACTGCTAGTGAACGAACCGCTGAAACATTCAGTGATTTCTGAGAGCTGGGCTTTAGAGTCTTGAGAAAAGGGTATTGCTGCCAAGTCTTGAGTAGAGCAGAAGTGCTAATTAGGGATGGTTGAACTGCTAGGGTTCATGACCAGGTTGATCTGATAAAGGAAGTAAAGAGTCCTCATTATACTTACCAGGTCCACATTATTCGTTCCAGCTGTGCGGCGGCGCTGCATCACTTCCGGGGAATAGTCATGTGACTGGCTCCAACAGCCAATCACATACGCTAAGAAGATAAGGGGCAGCCTGAAGTGATGTACGTCACATCAGGAAGAGAGAACATGGTCGCAGTAAGTATATCAGGTGTATTAACTCTTTGCTTGCTTTAACAGGGCAACCCCAAACACGAACCTGGGAAAAACAAGTAGTTCACCCATCCCTAGTGCTAATGCTTGACTTCCACTCTATTCATTGTCTATGGGACTGCCCAAGAAATTTGAGGATAAGAATTGGCTTTCTCCTATCCTGTAGGCAACAAATGGAGGAAAGTAACATCTGCTCTATTCCAGTAATAATAATTATTTTTATAGCGGCAATAAATTCTGCAGCACTTTACAATTAAGGGGAGGCATGTACAGACAAAAAAGACCCTACTGGGTAACACATAGCTCAACAATTACCGGAAGAGTCTATTCAAATAGAAAAAGCAGGGCAGCACTCATCAGGTTGCAAAGATCCTTTGTTGGTCACTTGAGGATAATGACATATTCTGCGGGGAGAGGGAGTGGGGAGCAAAGACGACAGCAGCCGTTTCGCAGGGCTATGCGTGCTTCCACGGGTCCAGCTTTATTATTTGAATAGACTGTGGTTACTGCTTATTTGAGGGCGTGCAACACAGAGCACCGAGGAATTTTCCTGATGGTACTGTAGTCTCTGAAGAACTATAGCCTCTCCGGTAGGTGCCCGGTAGTCTCTTTTACTTTTCAATTACCGTACATGGCGATCAATGGCCCTGCTAGTAATTTAGTATTTATTAATCTTCAGCTTGATCGCGAGCCATGGCGACTTCATGGATAAACACTCTGTAGGAAGATCCATCTTGGACGATTAAGTTTACAATCTATATGCTTAATTCAAGAGGAGGCTGTATTCTTGAGGTTTCCCAAGCCCTAATCTCTCAAAAACAAGTACAGTAATAGGTGATAATTTGATATTTTGGCACTTTTTCGTATGGGTGCTGCATTCACACATCAGGTCCTAATGCATTGCAATAAAACTGAAGCATGTGCAATAAAACTGAAGCATCTACAATATATATGTGGCTCTTTACACTGTGGGTGGTCAATCTGTCCGACCCTAACAGGTACCACTAAATCATAGTCCTATAATATAAACCGCCCATAGTGTAAGGAGCCACAACTACCGTATATTGTACCCATTGAATAATTAATCCATTTTGTAGGTGCCAGCTCGCAGTTGATCTTGCGTAAAAAGATACAACATAAAGTATACACATCTAAGGGCATTTTGATAAGTAATTTCTACCCATGTGTTTGTCGCTATATTACCTAAACGGAGAATTCTGTGATGGGAGCCTACGTACAGTTTGATCTCTGTTAGTCATTGTACATTTTGGCAAATAGTGTATGGTAACTCAATAGGGTGTTGTTTTATATGTGTCCACTTCATTAGATTTGTAATATCTTGAATACTCTTTGTATGATTACAATAAAGATGATATAATGTTAAGACTAAAACGGAGAAGTGTGAATTTCACAGCCATAGACTATTGATAATATGGGCAAAAAAACTACATGTGAGTCCCCCAAGTGTGTAAATATATTTAGGAGGAAGAATATGAAGGAACCCATTAAAATAAATTACTGCCTGAGGGTAGCTGTGTTTTTGATAATGAGTGAACACAACCTAATACTCTACTACACCCTTTTATTATTATATAAACTTTCTATTAAACAGAACAATTCAACAATAAAATGCAGATTTCGATAGAAACATGTTAAAATGTGGATCCTAATAGGAAATATCTGGTAAAAGTATAACTCCTATTTACACTAATCTGCATCATACATAATCAATAGATCTATATTAACTTATACTATGATGAATAAAGGTTTGGCTAGTAACAGTAAACATGGGTGTAAGGCAGGACTCTCAGGGAGTTGTCTCAATTATAGCCAATAAGGCTTCATCTATAATGTTTACTCATTCTAATAAAGGAAACTGTTTATAGACTTGGATTAGAAAACTATCCATTAGAATTCCAGACATTCTACTCACGTGAAAATGAATTGTAATATGGAAAGTATGATCAGTTGCTACATAGACAGGTATACACTGGGCATGGTAATTCATTATATAATGCTATTACTGCATTGTCCGGTGAAGAAAGCCATAAATGAAGGAGGTACATGCCAGATTTGCTGATCTAAAAATCATTGTTCGTTTTCTTAAATAAAGCAGACAGTTGGTTGAAAGTTTACATTCCGGTACGCATGAAGATAAAGACAATGTCTTGGGTGGAGTAGAAATTCTCCAACAGTTTCTTTTGGAAGATATTAATCACTATAGGTCAAGGTTGATCTCTTAAAATGCCCATACACCCTTAAATAGCTATCGGCCAAACAGCACAACATCAGCTATCTCTCCCGACTCCTACAAGCACAAACACTTAGCTAACAATTTCTCTATGGGGTGAGTGGAGACAATTGGACGACCACTTGGACACAATTTTTTTTCTTTTTTGCACTTTACTTATTTTCTCCTCTTCTTCAAAGAACCATAACATTTTTTTCCTTCAACTTAGGGCTTGATTTTTGCAGTACAAGCTGTATTATTTATTGATTCCCTAAGTTTTAATATATAATGTATTAAAAAACAGGAAAAAAATTGACTGCTGAAAAATGATGAATCACAATTTCATAATCATTTTCTGGATTTCCTTTTTTTGCAGTAATACTTGTGCATTAAAATTTACCTGGTAAAAGGATTCTTCAGGTTAGTTTGTCCTTATTGCATTTTTTGTGGCTGGTGACCAAAACCAAATTTTGGCATTCCAATTTTTTAACATTTCCAGAAAATGTTAAATTCTCTTATATTTTGATAGACCAGAAAAAAACATTAAAATTATTAATGTTTTTTATTTTTTTATATTTTGAAAAAAATATTACTATTTATTTTTCCCTTTTTTTTTGCTATTCATTGGCTGAGCTTTAAAGACGTACCAATATTGCAGTGATGAGGGATTGAGCAAATCTTCTGCTGCCATGGCAATCCATCAGTACCCCACAATCATGTTTTGGGGGCTTATGGGCTCTTAAAGCAGATCCTGCACAGGATCATGGCTTGAATGCTGCTGTCAATCACTGATTTAGGGTGCAGGCTATTCCCGTGGCTCTAACTCATTCAGGAGCTGTGGGAATAGCGGTACGGTAAGCAGGGATTTAACTATAGTGATTCGAGGACACAGTTGCTATAGTAACCGCTTGCTCAGTTACTATGGCAACAGTGACCTCGGTGACATCACTGCTTACCCTGTCGCAGGTGTCCCCGCTGTCATTCAGTGATTACAGATCACGAAGAGCAGACATGTTATTCATTCCCATGATCTCTAATGTAGCAGAGCTGAATGAGTGCAGGAAGACAGAAGACAGAGAAGACGAGGATCGTGGATGATATGAAGGTGGGGAGAGAGTAATAAAGATGGCGTCTCTAAGTGTGTCTGTGTATTTATTTCTAATAAATTAATTTTCTCTGTGTTTTATTAAAGCTTTATTAGAGATTCTTAATGACCAGATCTAACTTTTCCTGACATTAAGAATCTCGGGGCTTAATACCAGCTGGTAAATCAAAGCTGGTATTAACCCCTTATTACCCAGCATGCCACTCACCACCAAAGCCGCTAGAAGAGCCTGATAAAGTGAATATGCAAGTATCTTAATAGGCGGCCCCGAAAGTAGAGTAGCAGCGGGAGACTGGTAAGCCTGATCTAGATATTCCTGTCATCTATCTCTCTATCTATCCAATCTATCTGTCTATTCTAACTTTTACCAGCATGGGAAGGCCCATGCTACAATCTCTCAGTGTGCTGTATGTTTGCGATTTTTTATCGCACCTATTGACTTGCATTGGTCTCTCGCATGCGAAATACGCATGCAATCACAGCATGCTGCGATTTGATACACAATGTGAGTTCAGCGGATGAAAAAAGTAACAATCTGACTTGACTGATTTAACATTGGTCTGAGTGCAATGCGAGTTTTTCTCGCATTGCACTCACGCAAGTTTGACGCCAGTGTGCCTGCACCCTTAAAGAGATAAAGGCAAGTAAAGGCAGATGCTGCTTGTGTGACACAACTTGCATCTGCCATTTTTAAACTGGATTATTTAAAGGGGTAATAATATTAGCAAATCCCTCCAATTAGCTAATCAGGAGAACTATACTGTATTCCTATGTACTTTACCTCCTGTGCAGTGCTTTGCAGCTTAGGTATTGATGATACGACTACTTATATAGTGAAAGTTAGTTATTTAGTTAGTTAGTTAATTGCTCATGGTCATAACCATGGAGACCTAAGCTACTGCAATGCTCTGCACTTGGGTTAAGAGACATAGCTAATCAGAAGACCTATACTCCTATACTACATTTCTAATTGGAGGTATTTGCTAATATTATTATGATTACATCTACTACATATTTGATAGGATATTGTAGATGGAGTACCCATTAAAGCCAAAATCCCTTACTTGATGTAATGGTTCAGCATGAAGAGTCAATGTGTTAAGGGATCAAGTGGTTGTGTGAAAGAAGTTTTGCTTGATGTTATGCATGACACTCATAATATGTAAAACACATTGGCTATTTATGGAAAAACAGAATATCTGGTTTGTCAAGCTGCATACTCCTGTCGACAATGAATCAGTCACGTCATTCAATTCAACTTTTAATAGTGCTCGGCCTCATCAATTACACTAAAGTCAATGTAAAACCTATACAACAGAATCCTGTACAGGAAACGGCAGATAGTGGAAATCAAAGGAAAATCAGTGATTTGTATGATAATCTGGGGGACCCTGAGTTATTAGCTCAGTTACTGGATGAATGAGAAGAAAAGATGAGGAGCATTGCTGGCTAAGGCTGGGGTCACATTTGGCCTGGGACCCACGTTTCCAGGCAGCGCTAAAATCTTAGAAATTTCTGACGTTGTGGACAGTGTTAATGGTAAGGGTACCTTTACACACGGCTACATTTGTAGCTTGTCACCAGGTAACTTACTGGTTGCAGTGAAATCATGGATACATGATTCCATTTGTACACAGCAACAAGATAGAACCATGTATCCATGATTTCACTTCAACCAGTAAGTTACCTGGTGACAAGCTACAAATGTAGCCGTGTGTAAAGGTACCCTTAGAGTACCTTTACACGCCGCTACAACAGGATGGATACAACCCGCTACAGGTTACGATTGTAGCTTGCGTCGTCAATATAGCCCGTAGTAGCGGCGTGTGAAGACGGTAGGAGGCAGCCGGCAACAGATACATCTGTTTCCGAGCACTGCTCTGAAACAGGTGGCTACAAAACCGATTGTAGCGAGCTGTATCGGCGTGTAAAGAAGCTACAGAAAGGATGTCTATACACCAGGCGATGTACCTGGTATGTAGCTGGGGCGTGACACACGCTCCGGGATACCGCGCCCCTTCAGCGATCATTGGAGGAAGCTCCTGCATGACGATTGGTAGTCACTGCATAGGGCGGCATATTTAAGGAGCTGACCAGTCACACTACACAATTGCTCGAGCGTCATGTATTAAACAGCCTCCTGCGATGCCTGCCCAATCATGATGTTATTGCTTTGTCCTATCAGCGTACGGACGTCTCGTAATCCACAATTGTGGCACGCCTATGTGCTGTCCCTGCTGCACCAGGTCCGCCCATATTAGCTTGTTGTAGCGGTGTGTAAATGAGGTAAGGTAAGCTACAGATGGCTACTTGAGACACCCGGCGATGTATCTAGCTATAGATGTAACGTAGCGTAGCGCACCTTGTGGCGGCGTGTAAAGGTGGTGCGTTTCCGTTTGTAACCGTTTGGCCGTGCTCGTGCACGTGAAGTAGCGGGTTGTATCCATCCTGTTGTAGCAGCGTGTAAAGGTACCCTAAGTGCTGCCTGGCTACAGGGCCCCATAGAAACCTGTAGTTTACCTTAGTTGAAGCTGCACACAGAGCTTCATGATGTGCGCTTTTCAACAGCGCACAGGAAAACGCTGCAGGGAGTGTTTGCTGTGCGCTCAGCTAAAGCGCATGTCCTGGAGCTCTGTGTGCATCTGCAACTAAGATAAACTACGGGTTTCTATGGGGCCCCATTGCCAGACAACGCTTGCCGTTAACGCTAACTTTCTAAGTTTTTTGCGCTGCCTGGAAACGTGGGTCTAAGCCCAAGTGTGACCCCAGCCAAGGGCTATATTTACATGCTGCTTAATTGCACCGTGAATGTAGAGTTTCTTATAGATCTGTTACTAGCAGTGGAATGTAGTGAAATGCAGTGATGTTGTCTGTTCCAGCCAAGTCAATGCATTTCACTGTTTGGTATTCTCACACTGCGTTTTCTATGGATACAAGTTTGGGCTCAAAAGCAGATCCACAAAAGGAATTAACATGTCCTTTATCTGGCATTTTTTGCCTGCAGTATTTACTCACCTCGCCGTGCTCCCCTGATCTCCCGTCATACTGAGGCCACAGGACCTACGGGAGGACTTAGGACTGCACCATGTGACCATGTGACATCACCCGGTCACATGACCAGGCTGCAGGGTTCTAGAGGCAACAACACTGTGGCCTCCGGGGATGACAGTACACCACTGGAGATCACCGGGGGAACGCGGGGAGGTGAGTAGAGCGCAGGCGAATAGTGCAGCAGCATTCACACACACAAGGCTGTGCTTTGTGAGGATACGTTCTAGGTGCAGTTTCTGCACCAAAAAACATATCCTCATAACACTGTGTGCGAATGTAGCCTAAGGGTACGGACACACTGGTGTGAAAATTGGACAAGTGCAATGCGAGAAAAACTCGAATTGCACTCGGACCAATGTTACAGAATGACTAAGAACAAATTAACGTGTGTTGAACACTTTTTTCTCATCCAGATTCTGGATAAGAAAAAAGTTGCAACTAGCTGCGACAGTATGCGAGTCACGGCCGAGACTCGCCAATGCAAGTCAATGGGTCCGACAAAATCACGGACGGCACAAGGACCATCCAAGAGGCATCCATTTTTTTCACTGATACATGATCATTCTGTAGCTCAGACAACTGTAAAATGTTCCTGTAAATGATTATATAGTAAATAGCTGCTGAGAAAAAACGGATTGCACACGGACAGCACACGGATGTCACTCATCCAACTCTCCTGGATGAGAATCTGACCTTTTTTTTAACGCCAGTGTGTTTCCACCTGTGCATATTTTTTGGGGGGGTGTTTGTGCTGCTTTTTTTCAGCCACAAAAACACAGGTGCTTCAAAAATGCATGCACGCATTTCTGGTGCGTTTTTGCTGCATTTTTTTTTAGTGCTGCTTTTTTTCTGCTCATTAGAATGGCTGGCAACTGGAAAACACAGGCCAAAAAAGCACAAGATAATTGCAGGGACATCAAAAAAACACAGGCGATTTCTGCAACAAAAACACAGCACTCAAAAATGCACATAGTGAGCGCAGCTTTTTGAAAAATCACATTGACTTTCATTACAGAACTGTGGGTGCTGCGTTTTTGGTGCAGAAACGCAGCAAAAACGCACAGTGGGCACATAGCCTTAAGGCTCCGTTACACCTAGCGACATTCCAGCGATCCCAACAACGATACGACCTGGCAGGGATCACTGGAATGTTGCTAAGAGGTCGCTGGTGAGATGCCACACAAGCAGATCTACTCACCAATGCGGCGAACCCCCCGATGGTCATTGGGATCTGTCACTTCCGTAGCATGGAGATCGTTGGTTGTTTTCCCTGTCACACACACCGATGCAGCATGCCCAGCAGGAGACCAACGATGAAAAAATGGTCCAGGCCATTCTGTAACGATCAGTGATCTCACAGTGGGGGCCGCTCGCTGCTACGTGTCACATGCAGCGATATCGCTGGCGAGGTCACCGCAACGTCACAAAACCTGTGACGTTGCGGCGATATTGTTAGCGATATCGTTATGTGTAACGGGGCCTTTACAGTGTTCACATCTGCTTTATGATTTCCATTTATAAGGAAAACCACAATGCTGTTCCAAATCTGTGTGATGATCTAGCTGTTGTCGGTGGACCCTATGAAGGTACAAATAGAGTTTACAAAAATTGTATGAACCCTTTTTCGAAAGACTGCCAAATACTTGACAATATTCAAAGGTATCTAGAAGATGGGGTAAATCCCACTTCTCCCAGATTCTTCTGGCGAGATGGCAGCTGGATGGCAGATAACTGCCATCCGGCTCCATCCGGCCCCATAGGATACTATGGAGCCAAAATCCGGTCCGGGGCTGTCACCCCTGACAGCCCCGGACCGGACCTGACCGCAGTATGAAGCCACCCTAAGACAACCTTGAGGTGGAGAAAAGGAAATTATGTGACATGTCTATCAGGAGGCATCAGATCTATCAGACTGAGCATTATCATGACAGATTTGGAGCGTCTTCCGCCTGGTCTACTTTTCAGCTGTTCAAATTAAGGACACAAATAATTATTCCACCTTAACGTGTTTTAATGACTTACTTTAAGTATTATTAATATATGAATGGAAAGAATGTGAAGTGATAGGAGCAAATCTTCCATTAATACTTCACCAAAATGAATCAAGAGGTGTGAAGATATATTAGGATAAAATAATAACTGCAGCTCTATTGAGATGTTTTATATCATTGTAAAAAAAAACATCATATATAAAGCTTTTATATGTATATTTTTATTATATGTAATAAACCGATTCATTTAGTCTGGGTATTGCTAAACATTTTATGCAAATTATAAAAGCACCATAAAGATTATCCAGGCAATAAACTAACTTCTGAGTGCAATGCAAGCTTAGTTTAACTGCACCACAATTGAATAAAAACTAAAAGAAACATATAGTGTGTTTTCACATCTATGCGCTCCATGCGCTAGTCTGCCCTGCCTGGCCTGCGCCAGCGCAAATGCAATCGCAGTGGCATTTAGGGCCTGGGGTAGCCTTGCGCATGGAGCATATAGATGCCCTCATTAGCGCTCAGCGGCGCCGATGCCCCCATTATCTCCTATGGCCGAGCACAGCTGAGCGCACGCTCTGTATACTCAGAAGCGCAAGTGAAAGTGACAGAGCGCACGGCGCATGCGCCTGGTCAGACACACCTGGAAACGCCCTATTGGGGCATTTCTGGGAGCGCTCTGCCAATTTCACTTGCGCTTCTGAGTACTCAGAGCGTGCGCTCAGCTGTGCTCGGCCATAGGCTATAATGGGGGCACCGAGCGCAGCTGAGCGTACAGGGGCCACAAGTAAGCTTTTACACAAGCTGTAAACGCGGCCCCACAGTGCCCCAAATCACCTCTGTGCCTGCACCTGCGCGAGCGCGACCAGGCAGGCGCAGGTGATGTGGCCAGGCGCAGAGGTGTGAAACAGGCTATAGATGTAGGCGTAATCTGAAGTACATGGGCCTGATGTAAAGGTTCCAATGGGGCCCCCAATTATTACAAATCTTTAATAGCATTAGTCTTTTTCTATGGGCCAAAAAGGACTTTTGGGGCCCCTTCAGGCACCAGGGCCCGGGTATGATTGCAACCCCTGCACCTGTTGTAGCTACGCCCCTGGATGTAGGTAAAATACATTATTGCAGAGGACAAAGATAACACAAGCCTTTGTGGTTTCACAATGTAAATATTTAAATTAAAAAGGCCATCTAAGCTAAAGATTTGTTTTAAGTAAAATTTGGTATGCTGTTCCGCCCCATAATTATATTATCTATGGTCCATCATGGTATGCGACAAGTCTCTCCATAGTGAAGGATATGCCATATTTTTGGGGTTAGGGGGTCACACCAAGAGGCACTAGGTTGCTTCTGTAACACCAAAAACTCGGAACAAGTGGCAATGTGACAAAAGTCTCTCCGTGTGCATAGAGCAAATAGTTTCTCTCTTTGAACTTACTTTTATGAAATGTGTCAGAACAGATTAAAACAAGGGAGGACATACGGTACTTTGCCGTAAAAAAGGAGCATATAGTAAAAAACAAACAAACTAATAATAACCATCTCATTCTGCATACATACTGTTTTGTTAGGATTTCTGACTGTATGTGCACCAATAAGAATAATGCCCTCATTGCCCATAAAGACATAAGAGCAGGACAAGATTATCTAGCCTAAATGACATGTTGTTCCATTCAAGTTTTTTCATGGACCCATAGACTTGAATAGGCGAGTGACATCTGATTCTTACAAGAAAATCATGCATGCGGCAATTTTTTTAACACACCGAAATAAGTGAAAAAAAATCATTCATCTGAAACTGACCCTTTGAATAGCATTGGTCCAAGGGCAATATGTTTTTTAACGGATAGCATTAAAACCAAAAATATAGTAGTGTTCACAAGCCCTTACTTGGATGATAGGTTCACACAAGAGCTTAAAAAATCATTCTACTTTCATTAAGAAAAAACAGGTCATTTTCGACTTAATTGTCATCTATATATAATCTGAAAGTTGTCCATTTTTAGACATCAGTGGCTATTAGAATTTAAAATCATCTACTATACTATATATATCATTTTTTTTAGAATAACAAGAGAAGAAAAGTTGCAGTCACCAAGCTGTGCCAAAAACGTCTTATTTATTTCAATGTTTCACATAAAAACTGATGACATGGAAACAGTTGGGCAGCTGGCAGCCATGCAAGGATGATGACCAATTCGCGCTGTCACAGCACTTTTATATATAGAGGCTTCTACGCTTGTACAGACCCATAAGCACTGCGACAGTGTTACACGGTCGATGTCCTCACATGGCTGCCTCGTCCCAGCCGCCCACCTGCTTCCCGCCTTTTGTTTTTATGTGAAACTTTGAAATAAATGAGCTTTTAGTGATATGGGCGGCACGGTGGCTCAGTAGTTAGCACTGCAGACTTGCAACACTGGAGTCCTGGGTTCAATTCCCACCAAGGACAACATCTGCAAGGAGTTTGTGTGTTCTTCCCATGTTTGTGTGGGTTTCCTCTGAGCTTTCCAGTTTCCTCTCACACTCCAAAGACATACTGATAGGAGGTTTAGATTGTGAGCCTCAATGGGGACAGTGTGCTGCAAATGTATGTAATAGTGGTAAAGTGCTATATAAATATTATTATTATGTTATACTATATTACTGGACTTTGGCATCATAAGCACTGCCTATACATGTGCAGCTCTGCAGTGATCCTTTTGCCGGGATAAATGTGATGATCATTGACTAAAGCACATTCAAATTTGTGGTGCACAACCACTCTTCACTTTTGCATGCCATTTTTTTTTGCACACCCATAAACTTTAATAGGACAGTCTTGTACAACAAACTGAAAAAACGAGTATATACTGTGAATTTTTTTTTCACATACAGATTCCATGAGAAAAACACAAATCTGAAAGCACAATTGAATAATATCATTTCTAGTGCTGTCAATTTTTTGACGGCCAGCACTTGGACCAAAAACATGGTTGTGTGAACTAGGCCTGAGCCAGATAAGACACCATATTCAATTTCATAGGCTCCTTTTAAGTAACAAATGGTTGAAGGTGGGGATGGACTGACCTCTAGATTCTCTTTTTGTTGTAAAGCCCAGAACCAGTAATTGAACTGATATAAATATAGACTATTAATTTCTCATTAGGAGTGTATTAGCAGGAACTTAACTAAAACAATTTGTGAAAAATGAAAAATCACATTAGTAAAATGAAAATGCTTGATAAATATTTGGAGTATACTGTACATGTTTTCTTCCCTTTTTCCTAACAGCTTTTCTTTAAACATATTAATGGAACTAGAATTGGACTATGTGCTATCTGTATATCGAAACTGTTCAATAAAATTTATTTCATATTAAACACATACCATATTTTTCAAACTATAAGGCCCCTTTCACATCAGCGTTATTGCAAAAATGCGCAGTTGCAGTGAAAAAAACGCATCTGCCGCATTTACCGCATAACACCCGCACTTGCGGCAAGCCCCATGCATTGTCTATGGGGCTTGCGGTAAGTGTGCGGCAGGTGCGGCAAGTGCGGTTTCAGCTTGCGGCTGACTGCGTTTTTTTCGCACCCCCATCTGCCGCAAGTGCCAAAACTGCACTTGCCGCACCTGCCGCACCCTTACCGTAAGCCCCATAGACAATGCATGGCGCTTGCCGCAAGTTCGGATGTTATGCGGTAAATGCGGCATATGCAGTTTTTTCCCCGCAACTGCCGCATTTTTGTAATAACGCTGATTTGAAAGGGGCACAAGACACACTTCGCCTTTGGATAAAAGTGGGGGGAGCATCTTCTAGTCTAGATGTACCTGGCTGTTGCAGTGGGGGGCTGCAGCAGTGTGACAGAAGGCAGGACAAGGGTTGCAGGAGACAGGAGCAGCACTGGGGCTAACATGTGTGCCCCCTGTTCAAGGTTATGAATATATGCCCATAATCTCCCACCCACCTTTCTGCACTGAAGCTGGCACCAAGAGATGGGTGGGATTATGGGCAATGGGAGCAGTGCTAATCCACTGTGCTTCTGCAGTCTGTCTTCAGTAAAATGGTGCCAGGGGTGGTGCATACACAGACTGTGATTTCTAAGGCCATTTTATAGAAGACAGTCTTAAATCATCAAGCTTTTTCCAAAATGGCACCATCAGCAGTGCATGTGCGGTTGCATCATAAAGTCTAGTCTAGTCTTAGACTTTAAGATGCTACCGCACATGCACTGCTGCCGGAATCATTTGAGGGTTCTACATCTGTGGGGTGCAGCAAACATCCCAACAGCTGATAAAAGTGTCAGTTGCTAGCATTAGGAGAGGACACCGCGCACTGGGGAGCAGAGGAAAGGGGAGTAGAATCTTTTTTTTACGATTGCGGCGAGATGGGATTGTGTATAGCAAAATTAGATTGTGCTTAGATTTGACATTCTCCACTTGTATTATTATTTAGCTTTGTATATTATACCATATATTTCTATTTCTATGTATTACAGCATACTGACAAAGGTTTGATTGTAAGACCAAAATGTTTATTTGCATTCCTGTTATCACTCCACAATAAAAAAAAAAGAATCTCAAAGTAGAATCTTGAGTGCCAAGTTACTTTTCTATATGCAGGGAGATGGGAGGCATATACAACAGGATGGGGTCATGATGGAGGGGGCCATATATTACAGGATGGGGGCCAAATATACCAGGTTGGGGTCATGATGGGGGCCATATACACCAGGATGGGGTCATGGTGGGGGCTATGTAAACTAGGATGGGGGCCATATATATCAGGATGGGCCCAGGTTGAGGGCCATATATACAAGGATAGGCCATATATCCAGGGTGGGCCCAGAATGAGGGCCATATATAGATCAGGATGGCCTAGAATGAGTGCCATATATTGCAGGATGGGGCTATATATTCTGTACCAGGATGGAATCAGGATGAGGGCCATATATACCAGGGTGGGCCCAGGATGACGGCCATATATATCAGAATGGGCCAGGATGAAGGCCATATATATCAGGATGGACCCAAGGTGAGGGCCAATATTTACAATGGGCAATAACGATAGTGGGCCAAGAATGAAGGCCATATATATAAGGATGCTCCCAGGATGAGGGACATATGTATTAGGATGAGGCCATATATACCAGGACAAGATCATGATGATTGCCATATACTCCAGGATGGGCCCAGGATGAGGGCCATATATACCAGGATGGGGTCTTATATACTGTACAAGGATGTGATCAGGATGAGGGCCATATATACCAAGATAGGCCCAGGATGAGGGCCATATACATCACAATGGGCCAAGATGAAGCACATATTTACCAGAATGGGGTAATTATAACAGGTGGGCCAAGGATGAAGACATATATTTCAGGATGGTCCCAGGATGAGGGTATATATACCAGGATGAGGCCATATACACCAGGATAGGATCAAGTTGAGGGCAATATACACCAGGATGGGCCCAGGATGAAGGCCATATATACCAGAATGGGGCAATATATACCAGGGTGGGCCAAGGATCAAGGCCATATATATCAGGATGGACCCAGTATGAGGGCCACATATACCAGCATGGGATCAGGATGAGGGCCATATACAACAAGATGGGCCTAGGATGAGGGCCACATATTCCAGGATGGGGCCATACATACCATGGTGAGCCTAAGATGAGGGCCATATATACCAGGATGGGGCCATATAAATATATCAGGATGGGGACTATATATACCAGGAATGGACAAGGATGGAGGACATATACACCAGGATGGGGGACATATGTAACTGGAAGGGCAAAGAATTGAAGACATTAATACTGAATTGGGGGGCATTTCCCATAACAGTGTCAGCAGCAGATTCCCCAGAACAATGCATCATGATCACATTTTTTGCTCCAAAGACTAGGTGCATTTTATAGTCCAAAAATACGGTACATTATATGAATTAGAAATCTAACATAACTGTTTCACAATGTAAATTAATGGATTGAAGTTAAAAATATTGTATTCAATGTGCAAATGGTGGCAAAGATTAGGGCGTACACTATATACACCCTGAGTGATTCCCAGGCTCGTTTTCAAGAGTATTCACCTACTTTTTTTTAGTAATCAAAGTCATGCGCCGCATTGTACATACATGGCTCTGGGTTGGGGCCCATGTCGCCTTCAGCATTAGCTGATATATAATGTCAAGATTGCAGCTATGTGTCATGTAACCATGTTACCTAGAAGAGTCTGCCAGAGGGAGATTATTCACTGTCTCTCCTTTGCCAGAAGCAGGGTGTAATAGGCTAAGTGTTAGTACAATATTCACAGGAAGGCATAATACACTGCACTACATCATTAATGCAGTGTAGTATATAAGGGAAAGAATCGGATGTTTAATGCCATGTATGGGAATGGTGAATATTGTAAATAAAAAAAATTTTAGAGGTTAAGTTCTTACGATGAGTTTTTGTTTGTGGATTTACCTCATATACCTTATTTACCTCAATAACATTAGATGTGGGAAATCCAAATGTGAAAAATGCGTATGCGTTTTTAGTGCAAAAATACACAATGAATGTATGTAAACTGCATATGACTGTATCAATAGAATTATATCAAAGCCAAAGACCAGGAAATATCAAAAACAAATCAGAATTATTTAAAACATGTGACAAGTGGCAAAAACAGCAGGGTTAAATAAAAAGAGGATAAAAAACATGTAAAAAACACTCAAAGACATCGAAAAAATGTTTTTTCATTTGCTTAAGCTTTAGAGTAAATAATCATTACCCTCCACATAATAATAAAATTGCAGTTCTTGAGCTTTATAATTACTTAAAATGAAAAAAATATATAATCGGTATTGCTGGGTCAAAAGTAATACCAATTCTGGACGGACCCTTAAAGGGATTGTCCACAGCTTTCATGACTATCCTTAATTCTGTGCACAGCAGCTTGGGGTTTGAAAGCTCATGAATGTTTTGTAGCTTTGTATGTTTGGATTTTTTAGTATTGCTATTATGACTTAATTAAAGGGGTTTTGTACTTTACATTGAATAGGTAAAAAAAACTGTGATCAAACTGCAGAATTTATACAGTGATTCCTACCAGTCCTACCAGGGGCGGACATATAATTGGTGCAGTCTGTGCAGCCACACAGTGGCCCAAGAGATTAGGGGGCCCATTTCTACCTCCGAAACAGGTAAAATTATTCATTTTGATGAGCTCCTCGACTGCAAAGGGCCCTCATACTGTTCTTGCACACTTGTACTGTTCTTTTTGTCTGTGTCCGCAGATACTGTTCTTGCGTCCTTATACTGTTCTTTCTGTCTATGCCCACCAATGGTTCCTAAGTAAAGTTAGTTGCTTCATGAATGTGTATATATAAAATAAAACTATGATTCTGCTACTGTGATCCTACATATCGCAGCTACATTTTTTTTAAAACTGCAAACAATAGACATTTCATTATATTAAAGCAGTGCATAAAAACCTAAAAACCTAGTTTTGATTAGTTTGTATCCAAAATTCCACTTCTGTAAACTCGCGTATAGTAGGATTTGTGCAAGAAATATAAATTGATAGAGAATTAGTAGTTAAAAATTAGAGGGGTTGTCCACTACTTTAACATTGATGGCATATCCTTAGGATAGGTTAGCAAAGTCTGATCAGCCGGGATCCACCCAGCACCCTGTCAATTCAGATGACCAGAAATGCTAGATGATAGTGTCTGCGTCCGGGTACCACACATTCTCCTTATATTCAAAGCAATAGCAGGCAGATGCATAGACCTCGGCCGCAGCCATTATCAGAAGATGGAGCAGCTCCGGAACTGAGCACTTCCAACCACCTGCTCGTACTGAGAACAGCTGATTGGCAGGGTGTTGTGTGTTGGACACAGGCTGATCAATTGTTGATCCCTAAAGGGCCCATTCCACGCTACAATATCATTTGTACATCACGGCTTTTTGGGAGGTGTGACAAGTAGAAACAATCAACGATAAGAATTTGATCGTTCATCGGAGGTTTGTGATCAGGACCTTAAACCAATGCGATGATTGTCCATCCAACCTGCAGAATCAGTGTGTGTGACACCTTGATAACGATGTTGTTAACGACCTCGCCTATTCAGAATTGAAGGACGTAGGCGATGAAACGACGGCAAGTATCGTTTGCTTGTCACGGAATCGTTGCTGCATTGTTAAAGATATCTATACGTGTAACATTTCATTAGCGATTATTGAACGACATTCAGGCGATGTAGGTCAAGTCGGATCGTTGGTCAGATCATTCGACCATTGAAGCGTGTAGCCCAGGCTTAAGGATAGGCCATCAATGTCAAAGCAGTGGACAACCTCTTTAACTGCTTGTCCAATATTTGTTAAAGTTGTCTGATTACATGCCTATCTTTACTAGAAGTCCACCACTATTCAATTATAGGTAAAGCCACAAATGTCGCACAGGTAAAATCAGAAGGTTAGTGATTCATAAACTCACTGCCTTTCTAAATGAACAGTGGACTGGATACATAATATCTACAGGATTAAGTGCAATATATAGCGAGTCATATAATCTTAGAGAAATGATAGTGGAAGATTCTGCATTAAGAATCCTGAAAAAAACATGGAAATTGAACAATTTTTTAAATATGTAATGTTATTTGCTTGCCTGAGGGGCATAATATAGCATGTCCCTGATATTCCTTAATCAAAATCCCAATAATTAAAATGAATAATTTTTCAATGAAAAAACATTTGGACTTACGGTTTTGATTCAATACTGGAGACGGGAGCGACATAGTTTGCTGGGACGTATCCTTCTTCCTTTCCTCGAGGTGTCAAGGCTCTAGCTTTCCACCAGCTATCATGAGTAGTATTTAAGATGTGCATGTAGTCCCCGGCATAAAAAGTCAGCTCCTCACTTGTCCGAGCCACATAATCAAATAAAGCCACATAGGTATCTCTTGCATTGCTCTCCTTTCTTCCATGGATAATGATACTTGGAGGTACATCAATGTTAATCACAGGAGGTGAACCAGAGTTTTCGGCATGTTTATTCGTTATAACAATGTCACTTAATTTGTAAGCGTCTTTTTTAGCATTTTTCTTATTTTCAGCTGCTGTACAGCAACAGCAACAGCTACAATGTTTCCTGCAACAGTTCCCCATATTCACAGTTGATAAACAGCGCTAACGTCTTGTTCTCTTAGGTAAGGTTCTTCCTCATCATATGTCGGAATACAGTACCCTGATCCAGAATTCTGCTTTCTACACAAGTCCGTTAATCTGTCAAACAATCACAGCATCGGAGTCAAAGAAAAAAGGTCTGCACATCCAGTAGTTTCCAGCTACGAGGTTTATGGATCTGTCTGCATTTCTCACTGAATGAAGAGTACACCTTGTTGAAGGCTATATCCAGGTAAACTGGTTTACTGGAATATCTCTTCACTTTACTTCCTGGTAAAGGAATGTTTTGTTTCTTTTTACAAGCGCCGCCCTCAGTGCAAAGATTACTCTAGTTCTAGGTTCACCAGGAAGAGTACAGCAAAAAAAGAAATAACCTGTGTGATACCTGATGAGTAAGGTAGAAAGCATATTGCTATAGGCAGTTTTCCAGGAACTCAAGAAGCACAATTCAGAATACCTACCTAGTTCATGCAAATATGCAGAAGTTTTTACTGTCATAGTTACTTTTGCCTTACCCCAGTCTGTGCCTCCCCCAGCTATGAGGGCCACTTTACACACACCAGCTTATCTGTCCAACTTCTGACCAACTTGCTGGTTGCAGTGAAATCATGGACACATTGCTCCATTTTGTGGCTGTGTACAAATAGAACAATGTGTTCATGATTTCACTGCAACCAGCAAGTTGGTCAGAAGTTGGACAGATAAGTTGGTGTGTGTAAAGTGGCCCTAACTCTCACCATACTATGTGACATGCAGGCTATTAATGCATGACAGGTGATTAAAACAAAGGAGATCTGAAACACAAGTGGACAATGTGTATAAGGGTACCTTTACACGCGGCAACTTTTCTAGGAATTTCACTGGCAACTTACTGGTTGCAGTGAAATCATGGACACATTGTTCTATCTTGTTGCTGTGTGCAAATGGAACAATGTCTCCATGATTTCACTGCAACCAGTAAGTTGCCTGTGAAATTCCTAGAAAAGTTGCCGCGTATAAAGGTACCTTAAGGGGTGATGCAAAGAAAGGGGCAATGTAGGTGAATGTAAAAAAGGGATGAATGAACCACGTAGATCAAAGTCAGCAAGCGTCCAAAGTAACAAAAATACAAATATAATATTATTGGACTGTATAGCATGATACACATACATTAAAAAGCATTTAAATATTGCACAAAATTCTCCTTAAAATAAAATAATTAAGGGGTAGCCCAAAGCACCCAACCCATGTAATAATGGAAATCCTACCTGATAAAGTACAAGAATCACCATATAGTATAAAGTCAATGCTGGATATGCACAATACAAAAGTAGGGATAAGCTGCTGCAATGCTACAATATCCTGCACATGAGGTAAGTGACATAGCTAATCAGGAGAATACTACATTTCTAATTGGAGGGATTTGCTATTATTATTGTTACACCTACTAAATATTGGGATAGGATTTTGGAAATCAGAATACCCTTTTAAGGTACTGTATGCCAGCACATGAGATTAGCGACATAGCTAATCAGGAGAACTATGCCACTTTTTAATTGGAAGCATTTGTTTATAGTATTATATTACTACTTATTATTTTTATTATTATTATTATTATAATACCTTCAACATATTGGGATAGGATCTTGGAGATGGGAATACCCCTTAAGGTAGGCAGCCAATAGCTGTAATTTGGGTTCGTTATTCGCCTTTATTACATGCATGATGGAGTTGACACTTTGCAACAGTTGGAGGGCCATAAAATGAGAAGTGGGAAACACTGTGTAGCTTGATGATTTTGATGATGGAAAATCTTAAAAGAAGTTCTGGCCTCTGAAATGTCAGTCATTATATGATACTAGAGGGGGGCCCGATTCTATCACATTGGTCAATTCTATAATGTGTGCGATTATAGATTAGGACAACTCCTGCTCCGGGAAGCTCACTGCTGCTCAGGGTGACCATTGAAAGGCAGGTGCTGCTGCTGCTCTCCATCCCCCTGTGTAATCTCTCACCTCTATGTGTTCTCTCTTCCCCCTTTTCACTCTCTCTTCCCCCTGTATGCTCTCTCTTCCCCCTGTGTGCTCTCTCTTCCTTTGTGCTGTGTATATCCCCTCTGCACTCTCTCTCCCCTTGTGCTGTCTATCCCCCCTGTGTGCTCTCTCTTCCCCTTGTGCACTCTCCCCCTGAGCTGTCTCTCCCTCCTATGCACTCTCTTTCCTATTGTGCTGTCTCTTCCCACTGTGTTTTCTCTCTCCCATTGTGCTGTCTATACCGCTTGTGCACTCTCTCTCCCTTTAAGCTGTCTATCACCCCTTTGCACTCTATCTTCCACTGTGCGCTCTCTCTACTCTGTGCACTCTCTTCCCACTGTGCACTCTCTCTTCCCTTGTGCTGTGTCTCTCCCCTGTGTGCTCTCTTTCCCTTGTGCTCTCTCTTCCCTGTGCGCTCTCTTCCCACTGTGCACTCTCTCTCCCCTTGTGCTGTCTCTCCCCTCTTTGTGCTCTCTGTTCCCCCTGTGTGCTCTCTCTCATTTTGTGCTGTCTCTTCCCCCATTGTGCACTGTCACACTCACCCCTGTGCAATGTCTCTTTACCCCTGTATGCTGAGGAGCTGCAGCAGCAGCAGTAAGGCTCCACTTCAAGTGTATGAAGGGGCTGACCCAACCAATAATGAATGCCTGCACCACGTCCACTGTCACAGACAGCGTGTGGGTCCCACTTCCTGTCATAGATATCCTATAGGTGATGCTGTTTTCTTTGAGAGATCAACCAAACTTGACTGATCAACCAAACTTACGGGCTTCTTCGCATTCCACTTTAACTGTAATTTACACGGTCATATATGTGGCGAAGTTTTGGGGACAAACAGATACACAAACAGACAGACTGGATATCAATTTATATCTACTATATAATTGCCGTAGGCACGTTTGTGTCGGACCCCGGCACGCCGTGGCTTTGTCACTATGTGACATCACCACGCCGTGCGAGGCATTGCCCGCGTAGCGGGCATTGCGACCCCTCGCCGCTGTCATCCCGCTCCGGAGCATTACCGCTCAGGTAGCGCGAGCAATGGCCGCGAGGCCATTGCGAGTCGCTGCCTGAGCCGCAAATCGCTCCCCCATGTCCGCACAGCCCTCCCCATCTTCGCACAGCCCCCCCATGTCCGCACAGCCGCCCCCCCATGTCCGCACAGCCCCCCCCCATGTCCGCACAGGCCGCCCCCCATGTCCGCACAGACCTCCCCATGTTCGCACAGCCACCCCCATGTCCGCTCACCCACCCCCATGTCCGCACACCCACCCCCATGTCCGCACACCCACCCCCATGTCCGCACACCCACCCCCATGTCCGCACAGCCCCCCCATCTACACACAGCCCCCCCCATGTCCGCACACACACCCTCATGTCCCACAGCCCCCCCATCTCCGCACAGCCACCCCCATATCCGTACACTCACCCCCATCTCTGCACAGACCCCCCCATGTCCGCACAGCCACCCCGCAACAAAACCACCCCGCCGCACCAAAGCCCCTACCCCCTAAGTGCGCCGCACCCCTACACCCTAAGCCCCGACACGCCGCACCTATGCCCCTAAGTCCGCCGCTCCTAACCCCCTACCCCCTAAGTCAGCCGCCCCTAACCACCGCCCTATCCTAAGCCCCCACCGATACACCCTAAGCCCCGCCGCCTACCCCCTAACTCCGCCGCCCTACCCCCTAAGCTCCGCCGCATTCTAAGCACCCACCGATACACCCTAAAGCCCCGCCGCCCATCCCCTACTCCCTAAGCCCCGCCGCCTCCTAAGCTCCCGCCGCTGTCCCCCGCCGCTCGCGCTAACACCTAACGCCCTACACCCGAAGCCCCCGCCGTCCCCTAACCTAACGTCCCCGTCGATCACTTACATGCCTTCAAGTCATCTGATCGTCCGTCCGATCCACAATCCCTTCGTCCGGCCAGCCGTCCTCTTCCTCCGGCCCCGGGGGTCTTCTCTCTTCTTTCCGCCATCTCCGCCTCTTCGTCCGGCCCCGGGGATCTTCTGTCTTCTTTTCGCAAACTTCCACCTCCGACGTCCTCTTCCTTCTCATTAAGATAGAATGGACGAAAAATCTGCCATTCTACCTCAATGAGATCTGAGGCCCTCTTCTGATTGGTCGCTGTATACTGCCCTCAGCCAATCAGAAGAGCCCCTCATTTTTTTATTATTTTTAAATTATTTTTTAATTATTTTTTTTATTATTAAATTTATTTATTTTTTTAAGTCAGACTGAGACACAGTTCTCATTCAGGTCCGCATTTTTTTTTTTTTTTATTATTATTTTTATTTAATTATTTATTATTTAATTTTTTATTATTTTTTAATTATTTTTAAATTATTTTTTTTAATATTTAATTTATTTATTTTTTTAAGTGAGAGTGAGACACAGTTCTCATTCAGGTCCGCCTTTTTTTTTCCCCATTGACATACATTACCGGTGTGTCGGCGATTTTATGACCGCCGACCTGGTTCTATTTGTCGGCCCTAAAATCGCGGACACACCGCTAATACATGTCTATGGGCAATGAGCTCGAATTCTGATTGGTCGGCGACCAATCCGAAATCGGCCTGACTGCCCATAGAGATGCATTAGCGGTGTGTCCGCGATTTTAGGGCCGACAAATAGAACCAGGTGGGCGGCCATAAAATCGCCGACACACCGGTAATGTATGTCAATGGGGAAAAAAAAAGTCGGACCTGAATGAGAACTGTGTCTCACTCTCACTTAAAAAAATAAATAAATTAAATAATAAAAAAAATAATTTAAAAATAATTAAAAAATAATAAAAAAATAAATAAAAAACAATAAATAATTAAATAAAAATAATAATAAAAAAAAAAAAAGGCGGACCTGAATGAGAACTGTGTCTCACTCTCACTTTAAAAAATAAATAAATTAAATAATAAAAAAAATAATTTAAAAATAATTAAAAATAATAAAAAAAATAAATAAAAAATAATAAATAATTAAATAAAAATAATAATAAAAAAAAAAAAAAAGGCGGACCTGAATGAGAACTGTGTCTCAGTCTGACTTAAAAAAATAAATAAATTAAATAATAAAAAAAATAATTTAAAAATAATTAAAAAATAATAAAAAAATAAATAAAAAATAATAAATAATTAAATAAAAATAATAATAAAAAAATTAAATATATGCTAATTATATCAGCCCTTTCAGCGGACCTGAAAGAGAACTGGGTCTCAGCCTAAATATAAATTTAATAATAAAAAAAATAATTTAAAAATAATTTAAAAATAATAAAAAAATAAATTAAAAATAATAAATAATTCAATAAAAATAATAATAAAAAATTAAATATATGCTAATTATATCAGCCCTTTCAGCGGACCTGAAAGAAAACTGGGTCTCAGCCTAAATAGTAAATTTAATAATAAAAAAAATAATTAAAAAATAATTAAAAAATAATAAAAAAATAAATAAAAAATAATAAATAATTAAATAAAAAATAATAATTAAAAAAACAAATGCTAATAATAATGATATTACTGCTAATAATAATGCTATTAATGCTAATATTAATGCTAATAGTGCTAATAATAATCATATTAATGCGATTAATAATGCTATTAAGCCTAATAATCATGCTATTTATGCTATTCAAAATGCTATTCATGCTAATAATATTGCTATTAATGCTAATAATAATGCTATTAATAATGTTATTAATGCTATTATTAATACTAATAATGCTATTATTAATGCTATTTATGCTAATAATAATGCTATTATTGCTATTAATAATGCTATTAATGCTATTATTTATGCTATTAATGCTATTAATGTAATATTTATCCTATTAATGGTATTATTAATGCTATTAATGCTATTAATGCTAATAATAATGCTATTAATGCTATTAATAATGTTATTAATGCTATTATTAATGCTAATAATGCTATTATTAATGCTATTAATGCTAATAATAATGCTATTAATGCTATGTATTAATAATGCTATTAATGCTAATATTTATCCTATTAATGCTATTAATGCTATTAATAATGCTATTAATGCTAATATTTATCCTATTAATGCTATTAATGCTATTAATAATGCTATTAATGCTATTAATTATGCTATTATTGCTATTAATGCTAATATTTATCCTATTCATGGTATTATTAATGCTATTAATGCTAATAATAAAGCTATTAATGCTATTAATGCTAATAATAATGCTAATAATGCTATTAATAATGTTATTAATGCTATTATTAATGCTAATAATGCTATTACTAATGCTATTAATGCTATTATTAATGCTATTAATGCTAATAATAATGTTATTAATGCTAATAATAATGCTATTAATGCTATTAATTATGCTATTACTGCTAATATTTATCCTATTAATGCTATTAATGCTAATAATAATGCTATTAATGCTATTAATAATGCTATTAATGCTATTAATTATGCTATTAATGCTATTAATGCTAATATTTATCCTATTCATGGTATTATTAATGCTATTAATGGTAATAATAATGCTATTAATGCTATTAATAATGTTATTAATGCTATTATTAATGCTAATAATGCTATTATTAATGCTATTAATGCTAATAATAATGCGATTAATGCTATTAATAATGCTATTAATGCTATTAATTATGCTATTAATGCTATTAATGCTAATATTTATCCTATTAATACTATTAATGCTAATAATAATGCTATTAATGCTATTAATAATGCTATTAATGCTATTAATTATGCTATTAATGCTATTAATGCTAATATTTATCCTATTAATGGCATTATTAATGCTATTAATGCTAATAATAATGCTATTCATGCTAATAATAATGCTATTAATGCTATTAATAATGTTATTAATGCTATTATTAATGCTAATAATGCTATTATTAATGCTATTAATGCTAATAATAATGCTATTAATGCTATTAATAATGCTATTAATGCTATTAATTATGCTATTAATGCTATTAATGCTAATATTTATCCTATTAATGCTATTAATAATGCTATTAATGCTAATAATAATGCTATTAATGCTATTAATAATGTTATTAATGCTATTATTAATGCTAATAATGCTATTATTAATGCTATTAATGCTAATAATAATGCTATTAATGCTATTAATAATGTTATTAATGCTATTATTAATGCTAATAATGCTATTATTAATGCTATTAATGCTAATAATAATGCTATTAATGCTATTAATAATGTTATTAATGCTATTATTAATGCTAATAATGCTATTAATAATGCTATTAATGCTAATAATAATGCTATTAATGCTATTAATACTGTTATTAATGCTCATAATACTGCTAATAATGGTATTAATACTGCTATTACTGCTAATAATAATGCTATGGCTTATATTATTGCTATTGATGATGCGATTATTATTTAAAAATCTTTAAAAAAACAATAAACATATTTTAGATACCCGATGCATTTGCATCAGGCTAACAGCTATAACTACTATAATCAAATTAATGCACGTTCTAGAATCCCGATGCATTTGCATCGGGCTCACAGCTAGTAATTAATAACCTTCATTGAGGACGTTTGCATGTATCTCACAAAATAACGGGAAACATCTACCCATGGATGAGACTGGTCGCGGCTAAGGCAGCAACTGAAGCAAAACACCATACGACCATATGTCTAACTCAAAGTGATAATGTGCTTTTTTATTGGTTGAAACCAGAAGAAGGGGGGGGCAAGGACATACAGTGTTAGCAGCCAAGATGGCAGGCTATCACCCAAAGAGCACAAGTTTGAAATAACATATACTATTACAAAGCAGTTGTTGAGACATATACAATACATAGGCTGCAATATACAATTACATCCCAGTTACAGACATCTGTAAAAAATATAATGGCATCTACCAATTGTATATCAGAAATGACAGATGCATGCAATATAGGTAGATATACAGCCCCTAGTACCTCACAATCCAACCTATGCATAGAAAATTCAAGTATTTATGATGCATAAAGAGAGGTGGTATACAGTAACCTATACACAAAGGGATAAGTACCCCTGCCCACAGGCATACATATGTCAGAGACTGCTCCACAGAATATTATGGCCAAAATATTACCTATGTAGGGCTCAGAGATTGGGCGCCGCTGACCCCTACGGCCGTTTCGGCTAGTTCCTCCGTCAGGGGGCATCTTACTGGGGTAAGGATGAAGCTTAAAAAGGCTTCGTGAGCAGAGCGCCACATATGTGCTAGCCAATATCTACACTCCTAACAGGGATCTGAGGAAGTTCGGAGCCAGTACCAAGTCAAAATTGGAAGAATTTGTGAGTTCGTGCCAGATCATCCTAGGCGGGGATTTCAATTTTCCTGTGGACCTTGCATTGTCATCCTGCACCATCTCACCATCACCTCAAAAAGATCTGGGAAAGCCGATCCTTGGTGGATGTTTGGCGTGTGTTACATCCGAGAGAGAGGGATTACACTTTCTTTTCCCCAGTTCACTCCACCTACTCCAGAATTGATAGAATATATGTGTCACATTCCCTCCTTGATTCCCATCCAGGGGCGGAGATTGGCAATATTACCTTGTCAGATCATGCCCCGGTTTATTTTTCCATGCGCCTCTGCTCGGACACCCCTAAAGAATTCACATGGCGTCTTAATGAAAATCTGCTACGCGATCCCACATGCAAAATTAGAGATTGAAACAGCCATTAGGGACTTCTTTTCAGACCATAGGGAGGATCCTACCCCAGTGCCCATGAAATGGGAGGCCCTTAAGAGCGTCCTCAGAGGACTTTTCATTTCACATGGCACACGCATTAAAAAGATTAGAGCCATGGAGATAGCCTCGCTTCTTCAGCAGATATCCACACTGGAAATCAAACACAAATCACATGCATCTCCAGCAACCTATTCCTTGCTATCTACGGCCAGACATAAACTGTTATCTCTTCTGGTACCTTTACACGCCGCTACTGGATGGTGGCTACAACCAGCTACTTCACGTGCACGAGCACGTACAAACGGTTGCAAACGGTACCCGCACCACCTTTACACGCCGCGACAAGGTGCGCTACAGTAGGTTACATCCATCTCTGGATACACCGCCGGGTGCCACAAGTAGTCATCTGTAGCTTAGCCTACCATCTTCACACGCCGCCACCACAGGGTAATCTGGGCGGAACAAAGGCAGCAGGTAAAACATATAGGCGTGCCGCAGCCATCACGCCGCGCCCAAAACACAACCATTGGCCAACACAACAGAGTTCTGATTGGGCACGACGCAAAGGGCGGATGGCGGAGACGTGACGTAGTAGTGATCGGACTGTGGCACAGAATAAGCGCCTGTGACATGGCGGAGTGTGGCGTATTCAGCTAATGGGATGGTTATGCGTCACGCTGGAGCGGTTTACAGTCACATACTTCGTGTGTATTAAAGTAGCAATTCTGGGCTATGTGTGCGTAGTAGAAGTGTTTGCCTTGTCACGCACGATAAGCGCTTGTGACAGCGGCGTGTGGCGATTGCGCTAAATTGCGTTTGTGCGACACACAGTAGCGGCTTACAACACACAGTATGTGCGTTTTGTGTAGAAATTGTCGTATGTGTGGTATGTCTGGATAACAATGTGTGAATACAGGCCCAATGGCGCTCGTATATGTGGTAACAGATGTCAATGTTCTTGAGGAGCTCCCAATGCCACATGTCCATGATGTGTGTGACTATGTCATTAAACCCACCTGACAATATTATGTCCTGCATCAATGTGCTGTGTGCAGGTGACCCTCTGCTTACACCAAAACAAAAGGGTTCTGTACACACATTTGTCACATACACTGTTGGCCAAAAACCTTCCCAAACATCATGGCTACCCACACATATTGTCTGCCCATCCCAGCCATAGGTGGCTATGACATCACTGGCCCCCACCAAAACCTTGATCACACTGCCCTCCATCCCCAAGTAATCAGGCTCACACAGAGTATTTTTGATCCAAGGACAAAATATTTATTTTAATTCATCAATCCAGACCTTGGAGAAAAAAAAAATATCATACACAAAGGAAACACAATGGCCATTCAAACAGCATGTGACATTGTTAAAACATACATTTGGGATCCCAAAATGAGCACAAATTATAACGAGTGCAGCAACAAGAAAACACAAATAAAACCTAATCTAACTAACTAACTAAACCCTCTGCACATAATGAAAGCAAAAATAAAAACCCAAAACATGGCGCAGCAACCCTGCTGTCACCACCATGGCAACCTTTGACCGATCATCCAGAACCACCCACACTAGATGTGCTGGTTCTGCCAGCTCACTGCACCAGAGCCATTGAAGTAGGAGCAGTAAGCATCTCTACTGTCCCTGGCCTCCTGCTGAGTGCGACCATGGCTCTGCGGCTGGAGTGGCGCAACACCATGGTCGTCATCACGCCAAGACCCTGAACGGACCTCCCCTGTTGTGGTGTCTGCATTATCTACAGAACCTCCTGGCGTGTATGATGCTCTATCCCTACGACGCAGGAAGTTATGCAGCACACAGCAGGCCATCACTACCGCGTCAATAGACTCCAGTTTCATATGCAGAGGCGTATGAAAAACCCGGAATCTATTCGCCATAATCCCAAACGCATTTTCAACCACACGGCGGGCCCGGGATAGCCGGTAATTGAAAATGCGTCTTTCAGAAATAAGGGCCCTCTGGGGATATGGTCGCAGTAGGTGCTCCTGAAGTGGGAATGCTTCATCCGCCACAAATGCAAAGTTGAGATGATGGCTCGTCTCGTCATTTGAGGGTAAGTTCAGCCCACCGGTCCTTAGTAGTTGCGCCAAGGAGCTGCGTGCGAACACACCCCCATCTGAGTTACGGCCGTTCATTCCAACGTCCACGTAGAGGAACTCATAGTTCGCATCCACTAGAGCCATGAGGATTATACTAAAATACCCTTTGTAATTGTAAAACAAAGAGCCCGAGTTGGCGGGTTTAGTAATCCTCACGTGCTTACCATCCAAGGCCCCGCCGCAGTTGGGGAAGTTCCATCGGCTTTCAAAGCCTCGGCCTACTTCCATCCATTCTGCGGCTGTTTCTGGCATCTTCATGTAGGATGGCTGCAGAGCACTCCAGATGGCCTCACACGTTTCAGGGATCAGGCGGCTCAGCAGGGGCAGGGAGACACGTGACAAGTATGTGAGGGATGTCATTGACTGCCCTGTAGCCAGGAACCGCAAAGTTATAGCCAAACGCTCCACCGATGACACCGATGGTCGCATTATAGTGTCCTGACGCGCTATCAGTGGCCCAACACGCTCCAAAAGGAAGGTGAAACAGTCCTCGGACATACGGAGATAGTTTCGGTAATCATCGGGATTGTTAAGCTCCAGCTCACGCAACAGCTGCATGTGGCCCCGGGTCTCCTGCCGGCGAAGCCAATCCCAGCTCCACAGCCGCCGCTGTCTGCGACGCATCAACCGGTCATACCGATCCTGAAGCCACATTTGCTCTTCCACCAACGCAAGAGCCACGATAACATTTCGGTCATGGATATTCTGCATCCTCGATATCAGCACCTGTACATTACAAAAGAGAACATCAGTACATACAACAATATTGGGACATGTCAGCATGTAAACCAACCCACACCTCTTTTGGATTACACACTATAGCCAAGCTGATGTGATCCCTCTTGTGGCCACAAAACACATCCTGGAAGGCATGCAAGGACAACACCCACTAGTGGGCCAAAACCAAATGGAACATGCGCAATGATCCTGGCCTCCTATCCATTAACACTTTGTTGAGTGGATGAAAGTCACACATCTGGACCTATGTGAGTTACAAAGGGACATGTGTCACCACTAATCTCGCATATACATATCACAGAATCCATTCAGAAGAGCATATGTAGTTTCCCAAACACAGACAGTAATCCACTACGTACCAAGCCAGGCCAGGCTGAGTAAGCATACATGTGACAAACCAGATTCCACATGAGTTATCATGGTGGAACGTGGTTACACATGTGTTTGCACGGGTGATCTCCACATCTGTTCTATCTCTGCTGCGACACACCTCAAAGCCATGTCTGATCCTAGCCCGGTTGGTCCCAGTGTCCGTTGCCCACAACCAGTATGATGTAATCGATGCAGTCCACATGAGTAACACATTCCTGTCTGCAGTCCAGCAGCCATTCTCCTGTATGGTAAATGGAAACAAAAACACGAATGTATCACTGAAAATATGGGACCCCCTATACAAAATGCCAAGTCATATTCACCACACCACGCTAATGTATTCCCCACCAAATAAAAACCACTGGTTAGTCCGCTAAAGCAGTATTTGGCGTCAGTCTAACAAATCATGCGCCTCAGCCACCCCACCCGCCGCTTCTTCCATGTCTGCCCACGAATATTTACTTAATGGCTCTGGTAAGCAAGCGTGACGTCTGCCGGGATGCTCAGCTTTTCAAGGAGCGCCAACCAATCACGATTGAGCGATCTGCACCAATTAGCTGCCGCTAGACCTGCTCGCAGGTGTACACTAATGATGTGCCTAATTGTTGTTCTCTGATTGGTTTAGCTGACTATAAAGCTTTGCGAATGCCCACCACACCTTGTCCAGACGTCCATGTGCATTGAGCTACTGGTGTCCTGTGAACCTTGTTCTGTTGCTCTGACGGTAAGTTATCTCACGTGCTTGGTCCTTGGCATGCGATTGTACATAACGCAGATGCGTCTGTCACATGGCGCTTAGGCAATGTGTGTATGGACATTTTGTTTAGTGCTTCTGGTCTTTGTTTTTTTTTGTAATATATGCATGGCTCATTCTCTGTAGGGCAATAGGCATATAGTGCCTATTGTTGCATTATCTTTACATGTATCTTAAATTGACCTTAATTAGCACGGCAAAATATCAAGGTGTGGTTGGGCTCTGTACTTTCCATCTGCATTGATCCCTGCAATGTGCCCCAATTGGTGCAGGGGATGGTTGGTTCATGGCCTACAGTAGGGTGTCCATGGGTGTAGTCAGACCAAGATGATGATGTGTTTCGACATGAGCTGTACCATGTGCTGTTGTGTCACACAGCCAGCCCTCCTTTAACATATGGCAAACCTTTAACATTGTGGGCAGGCCAAAGATGATATGTTGCACACCATGGCCAGGTGCAGATGTGCCCCTGGAAGCATGTTCCCTCACTCCGTGTTTAGGTATGTTTAAAGATGTTTTTTGGGGGTGTAAACCTTGCTCCTACCATGTGTAGTTGTCAACATATGTCAGGAGCTTAATTTGTGAACACATGTTTAGTCCATCTGAGCTGTAGCACATGGAGAAAGGTTTGCACAAATGCTAACATACATGTTGGCAATGGTGAGAAAATCAACAACTTAGCCTGCCTGTATGTTAATAATTCCCTAACCATGGTTTTTTTTTGTATGCCTCGTGTACTGACTGTTTGAATTTTTGTGTTTGTACACACAGATGCCGAGGGGTAGCGTTGAGTTTGAAACCCAGCTTCTCACGGAGTATCAACGACTCGAGTGTCTGTGGCGCACCTCGCTGCCTGAATATCGAAATCAGGCAGCGAGGGCCGAGGCCTGCAGGCCTCTTGTCGCCCTGGCCAATAGGCCTGAGCCAAGGGCAGGCAGGAGGTGGGACCAGCCAATGGTGGCACTTAAGATCAAAAATATGTGGGCTGCGTTCACGCGGGCTCACCTCAAATACCAGGGCTGTCGGTCAGGGGCTGGAGGTGAGGAGGTACCATTGCCTACCCTATGGTACTATCCACTCCTCACCTTCACCCTTGGCCACGGTAGCTTGCGTGGTACGCAGTCCAACCGCCCCATTGCTGCGTCCCATGTAGGCCCTGGCCAAGCACCATCTGCGCCACAGGAGGTGGGTAATTGTGTTACGGTGGTGGGTCACAATGCTTGCATCACATGTGTGCTTGTCTGCATGCTTCACAACAAGCCCATTGTGATATTTGGGTCCTGGCCCTGGGAAACCTTTTCTTTATGTGTAATGTGTCCTCAGGGGCTTGGCTGCTTTAATCTCCAATCTATCCACAGAGCCCTTCTCCAATTCTGCAATGACACCAACCTATGTCTATTTTTGGGTTATTTAGTTAAAATTGTAAAAATGGCTTGGTTTTGTATTAGAGGAGGGACCTAGCAACATGTACTAAATGGTGAAGGCACACATGTGTGTGGTCTTTGGGCCATGTGGTGTATGTTTGATGTAAGTGGGTCCTATTTTTATTAGTTTTTGCCTCACAACGTCAAGCTGGCCCACATGGCCCTGGGCGGGATTTCAGCCTGCATCAAGGTGGTGTGGTGACATGTCATTTTTGGTTTAGGGCTCTGTGAATAACACATATTTATGTTTTAAGCAGAGTACGTGGAATGGTACAGGTGAGTGTACAGGAGATGTACAGGTGTTGTGGTCACTAACCTTCGATGTTTCTGTGGTTTTGTTTTTGGGTTGGTGGTGTGTTGTGTGTGGTTGTGGTTTTTGGAGGCCTACGGCCAATTTAGAGAAATGATGTTTCTTTTATTAAAACTGTTTTTCTTTTTTTTTCACAGGCCCCTGAGCAGGACGGCTCCATTCCGGAGCAACCTGTCGCTGATGATGCTCAGCCGATTCCATCTGCGGCTGAGCAGGAGGATGGAGCGAGTGATGTGGGTCCAGACCCAGGTCCCAGCTCGGGTATCCGTCGAAGAAGACGACCTGCCCCACCGGAGACCGAGCTGGGCACCTGGGCCCGGCGGGTCCTTTTGAGTGAACAGCGGACCCACATCTCAAGCTACGCCCTCCACATGAGCGACAGGTTGTCAAGGTTGGAGCCCCTCCAACGTCAGATCGCTCAGCGGGTCTTCGAGCGTGTCGTTGATGCTGCCGAAGATGGGGCCCTGTAATGGGGATGTCACATCCTCTCCCCAGTACAAAACGAAATGTGGCCCCTTTCCCCGGCAGCCCCATCACGGCAAGTGAGAAGACTGGCCCCGAGACGCACCCCAAATCCCCCCCCAACACGTCGTCTTCGATCCGGACGCTCTCAGGCAGGTCAGGGCTGTCATGAGAGAGGGGGGGAGCCGGCATTGTCAGAGCCGACAGAGGATGATGAGGAGGAAGTTGGACACTAGTAGCCAATGCACTTAATTGGCCGTCTGGACTTTGGCATATGGACCACGCCACATCGGTCCTTTTTTCTTTGTTATTTTTTGTTTGTGTTTGCTAAATAGCACAATGAATTTCATTTCTGTTTCTTTCCTTTTATGAAGGAATAAATTGTTTGGTCTCACGCAATTGTCTCTTTATTTACGGTGAAGAATTTTGGGTTCACCGTGGCTGAATGTTTATGGTCACAATATAGTTGCCTAAAGCAACAAAATCTGGGTCAATGGCCTCAGAGCAGGACCACCATATGTTCCTCTAAAATGTGGTTGCACTTTGAAAACGAGGTGTGGTCATGTGGGTCACACATTTAGGTAATGGACATGTTGGTGTAAAAAACATTTGTGTTGTGACATCAAGGAACATACAAAAATGTTACTCACACAGAATGCTGTTTACAGCTCGGGGTAGGCAGTCCACACTCCCCATGGTCCCAATGTGGGACAGTATAAGTAAACAGGCCAACGGGGTAGGCAGTCCACACTCCCCATGGTCCCAATGTGGGACAATATAAGTAAACAGGCCAACGGGGTAGGCAGTCCACACTCCCCATGGTCCCAATGTGGGACAGTATAAGTAAACAGGCCAACGGGGTAGGCAGTCCACACTCCCCATGGTCCCAATGTGGGACAGTATAAGTAAACAGGCCAACGGGGTAGGCAGTCCACACTCCCCATGGTCCCAATGTGGGACAGTATAAGTAAACAGGCCAACGGGGTAGGCAGTCCACACTCCACATGGTCCCAATGTGGGACACTATAAGAAAAGAGCCCAACGGGGGCAAAAATAAAACAAAATAAAAGCCAACAAGGCAACGGTTTAAATTTTTGGTCCAACAAGGACAACATATTTTGCGGCCAGGAGAGCCCATTTAGGTGTGGGTGTTGGGACACTTCATTGGAGGCCACCTTGATGTTGCTGCACGGCAGCCAGCATGGCAGACAAGCGGGCCAGATCTTGCAGGCCACGTCGGAGTGCCCGGTGTAGCCTTTGGGCAAAATCATGGTGGGCCCTCAGCATGTCCTCCATGGTGGGTACACCTGTATTGTGTTTTAAAACAAAACAAAATTAGATTCCAATAGTCCCTATGGTGATTTGGTATGTTCACACAACAAATATGGTCCTTACCCTCAGCCTCAACCTCCTCCTCAGTATCAGGGGGTGATGGGGAGGCACTGACACTCCACTCCGCTGCTCCAGCACGTTCTCCATCTGCAACAATGGGTGAAGAACATTATTTAATAAATGTGTGCCAATCCAAATTACCCCAAACCACCACACTGCTTACAGTGTGCAGGCCATAGCAGAATACAAAATACACTTACCACCATATTCGTCCAAGGCGGGCTCATTTTCTGGTAGAGGCATGGCCTCTTCCTGTCCAGCAGGCGATGTCAACTCAGGCTCCAGGCCCGCTGGGTCATCAGCATCTGCCGCGGCCACAGCTGATGGGGAAGGCAGGTCGTCGTGCTGAAAGCCTGCTGGGTCTTCCGCCTCCTCCTCATGCATTGGTGACAGGCTATTCCCTTGTGGGGATGGTGTTGCAGCTGGCTCTGAGGCGGTGGGGTTGGTGGGCCACCTGCTGGTGGTGCAAAAGGAGCCTCATCAGATGAGTCAGCAACATCTGTATTGGAATAAACAATCATTCATCTGTCAGAAGAATGATTCATCTCTGAGATGTTGAGACATTTAGATAGTTGGGCTATGTGTTTGCAGTAGTCCAGATATGGGAGGAGCTCATGTGTTATGCATGGAGTGTGTGTATGAGGCAGTAGTATGGTTATTGTGTGGAGAGCATCTAACACTGTGGACTCATCTTTGGAGCAACATAAACAGGAGTTTAAGGCAGATGTGTAGCCACTCCCTCAATATTCTGCTGACTATATTCTACCCCATTGCATGTGTCCCGCAGTAGCCCCCACTCTCCTTATAATATGTTTATCAACATATGTGTGCTGTTTTTTTGTGCTTATACATGGCCAAATGTATGTTTGGCCCTCACAAGTACTCACCATGCAGCCTGGCAATCCGGTCACGTATATCGACTATGCGGCCTGGGCATTTCTGCTTTAGGTCTGCTATTTTCTTCTGGACGGCTTTGGCAGTCCTCTCCACCCCCAGTTGGTTGAGCAGAGCCCGCTGGATCCGCCTAATGGTGGCGCGATTGCGCAGCCTGGGATGACGGTGGTGACGACTACCCCAGTAATCATACCGGTCACAGTGGTCTATAAGGACCAGTAATTCAGCCATCCCCCACGTTGCAGCGCGGTGTGCGGCCGCCATGACTGCAATGCTGTGTGCAGAGGAGGGGCTGGCACCTTGCAGGCAGAGTGAAAATGAAACTAACGTCATGACGTCATTACGTCCGCGGTCGGGGTCACGCACCCTTCAAAGTCGCCCTACGCGCAGTGACACGGGCGAAACACTTATGCGGCACCTACAGAACAAGACCCATAGAGCGGTGCGTAACGCAACCTTGTGCGCTGTGTACTAAATTATTCATTGGTATGAATAATGTGGTATGCCAATGCGTACATTAGAGCGCGCAGTGACACGCCAGAAGCACTTCTACGGCATCTGCAGTACAATAAGCCAGGGCGGTACGTAAAAAAACCGTGCGCTGTGTACAGCATTATTCCTTATTATGTTAAGAGAATGTGCACAGTATATAAGGACCATGGTGCAATGATACTTTTGCCTTCCGCAAGTGTGTGTCCGCGTAATTGTACTAATGTATGATCGTGCATACCGCGCGTATCTGTAGTGCTGAAGTGACAGCTCAACCAAGATGGCGGCCTGTGAAGGAAGAGCCAATCGGTACGAAGCATCTTCCACCAATGATCGCTGATGGGGCGCGGTAACCAGGAGCCTGTGTCACGCCCCAGCTACAGACCAGGTACATAGCCTGGTGTCCAGACATCCCTTCTGTTGCTTCTTTACACGCCGATACAGGTTGCTACAATCGCCTGGGTAGCCACCTGTTTCAGTGCAGTGCTCTGAAACAGGTGCCGCTACTGCCGGGTGGCTACAACCGTCTTCACACGCCGCTACCACGGGGTGAATTGCCGGTGCAAGATACATTTCTCGCATGTATCCGGTTGTAGCCACCCGCCAGTAGCGGCGTGTAAAGGGACCCTTCTGGATGCAAAGGACCATGGCTTCTAAGCTAAAATTAGCTCCAGGTTTTATTATCTTGGTAATAAAAGGGGCAAACTGCTTGCTAGAGCTCTTCACAAAAGGGGACACGGCCCTACGATCCTACTCATGAAAGATACCAAGGGGAAAACAGTGCACAAAACCAGTGATATCTTAGCGGGGTTTAGACAGTTCTATTCTTCTCTTTATAATTTAAAGGGTCATTATGCTGACCTACCAGAGTCTCAGTTGGTAAACAAAATTAGAACATACCTGCGAGGGTGTAGTCTTCCCACCTTGCCACAAACGGCTGCTGAAAAGCTTGCCAGGGCCTTTTCCCTGGAGGAAATCACGGATTGCATAAAATCTTTAAAATCTGGAAAATGCCCAGGTCTGCATGGATACTCGGCCAGTTTTTTTAAAACGTTCCAGACTCAGCTTAGTCCCAAATACTTAGAAGTATACAACTTTGTGGCGGGGGGGCTCCTTTCCCCCGCTGGCTTTAATGGCACATACTGTAGTTATACCGAAATCGAGAAAAGATCCATCAGTTTATGGGAACTACCGCCCCATATCTCTGATCAATCTAGATATTAAAATCTATTCCAAAATGATAGCCAACAGATTGGAAACCTACCTGCCAGATATCATACACGCGGATCAGGTGGGATTTGTCCCTGGATGTGAAGCTAGAGACAACACCATCAGGTCTATTGCTGTGGTTGATGGAGCGAATAGAAGCGGTAGCCCCATGTGCATCCTGTCCCTAGATGCAGAAATGCGTTTGACAGGGTGCACTGGGTGTTTATGAAATAAACCCTTTGCTATCTGGGTCTGCAGAGCTCCACAATCCACGGTATAGGTGCCCTATACACCTGTCCAACAGCTCGCATATGAGTAAACGGATCCCTGTCCGAGTCGTTCAATATTGGTAATGGTACTCGCCAGGGGTGCCCTCTGTCCCCCTTCATTTACCTCCTTTGCATGGAGTCATTGGCGTCTGTGCTCAGAAACAATCCTTCCATTCAGGGAGTGGGTGGGCTGGGGAAAGAACACAAGTTGGCCCTCTTCGCCTATGATCTCCTGCTCTACATTACCAACCCTTTGATAAGCCTCCCAAATATTTTGTCCGAATTGTAGCTCTACAGTCATCTAAGAAATTTTAAAATCAATATGGCTAAATCGGAAATGCTGAATGTTTCACTCTCACATTTGGTGATCTGGTTATTGAAAGAAAATTTCGCTTTTAAATGGAAAGCAGACTCACTAAACTACTTGAGCATCAATGAGCGCAGACTATGCAAATAGGCGCAAGAATTCAAAGTTCGAATTTCGTGCCTATTTGCAGCCTTAACACGCCGCTGTTGCCGGGATACACGGTGGCCGCAGGGGCGGCTCTCCTCACAGCCCCCCACTCCTCCTGCCCCCGCTCCCTGCGGCACCCCCGCTCTTCTTGCCCCTGTTCCCCAAGGCACCCCCGCTCTTCCTGCCCCAATCCGCTCCACCTGCCTTTCCTGCCCCCTCCGCTCCTTGCGGCATCCCTCCCTCTGCCCCCCCGCTCCCCATGGCCCCCCATTCCCCATTCCCCCCGCGCTCCTCCACGGTGATAATAAAATAAAAAAATCCTCAGTGAGGATGCTCACCCATCCGCCGTCTCGCTCCACCTCCATCTTCTATAGGGTTTGAGGACCTGTCGTTGCTTGGGAAACCGATCAGCTGATCGGTTTCCCAGGCAATGACAGGTCCTGCCATGGGAGCTACAAGACGGAGGTGGATGGGTGAGTATCCTTACATCCTGCCCCCCCCCGCTGCCACCATCCTGCCCCCCCCGGAGGTACCATCCTGCTCCCCCCCCGCTGGCTCCATCCTGCCCCCCCCGCCGCCACCATCCTGCCCCCCGCTATTTCCATTCTACCCCCCTGCCAGCTCCATCCTGCCCCACTCACCACCATCCTACTCCCCCGCTACCATCTTGCTCCCCTGCCACCATCCTGCACCCCCGCCACCATCCTGCCCTGCTCGCTCCATCCTGCCCCGCTCGCCACCATCCTGCCTCGCTCGCTCCATCCTGCCCCGCTCGCTCCATCCTGCCCCCGCCACCATCCTGCCTCGCTCGCTCCATCCTGCCCCGCTCGCTCCATCCTGCCCTCCCCCATCCTGCCCCTTCCACCACCATCCTGCTCCTACAGCTCCATCCTGCCCCGCTCGCTCCATCCTGCCCCGCTCGCTCCATCCTGGCCCGCCGACTGCATCCTGCCCCGCTCACCACCATCCTGCTCCCCCGCCACCATCCTGCTCCGCCGGCTCCATTCTGCCCCGCTCGCTCCATCCTGCCCCGCTCACTCCATCCTGCCCCCTCGCCACTATCCTGCCCCCCCCACTCTCATCCTGCTCTGCCAGCTCCATTCTGCCCCGATCGCTCCATCCTGCCCCGCTCACTCCATCCTGCCCCCCTGCCACCATCCTGTCCCCGTCACCATCCTGCCCCGCTTGCTCCATCCTGCCCTGCTCACTCCATCCTGCCCTGCTCGCCACCATCCTGCCCCAATTGCTCCATCCTGCCCCCCGCCACCATCCTGCCCTCCCCCCAACCTGCATCCCCCCACCATCCTGCCCCGCCAGCTCCATCCTGCCCCGCTCGCCACCATCCTACTCCCCTGCTACCATCCTGCTCCCCCGCCACCATCCTGCTCCGCCGGCTCCATTCTGACCCGCTTGTTCCATCCTGCCCCGCTCGCTCCATCCTGCCCCGCTAGCTCCATCCTGCCGTCCCGCCACTATCCTGCCCCTCCACCACCATCCTGCCCCACTCGCTCTCATCCTGCCCCGCTCGCTCCATCCTGCCCAGCTCATCACCATCCTGCCCCGCTCGCTCCATCCTGCCCCGCTCGCTCCATCCTGCCCCCCGCCACCATCCTTCCCCCCGCCACCATCCTGCCCCCACAGCTCCATCCTGCCCCCACAGCTCCATCCTGCCCCACAGCTCCATCCTGCCCCACTCGCCACCATCCTGCCCTCCCCTCATCCTGCCCCCCCACCACGATCCTGCTCCACCAGCTCCATTTTGCCCCGCTCGCTCCATCCTGCCCCGCTCACTCCATCCTGCCCCCCCGCCACTATCCTGCCCCCCACTACCATCCTGCTCCGCCGCTCCATTCTGCCCCGCTCACTCCATCCTGCCCTGCTTGCTCCATCCTGACCCGCTCACCACCATCCTACTCCCCCGCCACCATCCTGCTCCCCGCCACCATCCTGCTCCCCTGCCACCATTCTGCCCCGCTCGCTCCATCTTGCCCCGCTCGCTCCATCCTGCCCACTCGCTCCATCCTGCTCCCCGCCACCATTCTGCCCCGCTCGCTCCATCCTGCTATGCTTGCTCCATCCTGCCCCGCTCACCACCATCCTGCCCCGCTTGCTCCATCCTGCCCCCGCCACCATCCTGCCCCCCCCGCCACCATCCTGCCCCGCTCGCTCCATCCTGCCCCGCTCGCCACTATCCTGCCCCGCCGGCTCTATCCTGCCCCGCCGGCTCTATCCTGCCCCGCCGGCTCTATCCTGCCCCGCCGACTACATCCTGCCCCGCTCACCACCATCCTACTCCCATGCTACCATCTTGCTCCCCCGCCACGATCCTGCTCCCCCGCCACCATCCTGCCCTGCTCGCTCCCTGCCAGTCCATTGCCCCGCTCGGCACCATCCTGCCCCCCGCACATTGCTTTGCTCCCTCCTGCCCCACTTGCACCACCCTGCCCCCCCCCATCCTGCCCCCCCGCCACCATCTCCTGCACCCCATTGCTCCATCCTGTCCCGCTGCCATCCTCCCCCTTGCCCTCACCCCCATCCTCTCCTCCGCTCCATCCTGCCCCGCTCCCACCATCCTGCCCCCCACCACCATCCTGCCCCGCCGCTCCATCCTGCCCAACCGGCTCCATTCGCCTGCCCCGCCCCATCTCCATCCTGCCCCCCGCTCATCGCCCACCAGTCCATCTCCCCGCTCGCTCCATCTGTGTCTCCCCTGCCGCCACTCATCATGCCCCCCCCACCATCCTGCTCCCCGCCACCATCCTGCTCCGCCGGCTCCATTCTTCCCCTCTCCCGCTCGCACATCCTGCCCGCTCACTCCATCCTGCCCCCCCGCCACTATCCTGCCCCCTCACCACCATTCCTGCCTCGCCACTCCTTCCTCCCTTGCCCCACCATACTGCCCTCCGGCTCCATCTCCCCCTGCCACTGCCCTCACTCCATCCTCGTCCCTGCCCTCGTCATCTGCCACCTCGCCACCATCCTGCTCCCCGCCACCACTTCCTGCTCCCCTGCTCGCTCCATCCTGCCCGCTTGCTCCATCCTGCCCCGCTCGCACACCATCCTGCCCGCTCGCTCCATCCTGCCCCCCGCCACCTCCTCCATGCCCCACCTCCACTCCCACCATCCTGCCCCCGCTCGCCATTCCCTCCTGCCCCTCCCCTCATCCTGCCCCCCCCCACCATACTGCTCCTCGCTCCATCCTGCCCGCTCCTCCATCCTGCCCGCTCCCCATCCTGCCCCCCTGCTCCACTCCCCGCCCCATCCTGCCCCTGCTGTCTCCTGCTCCGCCACCATCCTGCCCCCCTCCCTCCATCCTGCCCCCCCGGCTCCATCCTGCCCTGCTGCTCCATCCTCCCCCTCCACCATCCTGCTCCCCGTGCCCATCCTGCCCACCACCATCCGCACCACCGCTCACCATCCTCTGCCCCCTCGCTCCCACATCCTGCCCCCCCTGCGTATTCCTGCCATCGTATCCTGCCCACGCACACCTGCCACCCCTCAGCCAGCCACCATCCTGCCATCCCCCCCAGCCACAAATCTGCTCCTCCGGCTCCATCCTGCTCCTCCGGCTCCATCCTGCTCCTCCGGCTTCATCCTGCCCCCAGACTCCATCCTGCTCCTCCGTCTCCATCCTGCCCTGCTCTCTCCATCCTGCCCTGCTCTCTCCATCCTGCCCCACTGGCTCCATCCTTCCCCCGCCTCCATCCTGCCCCCTGCTGTTCTGCTCCCCTGCCTCCATCCTGCCCCCCTCCACCTCCATCCTGCTCCGCCCCCCCGGCTCCATCCTGCCCACCTGCCTCCATCCTGCCCCCCCGGCTCCATCCTGCCCCGCTCGCTCGATCCTGCCCCCGGACACAATCCTGCCCACCCCCATCACCATTCGGCCCCCCTGCTCCATCCTGCCCCCCGGCAGTTATCAGCTGATCGGTTTCCCAGGCAACGACAGGTCCTGAAGGCCTGTAGGACCTAGAAGACGGAGGTGGAGCGAGTCAGCGGACAGGTGAGTATCCTCACTGAGGATTTTTTTCCTTTTACTGTGGAGGAGCGGGGGGCCCCGGGGAGCGGAGTATCGCCATATACCATAGTGCTGCTATACATGTACTGTAATGTACCGCCATATACCATAGCGCTGCTATAAATGTACTGTAATGTACCGCCATATACTATAATGCTGCTATACATGTACTGTAATGTACCGCCAGATACCATAGCGCTGCTATACATGTAATGTAATGTACCGCCATAAACCATAGCGCTGCTATATATATATATATATATATATATATATATATATATATATATATATATAGATATATGTAGTTCACTCACGTTGACTGAACAAGTTCTGTCAGTCACAACATGTCAACTGCATACATATTCTAGAATACCCGATGTGTTAGAATCGGGCGACCATCTAGTATGAAATAAAGATTGAGTATTAAAAGCAACCTTCACATGGACTTTTATAAATTCACTTTTTTTGTGTGCAAGGATTCTCTTTCATTTACTGCTGGGCTGACTGGACCCATGCAGTCTTGGACTCCGGTGTCCGGGTTGTCGGCGTAACTCCCCCTAGCTAACTCTCCTTGCCTCCGACCCTCACTCTTAGGTCCCTCACACTGGCTAGGCTTCCCGTCTGGCACAGGCCTAGTGCGGTACCGTTCACCAGGTGTCTTCCTCAGTACTGCTCCGTACTGAACTGCCTAACTCCGCCCCGGGCCTGAATCTATATGGGGACCTTGCCTGAAGTTAGCAAGTGGAGCTCCCCCTTCAGGTCTGAGGTGGAAGGTGTTGTGTGCAAGCTTACCTGATGTGGAAATCCTTGCCTGCTCCAGGTGTTCCTGTGACAACTGAACGTGGAGTGAGGTGCCACATTTATGTCAAACAACTAGTGGAAATATGATAATGAATTGCGCCCTATAACTCTGTTTCTGCCTAAAAGGGTGTTTTCCACTTTTAGAAAAGTCTACCTCAAATGTCTACTGTTATGTAACATACAGTTCCTTGAAAAAGTATTAATTCCCCGTGAACTTTTACATATTGTTTCACATCACAACCACAAACGTAAATGTATTTTATTGGGATTTTATGTGATATATCAACAACAAATTACAAGTACTTGTGAAGTATAAAGGAAATTATACATGGTTTTCAAAATATTTTAAGTCTGAAAATTGTGACGTGTATTAATATTAAGCTCCCCTGAGTCAATACATTGTGGGACCACATTTTTCTGTAATTACTGCTTAAAGTGTTCTTTAGGGTATGTCTCTACCAGCTTTGCACATCAAGAGACTAAAAAAATTGCCCATTATCTTTGCCAAATAGCTTTAACTTAGTGAGATCAGATGGAGACGTCTATGAACAACAATTTACAAGATTAGGTCTGGACTGTAAACTGGGCCATTCAAAATCAAACAATGATTGGCTTACAGCACCACATGGAGAGATAGGGTCAACATTACCCAAGGTTTAAGCGGATGTCACATCCAAGGTGCCCTTCTCGGATCATGTCCTGATACCAAATAATGAATAAGGACAGCGCTTCATAAGGTGGTGGACTTGCATCACATTTATTCTGCCTCTAATTGCAACTTTTCGATCAAAAAAGATCTTCATCAAGCACAATACACACTGCAATAGCCCCACTTAAATAGTGTAAACACCACCCCTTAATTAACTACAACTAAACATAGACATACATATACAACTATAGAAATAACTCACAAATTCTATGTTTTAAAATAAATATATATATATATAAGAGAGAAAAAAGAGAAAAAAAAACTGCACAGCACTCACAGACAATGTGAACTGGTGCCAGCAGGGACGCTGGATCAAAATACTAGATAAAAACTCTCTGCAGCACTGCAAAACTCAAAATTCTTATATTTTTTTTAAATCTGAAGTTCTTAGTACACACATTGGCCAATGTCTGCTTGCTCATCGACTGCGACTGCGGCCAATGTGTGTACTAAGAACTTCAGATTTAAAAAAAATATAAGAATGTTGAGTTTTTTGAAAAAAAACGTAAGTTTTTAAATTTTTTCTCATATATATTTAGCTTGTTAGCATATGTACACCACTGGTAGTAGCTGAGTGCTGCAGAGAGTTTTTATCTAGTATATATATATATATATATATATATATATATATATATATATATTATATATAATAGCCGAAGGCACTTCCGTCACATTGTCTGGGGCTATATATAGAAGTGAATGGCACTTCCGTCACTTTGTCAGGAGCTACGTGACGTCACCGGAGCCCTACACCCATTCAGGGTGAGCCAAGATGGCAGCCGTAAGCAGGAGCGGGACACACACACACACACACACTCTGCTATACCTACCACCGGCTCTGCGTCCGCCGCCTGGATCCTCAGTCGACATGTCGCCGCACCCGATCGACTGGATCCAATATGGCGTTCGAAAAGTCTCGCAAGACTTCCAGGACGCCTTGTTGGATCCAGTCGTCCGGGGGCGCCGACATGTCGACTGAGGATCCAGGTGGCGGGGAAGACGCAGGGCTGGTGGTAAGTATAGCGGAGTGTGTGTGTGTGTGTATGTGTATGTGTGTGTGTGTGTGTGTATGTGTGTGTGTGTGTGTGTGTGTGTGTGCGCTGACCACTCTGCCCACGGCACTGTGCTGACCACTCTGCCCACGGCACTGCGCTGACCACTCTGCCCACGGCGCTGCGTTGACCACTCAGCCCACGGCACTGCGCTGACCACTCTGCCCACGGCACTGCGCTGACCACTCTGCCGACGGCACTGCGCTCACCACTCTGCCCACGGCACTACGCTGACCACTCTGCCCACGGCACTACGCTGACCACTCTGCCCATGGCACTACGCTGACCACTCTGCCCACGGCACTGCGCTGACCACTATGCCCAAGGCACTGCGCTGACCACTCTGCCCACGGAGCTGCGCTGACCACTCTGCCAACGGCACTGCGCTGACCACTCTGCCCACGGCACTGCACTGACCACTCTGCCCACGGCACTGCGCTCACATAGTAACATAGTAACATAGTAACATAGTTTTTAATGTTGAAGGAAGACTTTAAGTCCATCTATTTCAACCCATAGCCTAACATGTTGATCCAGAGGAAGGCAAAAAAAAACCATGTGGCAACACTAGCTCCACATTGGGGGGAAAAATTCCTTCCTGACTCCAGATATGGCAATCAGACTAATTCCCTGGATCAACGCCCTATCAAAGAATCTAGTATATATAACTGGTAATATTATAATTTTCAAGAAAGGCATCCAGGCCCTTCTTAAATGTTAGTAGTGATTCACTCATTACAACATCATGTGGCAGAGAGTTCCATAGTCTTACTGCTCTTACAGTAAAGAATCCACGTCTGTGATTATGATTAAACCTTATTTCCTCCAGACGTAGAGGATGCCCCCTTGTCCTCGTCTCAGGCCTAAGAGTAAAGAGATCATTAGAAAGTTCTCTGTACTGTCCCCTCATATATTTATACATTATTATAAGATCACCCCTAAGCCTTCGTTTTTCGAAGCTAAATAACCCCAAGTTTAATAACCTGTCTTGGTATTGCAGACCCCTCAGTCCTCTAATAACCTTGGTCGCTCTTCTCTGGACCCGCTCTAGTTCAGCTATGTCTTTCTTATACACCGGAGACCAGAATTGTACACAGTATTCTAAGTGTGATTGCACTAGTGACTTGTATAGAGGTAAAATGATGTTCTCCTCATGAGCATCTATGCCTCTTTTAATGCATCCCATTTGCCTTTGCAGCAGCTGCCTGACACTGGCCACTAAATGTGAGTTTGTCATCTACCCATACACTCAGGTCTTTTTCAGTGACAGTTTTGCCCAGTGTTTTACAATTAAGCACATAATTATACCTTTTGTTTCCTCTGCCCAAGTGCATGACCTTACATTTATCCCCATTAAAGCTCATTTGCCATTTATCAGCCCAAGCTTCTAGTTTACATAAATCCTCCTGTAATATAAATTTGTCCTCCTCTGTATTGATTACCCTGCAGAGTTTAGTGTCATCTGCAAATATTGAGATACTACTCTATATGCCCCCTACAAGGCCATTAATAAATATATTAAAAAGAAGCGGGCCCAATACTGACCCCTGTGGTACCCCACTGTTAACTGTGACTCATTCTGAGTGTGTTCCATTAATGACCACCCTTTGTTTCCTATCGCTAAGCCAGTTTTTAACCCACTTACACATATTTACCCCTATCCCCATTGCTCTCATTTTATGTATCAACCTTTTGTGTGGCACCGTATCAAAAGCTTTTGAAAAGTCCATATACACCACATCCACTGCATTTCTTTGGTCCAGTCCAAAACCTACTTCTTCATAGAAGCTTATCAGATAAGTTTGACAGGAACGGTCCCTCGTAAACCCATGTTGATATTGGGTCATGAGATTATTTTTCTTCAGATACTCCAGTATAGCATCTCTTAGAAAACCCTCTAGGATTTTACCCAAAGTAGAGGTTAAGCTTACAGGCCTATAATTTCCAAGTTCAGTTTTTGTTCCCTTTTTGAATATTGGCACCACATTTGCTATACGCCAGTCCTGTGGTACAGACCCTGTTATTATGGAATCTTTAAAGATTAAAAATAATGGTCTATCTATGACAGTACTTAATTCCTGCAGCATTCTGGGGTGTATCCTATCCGGGCCCTGGGATTTGTCAATTTTAGTGATTTTTAGACGATGCTGTACTTCCTGCTGGGCTAAGCAGGTGACATTTAATTGACAGCTTTTGTTATCACTGATCATATTGTCTGTCATGGGATTTTCTTGTGTAAATACTGTTGAAAAAAAGTCATTTAGCATATTGGCTTTTTCCTCATCCTCATCCACCATTTTACCCAGATTATTTTTAAAGGGGCCAACACCATCATTTTTTAGTTTCTTACTATTTATGTAGTTAAAAAATATTTTGGGATTATTTTTACTTTCTCTGGCAATGAGTCTCTGTGTCTCAATCTTTGCTGCCTTTATTTGCTTTTTACAAGTGTTATTTAATTTTCTGTATTTATTTAATGCCTCATCACCACCTACTTGCTTTAATTCCCTAAATGCTTTATATTTGTCACTTATTGCGCTCCTTACAGCCTTATTTAGCCATAGTGGTTTCCTCCTATTTGTAGCATGCTTATTCTCATAGGGTATATATTGTGCACAGGCCCTATTCAGGATGCTAATAAACGTCTCCCATTTGCTTTGTGTACTTTTGTGTCTCAAGACATTGTCCTAGTTTATTGCACTAAGATCATCTCTCAACCGTTGGAAATTTGCCTTCCTGAAGTTTAGTGTCCTTGTAGCCCCTCTACTAAACATCTTATTAAAGGATACTTGAAAACGTATTATTTTATGATCACTATTACCCAAGTGATCTCCAACCCATATATTTGATATGCGGTCTGGCCTGTTGGCTAATATTAGGTCCAGCAGTGCCCCCCTTCTTGTTGGGTCCTGAACCAGTTGTGAAAGGTAATTGTCTCTCATAGTTGTCAAAAACCTATTACCTTTGCTAGAACTGCAGGTTTCTGTTCCCCAATGTATTTCAGGGTAGTTGAAGTCCCCCATAATAATGACTTCTCCCTGAGTCGCTGTTTCATCTATTTGCTTTATGAGGATATTCTCCTCCTCTGCCATTATTGTTGGGGACTTATAACAAACCCCTATCAGTAATTTATTATTTTTTCCCTCTCCCCTTATCTCCACCTACAGAGACTCTACATTTCCATTAGATTCACCTATATTACCACGCAGGATGGGTTTTAAGGATGATTTTACGTATAAACATACACCTCCCCTTCGCTTATTTGTACGGTCATTTCTGAACAGACTATAGCCCTGTAAATTAACAGCCCAGTCATGGCTCTCATCCAGCCATGTCTCCAATATCCCCACCATGTCATAATTAAATTCCAACAAAATCAATTCTAATTCCTCTATTTTGTTGGTGAGGCTTCTGGCATTAGTGTACATGCACTTTATGCATCTCTCTTTACCTCTATTCCTTCTTACTATTTTGACTGTTCTAACCCCACCCCCCATGCCACCCCCAATTTTATTACTTGTGCCCAGGTTACTATTTACACTATCTTCCCCTCCTGTACAATGAATACCCTCCCCTCCAATCCCTAGTTTAAACACGCAAATTTATTGGGGTGTGCCAGATCAGGGCTAGCCTCCCTGACACTCTTCCCTCTATCCCGCCTTCTAACTGTCACCCAGATGGCTACCTCACTGTCCTGCAGCTCCATGCTACCATCCTCCCCCACATCTATCCGATTGAGCAGCTGTTCAGTGAGCAGCAGTCTCCTTTCCATATTGTCTATGGATTTCAGTGTTGTCAGTTGTTCATTTAGATCCAGTATCTGGGCTTCCAAATGCACAACATACTCACATCTCACACAGCAGTATGCACCCTCTGCCCACGGCACTGCGCTGACCACTCTGCCCACGGCACTGCGCTGACCACTCTGTCCACGGCACTGCGCTGACCGCGCTGACCACTTTCACTGCACTCACTGCTAACCACTGAGCCACCACGCAGTGCTAACCACTGAGCCACCGCGCTGTGCTAACCACTGAGCCACCGCTAAGTGCTAACCACTGAGCCACCGTATACTCTGCTACTCACAGAGCCGTCTGTATACTCTGCTACCCACAAAGCTGCCTGTATACACACAATTCATTTCACCGCACTCCCGTAACTATTAGTAAATAAACTATATTTGGATTCTAGACTACCCGATTCTTTAGAATCGGGCCGCCAGCTAGTATATCATATTTGGATATCCTGTCTTGCCAGCTATGGATCTTATATGTGTAGTTATAATAAGTTTATTGTAATGATCTGTTTTTTATAGATTTACTAAAATGATAAGTAATTACCCAATATGCTCTGGCTTTCTGCATATAATATGCTATGAGTGGATTGTGAGAGATTGGATGATAATTTTGAATCCCTTTATTATATTCCATATTGTTCCTATTATGCTCTCATCTCTTTGTAATATGCTAGTAGTAGTGGTTTTTAGCACATGTTGATAGGTCCCCAGGTCGACATTTCTATAATTGTATATGTATGTCTATGATTGGTTGTTTTTAATTAAGGGGTGGTGTTTACACTATTTAAGTGGAGTTATTGCAGTATGTATTGTGTTTGATAAAGATCTCTTTTGATCGAAACGTCGCAACTGGAGGCAGAATAAATGTGATGCAAATTAACCAACTTGTGAGGCCCTGGGCTATTCACACACATGAACATACTTTGATCTGAACAATTCCATGGTATCTCTGGCAGTATGTTTAGGGCTGTTGTGCTGCCTAAAGGTGAACCTGTCCCCTAGTCTCAAGTTGAAACCTCTAACAGGTTTTCCTCCGGGATTGCTTAGTATTTAGCTCTATCCATCTTCTCATCATCTATTACCAGCTTCCCTGGCTTGAGGAAAAGCATCTCTACAGCATGATGTTGCCAACACCATGTTGTTTGACTATGGAGCTGATGTTTTCAGGGTGACGTGCAGTGTTAGTTTTAAGTCATACATAGTATTTTACATTTAAACCTCACTCCATGACACAGATAATGCCACAACTTTCTACAACTCTACACTCACATCAGCTATTGATGCAGTTGCCTCTCTCATTCATGGCAGAGCACGATGAATCAACAGACAACCCTGGCACACAGATACCACTAAAGATCAGCGGCAAGCAGCTAGTGTAGCAGAGTGGCGCTGGAAGAAAACACACTCACAAGAAGACTACACAGCATTCAAACAAGCACTTCTCAAATTCAAGTCAGCACTCACCACCACTTAACAGAATTACTTCATTACCCTCATATCCTCTTTGTCCCACAACCCCAGGCAGTTATTCAACACATTTAACTCCCTCCTCGGCCCCCCACTGCCCCCTCCTACTCTACTTCTCGTATCTCTGCAGAAGACTTTGCAACATACTTCACCAACAAGATCGACCTGATCAGACAAGTCTTTGCTACCCAAAGACCGCAACCCCCATGTATACCGGATCAATCCTCTCCCCCACTAACGCTCCTCCCCTCCATCACTGAAGGAGAACTTGCACACCTCGTCTCCAGATCGCACCACACCACTTTTGCACTGCACCCTATCCCATCCCACCTCCTCCCCAACCTCACCACAACACTTATCCCAGCCCTAACCCATCTCTTCAACCTATCACTAACTTCTTGTACCTTTCCTTCTGCTTTCAAACACGCAACAATTACACCTATCTTAAAGAGGCCATCCCTTGACTCAACTTCTACATCCAGCTACCGGCCCATATCTCTGCTTCCGTTCACTTCCAAACTTCTTGAAAAGCATGTCCACACTGTATTCTCATCCCACCTCTCATTCAACTCTCTCTTTGACGACCTTCAATCCGGCTTCCGCCCTCATCACTCTACTGAAACTGCCCTGACCAAAATTATGACTTACTCACAGCCAAAGCAACCGACAGTTCTCCATCCTCTTCCTTTTAGACCTGGCCTCTGCATTCGACACAGTCGACCACTGCCTCCTATTACAGATCCTCTCTTCCATTGGTATCACTGACCTTACCCTCTTCTGTATCTCCTCCTACCTTTCCAACCGCACATTTAGTGTCTCCCACTCGCACACAACTTCCTCGCCCCATCCTCCTCTGTTGGGGTCCCTCAAGGCTCTCTCCTTGGGCCCCTCCTTTTTTCAATCTATACTCTTGGTCTGGGACAACTCATAAAGTCCCATGGCTTCCAGTATCACCTGTACGCTGATGACACCCAGATCTACCTCTCTGGCCCAGGCGTTACCTCTCTGCTGTCCAGAATCCTGGAGTGTCTATCAGCCATATCCTCCTTCTTCTCCTCCCGCTTCCTAAAACTCAATGTAGACAAAACCGAACTCATCATCTTTCCTCCATCTCACACACCTTCCTTGCCAGACTTATCTATCACAATAAATGACATCACACTTTGCCTTGTACCTGAAGTCCGCTGCCTCGGAGTAACACTTGACTCTGCACTCTCACCTGAAAACCCATCTCTTCAGAACAGCCTACAACCTGCAATGACCACAGTGCCGCCTCAACACCACTGGACCTGGCGCTCCACCACTATCGGACCTGGCACTCCAGCACCACCCGAGCAGACCCAACCTACTGTTCCCCTCCCCATTGCCCTGTAGAATGTAAGCCCGCAAGGGCAGGGTCCTCTCTCCCCTCTGTATCAGTCTGTCACTTTGTTCATTGTATTTTTAACTTGTCTGTATGTAACCCTTTCTCATGTACAGCACCATGGAATGAATGGTGCTCTATAAATAAATAATGATAATTTAACCCAAAAAGTTCTATTTGTGGCTCATCTGACATTCTTTCACATGTTTGCTGTGTCCCCTACATGGCTTTTTGCAAACTGCAAACGACTTCTTAAGGCCCAGTTACACACACAGATAATTGTAGACTCTTAACCGAGGCTCCATGGACTTCATCTGCATACACAGATAATTGTGTAGAGATTGATCGCAGATCTCTAGTTGCAGTGAAATCATGGACACATTGGATTCCATTTTGTGGCCGTATGGAAATGTAACAATGTGTCCATAATTTCACTGCAACCAGAGATCTGCGAACAATCTCTGCACAATTATCTGTGTGTGTAACTGGACCTATATGTTTTGTTTTAAAAATGGCTTTATTCTATTCACTCTTCCATAAATGCCAGATTAGTGAAGTATACAAAAATGGCTGTCCAGCGGATAGATTCTTACACAGGGGCGGACAGGCCCAGGTGGCAGGGGGGCAAGTGCCCCCCAGGCTGGCTATAATGGCCTCCTCTGCCAGCACACAACCCCCCCGCTCCTCAACTCGCCAGACTCCACTAGCGCTGCCCCCCCCCCCGCTCCTCACCTCGCCAGACTCCACTAGCTTTCTTGCTTAGAATGTCAGTTTAGGTGGACGGTCATGTTTTGGTAGGTTTGCAGTCGTGTTATATTCCTTAAACATTTGGATGATGGGTTGAACAGTGCTCTGTTAGTGGTTCAGAGCTTGTGCAAATTTTTTAGCACCTAACCCTGCTTAAAGGGAACCTGTCAGGTCCCCTGGGCACCACGAGCAGTTCTGGGTGGATAACTCAAATCCCTGCCTAATAGTCCCAACATGTGCTAGCATACATAAACAGATCTTTAGACAAAGTATTTGGAAAGATCATTTATGATATGCTAATTAGGGCATTGACTAGTTGAGGCGGCATTAGTTCCCCCAACTAGGCAGCCCATCGAGCATGTTATCACACCCCTGTGGGCATGAAAACATGTTGTGCATACCAGCACCATCCTAATCGCTATATTAAGCCGTGCGTGTGCACAGCTGTGTATCCCTTACCATTGAGTGTCTCTGTCGCCAGGTGTATGCTTCCCCAGCTTCAGAGAGGCTCACCGCGCATGATTGAAAGTTGTCGTGTTTCTGGTCATGCGCACTATGCCTCTCTGAAGCTGGATACATACACCCGGCTTCAGAGTTGTGCCCATGGCCGGAAGTACAACCAACCTTTCAATCATGCGCGGTGAGCCTCACTGAAGCAAGGGGTGTGTACACTGGGTGACAGAGATGCTCAATGGTGAGGAATACACAGCTTCATGCATGCATGGCCTAATATAGCAACTAGGATAACGATGCTATGCAAAGCATGTTATCATGCCCACAGGGTCATGATAACATGTTCAATGGGCTGACTACTCCAGGGAACTAACACACCCTCAACTAGTCAAAGCCCTAATTAGCATATCATAAACAATCTTTAGAAATACTTTTCTAAAGATTGGTTTATGTGTGCTAGTATAGGCTGGGACTATCAGGTAGGGATTCAAGATATCCACCCAGAACCTCTCATTGTTCGCAGAGGGGACCTGACAGGTTCTCTTCCACACTTCTCCAAAACTATATCCTTGACCTGTCTGATGTGTTCCTTATTTTCAATGATGCTTTTTATCCCGTATGGTCTCAAACTAACCCCTGATGCCTTCACAGGATAGCATGGAAAAACAAAGGTTTGAAGACAATCTTATTACATAGTACACATGTATGAGGGGACAGTAGAGATCTTTCTACAAAGGTTACATGGAGGCATCCTCTAAATGTAGAGAAAAGAAAGTTTAATTATAATCCCAGATGGCAATTCTTTACTATAAGGGTCCTTTTACTCGGACCAACTGGCAATACAACTTGACTGCTGATCAGTAAACTTTTACCAATAACCAGTCATTTAAATGCCTGTTTACACAGGCACACCAAAGTAAACAATGCACACTGACAGTGGTGTAACTAGAGCTCCATGGGCAAAAAATTACTGAAACTGCATTAGACCAGTGGCTAACTACCAAAAAAAAAATCAAAGAATTAACAAATCAACTCCTAAAAAATAAATTTTACTATAAAATATTAAAAATGGTGCATGATGAGCACTACATTACAAACATATAAAAGCTTCAAATAACCGTTCAGCACAGATTAACTCTCCATGTCATATGCTACTTACCGTATATACTCGCGTATAAGCCGAGTTTTTCAGCCCAAAATTTGGGCTGAAAAGTCCCCCCTCGGCTTATACGCGATATATATGGTATACAGCAGCAGACCCGTAGGTATACAGGCCCCCCATCAAGCTCTAGGGCCCCCCCTCCTTGCACGGCAGCCTGTAAAGGAAAATCATACTTATCAGTGTCCCGCGCTGTCCTGCTGCTGCCGACACACGATCCCGACGTTTACAACGTTAGTAACCCGACGTTTACCATAGATACAATCTCCCAGCATAGGCTCTGCCGCTGGGAGATCGTTCATCGTGGTGTTATACACCACGATGAAGCAGATTGTTAAATCGTTCATCGCTAGATATGAGCTCCGGCTCTCATATCTGCGATGTCATGATCAAGCGATTTTACATTGTAAAATCGCTTGATCGCACGTAGCGATGCACAAACGATATCGCTTAAGCGATCAAAAAGCAGATCGCTTAAACGATATCGTTCAAGATATTGCAGCGTGTGACGGCCGCCTAACTCTTTTGTGTAGTGCTGCAAATCCCAGGGAAACATTCATTTTTATACCACAAACAGACCAACGTCTGTGCAGTACATACCGGTTATTCATAACAGCCAGCTTGGCACCATGTTTACCCATACCAGGGGCTTGTCTTTGTCACTATCTAAGGTCAGTCCTTGTCAACCAACTCTTTGTGATTAATGAATTGTTAAGGTGCTGTCACACAGCACGATCCCGCTCGCTTCCGACATCGCAGGCCAGCTGTCACACAGCATCGCTGCGGCCGGCGATTCCGCAGCCATGCGGGCGGTGACATCGCTCGCTGGGCTGGGCTCAGCCCAGCGAGCGATCCGCAGCAACGCTGCGGTATAGGCTGGATCGCCGCCGACATCGCTCTGGCGATGTCACAGGGCGTGATCCAGCCTTATCGCGGGTCGCCGGTTGACAGGTTTACGGTTCTTCCCGTAAACCTGACAACCTGCGACCAGCGATAAAACACGGTCGAGCCGCTCGTTTACACAGCGCGACGTCGCTAGCGACATCGCTGATACGTCACTTTTTCGGCAATGTCGCTAGCGACGTCGCCAGGTGTGACAGCACCATTAAGGTGCTGTCACACAGCACGATCTGGCCAGCGATGTTGGAAGCGATGCGCGGGTGCCCGCTCGCTTCCGACATCGCAGGCCAGCTGTCACACAGCATCGCTGCGGCCGGCGATGCCGCAGTGATGCGGGCGGTGACATCGCTCGCTGGGCTGGGCTCAGCCCAGCGAGCGATCCGCAGCAACGCTGCGGTATAGGCTGGATCGCCGCCGACATCGCTCTGGCGATGTCACACGGCGCGATCCAGCCTTATCGCGGGTCGCCTGTTGACAGTTTTACGGTTCATCCCGTAAACTTGACAACCTGCGACCAGCGATAAAACGCGGTCGCGCCGCTCGTTTACACAGCGCGACGTCGCTAGCGACATCGCTGATACGTCACTTTTTCGGCGATATCGCTAGCGACGTCGCTAGGTGTGACAGCACCATTAGACTCCATCACCTCATCTTTATGAGTTGTATCTCTGTGAAGCCTCCCCAGCTCCCAGCAGTCAGAATTGTAGAAAGACTCTTTAATGGTACCTTTACACGCCGCGACGGCAGGCTGGATACATCGCGCTACTTCACGTGCACGAGCACGCTCAAACGGCTACAAACGGTGAACGCATCTCCTTTACACGCCGCGACAAGGTGCGCTACGCCACGCTACATCTATAGCTAGCTACATCGCCGGGTGTGTCAAGTAGCCAGCTGTAGCTTAGCGTACCACGTTTACACAGCGCTACAATAAGCTAATATGGGCGGACCTGGTACAGCAGGGACAGCACATAGGCGTGCCACAATCTTGGATTACGAGCCGTCCGTACGATGATAGGACAGCGCAATATCATCATGATTGGCCAGGCATCGCAGGAGGCTGAGACATCCAGCACGCTCGAGCGATTGTGTAGTGTGACTGGTCAGCTCCTTAAATATGCCGCCCTAGGCAGCGACTACCAATCGTCATGCAGGAGCTTCCTCCAATGATCGGTGATGGGGCGCGGTATCCCGGAGCCTGGGTCACGCCTTAGCTACATTGCAGCTACATCGCAGGGTGTCCGGAGTTCCCTTCCGTTGCTTCTTTACACGCCGATACAGCTCGCTACCATCGGCGATGTAGCCATCAGTTTTCGAGCAGAGCCCATAAACAGATGTATCTGTCGCCGGCTGTAGCGTCGCGTCTTCAGACGCCGCTACGACGGGCTACATTTACGCTACAAGCTACATTTGTAGCCTGTAGCGGGCTGTATCCAGCCTGCCGTCGCGGCGTGTAAAGGTACCATAACAGTCAAATCTCCTGTCTGGTCTGATGCTACTACTGGGACTACGGTCTGGGTCTCTCAGCTGCGTGTTAACAGAGGATTCCTTACCTCTAAACCTATTATACCCACTTTCCTCAGGACATCTTAGGTCATCTTTCTGTTGGCATTTTTGTTTATCGCCTTTTCTAATTAGAGAACCATTAGGGTATGTGCCCACATAGTGGTTTAACGTCGGTTTAGCAGCGAAAACCGCCGTCGGTTTAGCATAGGTTTTATTTAAATTTATGTAAATCCTAAGCAGCGTTAGGACTTACAAGTAACCCTATGTAATTTAGAAAACGCTGTGCACACATAGTGGGGTTATGTGAGCGGATCTGCCAGAGGTTGAGCGGTTTCCTAGCGGTTTAGGAGATTACAACATGTCAATTCTTCTCAGCGGTTTTTGATTGTTTTCATGAACAAAATCCTCCATAGAAAACCACCGGAAAAACCGCTGGAAAAACCGACTGAAAAACGCTGTGCACACGCTGAAAAAAACACTGGGAAACCGCTGGGAAACCACTGGGAAACAGCTGGAGACTTCAGAGCTCAGACCTCTAGGCTCCTGCAAATTTCCACCGGTTTACTGACTGTTTGAACGTCACTAAACCACTATGTGGGCACATACCCTTACTCTCCTTCTCTCGTCTTTTGCCTTCAGCCTCCGCTATGGCCATTCCCTTATTTGGAGGACCCGTTCTTTATCGATTACCATGATTTAGATGTAGCTGCCATCTTCTACCTCTTTGGCAGAGATGACTCTATTCATAGTTTTTTCAGTTTTAACTGCTCTACCTCTCCCAGACAGATCACACGGTATTCAAGAAGTAATTGTATATTTCCAAAACCTTCCTCTATTTCTACAGCTATGAGTAAAAGCATACCATTTTAATCAGGTATCTTGTATGGTTTTTGCTTGGAATGCTTACTTTTGCTATACCGGAGTTATCCACCATCCCTCAGCCATTTTTCCCAATAACCCTCCTCACCGCAGCACGAGGCACCCGGATGACATCTTCCATCAGGCTTTAAGCTTTCCTCATAAGCTCCAGCTGTTTAGCGGCTTCTAAATGCTTCAACTGGATCATCCACTTTGTGTAAACACATCTTAAGTGCATGTCATTCAGGATAGCCATCCGCTTTACTGTGACTTCAGTTGTGGACAGCACCGCTAGCTAATTAGCTTCTGGAGTCCAGTACATTTTACAGGCTCTGGCACACTGTTCTCTCAAATCTCGGGTACATCTACCATGCACTTGAACAGAGAAGTCTAACCTTTCTCTACTGTCATGAGGTGATTGCCTTGCTCAGCTTTCCTAATCAGCTCTCTCTGGACTTCGACTTCTTTGAGACATTTTACCAGAACAGACACCTGCCACTCCATTTTCTCCAAGACTGCCTTATTCACTTTCTGGCTTTCTGCCAGCTGACCTCTGAGCTCAGAAACGTCTTCCTCCAGCTCATGTATTCTGCTCTGGTCAGCCTATCTCAGGAGTTTTCCTTGCTTCAGTTAGGTTTGTACTATCTCCTTGAGCCTCCTTACCTCAGCTCTTTCATCCTCTGAATCAGTTGAGCTTTCATCACTTGAGGAGGTATTTGCTTCAGACCTCACTTCTTCAGTGGCTTCTTCCACTCCTGCAACCTTGGTCTTCACCTGGGTCTCTGCAGTACCACCTTCAGCCCTCTCTTGGGTCTCAGCAGTGTCACTCTCAGCCCCCTCTTGGGTCTTGGTATTGTCACCTTCAGCCTTCTCTTGAGTCTTGGCAGTGTCACCATCAGACTCAGTCTTTGAAGTCTTCAACCTTCTCCGATATTTCATCCATCTTTGCCATGATGCCACACACCTCCATGAGATTTTCTTTCCCTTTAAGATATTTAGTGATATTTCTACTTCCAGCTACCCCAGGGGTGGGTCTATTACTGGCCTGCTCTCCTATATTACCATCAACTGACTGACCAACAGCTGCTTGCTTAGAAACTGGAGAGGACACCCACACCACCTTCTTGGCTGACTCCTTCTCCCAAACTTCATCTTGCAGACCACTGTCGTCACAATGTGTCAGCTTCTGTGACGGCACTTTATTGTTTGCCACTGCACCAGCAGTTGCTACTGGCAACATCATGGAAAACATCACAATGATTTCTTTGCTCTGCTCATTGGCCATGACTCCATTCTCTCTCCTTGCATACTAAAGACTCTGGAAGATGATCCACATTTTGAACATATGCATACGACAGCATATCTTCTTTATTCATATTTTCCAAGGGTATAACTGATTCACTCTCCTTGTGACCCTTACATTTCCGGTGATGGGAGGATTTGCTGCCCTTGCTCGTTTGTTCTTTACTATACTCTCTCACTCTACTTTCATAGAGTCACAGTCACTCATGGAGTCATGATCATTCACCACCTACTCAGTTGTCAGTCTCCTCTTCTGGAGCTACCACGTTAATACCAGTCACACTGTGGATTTTATTTTTACCCATCATGCCTCTAGGTTAGGGAGACCCACCAATTTTCTTTGGTCACCCTTACCTCTGAACTGTCTATCTAAGGAGACTCAAACTCCTTATTATTCACCACACACATTATTTCTACGATGACCTCTCCCTTTATCTACATGTGCCACAGTGCTTCCAAGTCCCAGCATTTACCATAAAATACTGTAAATCTGGGACTACACCCACATCATGAACCGTGGACATTTCACCTGTGTCAATATAGATGCGAACCAGGTCCACACATATGCCTTCATGCTTTTCCAGCTGTATATATAAACCGGGCAAGGGGCTTACCAAGGTCACCTGGCTCCTCGGGTATTTCAGTCCCATCACACCTTCTCCCTCCAGCCACATGGAACAATAACATGACACCACCTTTTGGGAATCTGCCCTCTTTTGGGCAACCATCCCTTTTTTGGACTCCACAGCCTTTTGGGCAATCACCCCTTTAGGGGGTATATTCCAGGACTCTCCACTACAGTCTTATTAACCAGTTCACACAGTACACTTCTATCTGCCTTGGCACTCCGTGTCCGCACTTGTCCCAAAAGAGAGGTCATGCACTGGTCCATTACTGCCACATCGAACCGCACTGACAGCTCCTGTTGTTGTCCACACACTATAACAGAGGTGGGAAACCTTTTTCTGGCGGGGTCCATTTGGAAATTTCTACCTTCCTTCAGGGGCCTCACAAACTTATCTACTCGAAAATTACCCGCTATTTTGGTTAATCAATCAACTCACCCCTACTGTGGTGGCTAGCACTGATGCTCTTTGGTGTGGCTGTGATGTTAGGTCATATTGATCATGTTGCTACACAACTGCTTTCAAGGTTTGCTAGGGCCATAGACATCACAGGAGAGGCTGGAAGCATATATGTCACTGGGGGGCTGAGGCTGGGGCATGGCGATCTCTGGGGAGCTGGATGTAAAGGGTAGGTAGGCAGGAAAATGCAGCTGCAAGCCTGAGCACTGCGGTCCCCAGGAATCTGCCTGGGGACTGCAAAAAAGGTCATCGAGGATGCGGCCCTGGGACCTGAGGTTCCCCACCCTGCACTATAAACTGATACAACTCTGTAATTTTAGCGTCTGCATGAGCTGCCCCACTCATCACTGTTCAGCTTCCCATGGCTGTCGTTGGACCTCCTGGTACCTCCAGCTGCCAGTTTCCTGCCACTGCACACCGATCTACAGCAGGCCATCTTGATCTTTGTGAACCCACTGATCAACATCAAACTGCCTTGAGTGTGCAGAAAATTTCTGTTGACCCATCAATGCACAGCCAGTTGTTAAATGTTTGTGGATCTACCAATCCACCACAAGCTGCTGCTATAACCCCCACACTTGCTTACTGCACTGTTTTCTCACATTCTCCACCATATTTGATATAGTATTCACTTTACATATATATATAGATCCCTTATCGCCATATGTCTCATATCCTGATAAATATGTCCCATCCAGGGCCTAGTCTAGTGTAATTTGAAACTGCAACATGTAAGTTGACAAACAATGTTTTATTGTTGCATTGCTTTGGACCACTAATAAAAAAATCCTGAGTATTTAACTTTGGTTAAGGGTTCAAATAATGGTGAGCAGTGCTGTATACCCCCATCCTGGTATATGTGTCGACCATCCTGGCATATATGTCCACATACGGGTATATGGGTCCTTAATCCTGTTAAATATGTCCCCCATCCTGGTAACAATGTATCCCATCCTAGGCCCCACCCTGGTTTATATATATTCCCATATGCTAGAATATATTTCTCTCATCTTGGCCTACACTGTGTGCAGAATTATTAGGCAAATGAGTATTTTGATCACATGATACTTTTTATACTTGTTGCCTTACTCCAAGCTGTATAGGCTTGAGAGCCAACTACCAATTAAGTAAATCAGGTGATGTGCATCTCTGTAATGAGGAGGGGTGTGGTGTAATGACATCAACACCTTATATAAGGTGTGCTTTATTATTAGGCAAATGCCTTTCCTTAGGCAAAATTGGTCAGAAGAGCGATTTGACGGGCTCTGAAAAGTCCAAAATTGTGAGATGTCTTGCAGAGGTATGCAGCAGTCTTGAAGTGTGATCACTGAACAATCAAGTGTTTCATGGCAAATAGCCAACAAGGTCGCAAGAAGCGTGTTGGGCAAAATAGGAACAAAATAACTGCCCATTAGGGATGGGCGAATCTACTCGCTAGGACTCGTTACTCGGCGAGTAGTAAGGGACTCGCAGGACTCGGTACTCTGCGAGTTTCCCAGTGATTACTCGCACGAGTCCAATGCAAATCAATATCAATCCTAGTTTTGTCAGAAACGCTGACAAAACTAGGATTGCCATTGTTTGCATTAGACTCGGCTACTGTGCCAGTGATAGCAGGGAAACTCGCAAAGTAACTGCTGTTACATTGCGAGCCGAGTCCAGCTGTCTTCTCTGTGCAGGCTGCCAGCTCCAGGGTCCTAGAGCCTGCCTGCTCACAGACATGATGTAGCAGTGCTGAGATTGTTCTCAGTCTGCTCATTCCCTGTGCATAGACATCTATCTATGCACAGGGGATGTAGCAGAGAGGACATCGCGTTTTGGACTACGTTGGACGGAAGAGGATTTTTTTAATTAAAGATGGAGTCCCTAATGGCTTTTTTTTTATTTCAAATAAAAAATTTTCTCTGTGTTGTGTTTTTTTAACCCTTTATTGGAGATTCTTAGTGGCTGGGTCAAACGTGGCCTGACATTAAGAATCTCGGGCTTAATACCAGCTTGTATAACAAAGCTGGTATTAACCCCTTTATTACCCAAGCGTGCTACCGCCACCAGGGCCGCTGGAAGAGCGGGGTTCAGCGCCAGAGGATGGCGCTTCAATGAACGCGCCATCTTCTGGGGCGGCTGCGGGCTGCAATTTGCAGCGGGGAGTGCCCAGAAAGCTTGGGCATCCCTGCGCTGCGGATTCCAGCCCCCAGCTGCTTAGCTGTACCTGGCTAGACATAGAAATTGCGCGGAGCCCCACGCATTTTTTTTAAATTATTTCATGAATTTCAGAGTCAGAGTCTCAGAGTCAGAGTCAGAATCTCAGAATTTCATGAAATAATTTTAAAAAAATGCGTGGGGCTCCGCGCAATTTCTATGTCTAGCCAGGTACAGCTAAGCAGCTGGGGGCTGGAATGCGCAGCGCAGGGATGCCCAAGCTTTCTGGGCACCCCCCACTGCAAATTGCAGCCCACAGCCGCCCCAGAAGATGGCGCGTTCATTGAAGCGCCATCCTCTGGCGCTGAACCCCGCTCTTCCAGCGGCCCTGGTAGCGGTGGCACGCTGGGTAATAAAGAGGTTAGGGCCAGCTTTGTATTATCAGCTGGCCCTAAGCCCGAAATTTATGGCGGTCACGCCAATATTAGACATGACCGCCATGAATTTCTATTAAATTGTTTTAAAAAAACACAACACAAAGAAAATTTTTTATTAGAAATAAAAAAAAAAAGCCATTAGGGACTCCATCTTTAATTAAAAAAATCCTCTTCCGTCCGACGCAGTCCAAAACGCGATGTCCTCTCTGCTACATCCCCTGTGCATAGATATAGATGTCTATGCACAGGGAATAAGCAGACTGAGAACAATCTCAGCTCTGCTACATCATCTCTGTGCACAGACATTCATGTCTGTACACAGGGAATAAGCAGACTGAGAACAATCTCAGCTCTGCTACATCATCTCTGTGCACAGACATTCATGTCTGTACACAGGGAATGAGCAGACTGAGAACAATCTCAGCTCTGCTACATCAGGCAGCAGGTGGGCTCTAGGACCCTGGAGCTGGCAGCCATCACACTGAGCAGACATGACTCTTATCTGTGCGAGTTTCCCAGCGATTACTTACAAAGTAAACGAGTCCAATGCAAATAAATGACAAAACTAGGATTGCTTCAGGCTGAAGCTTCCGAGACACATATGCGATTTGTAAATCTCACACTACTCGCTATTACTCGCTTCCCCATTCATTAACATTGGACTCGCTAGACTCGCAACGAGTAGCGAGTCCTGTGCTCGGACTCGCTAGAGTCAAGCGATTCCGAGTAATTTAGGATTCGCCCATCACTACTGCCCATGAATTAAGGAAAATCAAGCATGAAGTTGCCAAGATGCCATTTGCCACAAGTTTTGACATATTTCAGAGCTGCAACGTTACTGGAGCATCAAAAAGCACAAGGTGTGCTATACTCATGGCCAAGGTAAGGAAGGGTGAAAAACGACCACCTTTGAACAAGAAACATAAGATAAAACGTCAAGACTGGGCCAAGAAATATCTTAACACTGATTTTTCAAAGGTTTTATGGACTGATGAAATGAAAGTGACTCTTGATGGGCCAGATGAATGGGCCAGAGGCTGGATCAGTAAAGGGCAGAGAGCTCCACTCCGACTCAGACGTCAGCAAGGTGGAGGTGGGGTACTGATATGGGCTGGTATCATCAAGGAGGAACTTGTGGGACCTTTTAAGGTTGAGGATGGAGTGAAGCTCAACTCCCGGACCTACTGCCAGTTTCTGGAAGACAACTTCTTCAAGCAGTGGTACAGGAAGCATTCAGTATCGTTCAAGAAAAACATGATTTTCATGCATGACAATGCTCCATCACATGCATCCAACTACTCCACAGCGTGGCTGGCCAGTAAAGGTCTAAGAGAAGAAAAACATGACATGGCCCCATTGTTCACCTGATCTGAACCCAATAGAGAACCTGTGGTCCCTCCTAATATGTGAGATCTACAGGGAGGGAAAACAGTACACCTCTCGGAACAGTGTCTGGGAGGCTGTGGTGGCTGCTGCACGCAATGTTGATCGTAAACAGATCAAGCAACTGACAGAATCTATGGATGGAAGTCGAGTGTCTTTAGAAAGAAAGGAGGCTATATTGGTCACTAATTTTTGGGGTTTTGTTTTTGCATGTCAGAAATGTTTATTTCTACATTTTTGTGCAGTTATATTAGTTTACCTGGTGAAAATAAACAAGTGAGATGGGAATATTTTTGGTTTTTATTAAGTTGCCTAATAATTCTGCACAGTAATAGTTACCTGCACAAACAGATATCCTCCTAAGATAGCCAAATCTAAAAAAAAAACCACTCCAACTTCCATAAATATTAAGCTTTGATATTTATGAGTCTTTTGGGTTGATTGAGAACATAGTTGTTGATCAATAATAAAAATAATCCTCTAAAATACAACTTGCCTAATAATTCTGCACACAGTGTATATGTCTCCTTTCCTGGTATATATATCCTCATTCTAGTATATATGTCCACCATTCTGGTCTATGTCTCCCATTCTGCTATATATGTCCTCATTCTAGTATATATGTCCCTCATCCTGGTTTATATGTCCCCATCCTGGTATATAGGTCCACTATCCTGATATATCGCTATCCTGATAAATATGTCTCCATCTGGGGATATATGTGCCAATCCTGCTATCCAGGAATTTTTCTCCTAATATGGGGCAAATAGCAACTGTCTCATGAGTTTTTTTGTTATCTTCTGTATCAACAAATAAAGCTTTAGGTTGAACTTGATGGACTTATGTCTACTTTTAACCTTAAAAACTATGAAAAAGCTATGAAATGCTTCTCTTAGGTAGGCATCTGTGCATGTATAGCAGTGTACTATTAAACACCTAGTAGCTAAATTAGTGCTATATTTACAAGCAGAAGGACTTTGGCTAAAAGGAGAAAGTTGAAAATGGAAAAATTGCATAGGCCACATATCCCTTCCTTGGCACTATCTGCAACAAAAAGGCATATTAATATGTGAAAGGCATTTTAATGAGATTGATGAAAACAAGGTATCCTTTGGATAGACTATAAACAACTATTTTTTGGGGGGCTAATGGGTGGGTCCCACACCCATAGGCAGAACAGACGTTTTTAACCTCAACAGGACACTTTTATCCATTCCAAAATGCCTGACCACAGCTCTATAATTCCCTATGGGACTTCCGGAAAAAGTAAAACATGTCCGTCAGACCCTTAGGTAATGAATCGATCGAGCACATGCATTGTCACAACATTCTAACAGGACTAAAAGTACCCCACTCTATGGGTCCCACCAGATGGAATCAATCAAGAAGCTATTCTATGTATAGGTGGTAATACCTTGTCTTCATTAGACAATCCCTTTAAGTCTTTCAAGCTATTACTATATGTTAATGCTTGAGATAGAGAATACAAAATATGTTTACAGAGTTGTGCAGGTTCTTATTCAATTAGAGCTGAAATGGTTTAAAGAAAAAGAAGATAAAATAAAAGTATTCAAAGCAAAATCTATAGCTCCAGGTTTCCACCTAGCGTCTTACTTCTGTATATGCAGTCCGATTGTTTTGAATAGATGCAGCATATACTAACCAGTCATAATATAGCCACACAGGTGAAAAAAATAGAAATATACACACACGCATAAATATATATATATATATATATATAATATAATAACTGTATATATATATAAATATATATATATATTAGTCAGCCTGACTAAATATTTTTTCCCCACTGTATGTATACCATTTATATATACACTGTATATAATGTTTAAGGTCATTGTGGTGTTCTATTTGAAAATATCCTAACATTAGTAAAATAGCAGTATTTTAAGTTTATTTCATAAATTGAATATATTCTAAAACACAGAATAAAAATGTAAATGAGATAAATGTAAAAAGAACACTGATCAAAATTAGAGAACACTTTTAGATACCTGCAAAGTTATTTGAGTTAATCTGGCACCTGGTGCTAATATGCTTAATTATTTGAGAAGCCCTACTTAACTGGCAGCCTAACTTTCCAGGTTGCACTCACTTTACAAAAATGGGATGTCCTTCCAAAGTGAATAAAACCCTCCTGCAGCAGTCCACATGAAGGACAAAGGGGTCACCCTATCAGCCATAGCAACAGAACTGACTGTTCCAAGTCTGTGATTTCTAGAATATTGCATCTTGACAACATTACAAACTTTTTTAAGTCCCCCAAGAAGCCTGGTCACCCTCAGAAGACAAATGCAAGAGAGGACAGGATAATAAGGAGAATCTCCATGGGTAATCGTTTCAACACTGCAGCTGGGATAGCTCACCAGTTCAGCACTGAACATGGTAAAATTCTGTCTCATCATACAGTTTCACAATGTTTAAGAGCATTTCGACTGAAATGCCACTCTGCTGTGACCAAACCTCCCTAAAATAATTAAATATTAATTATTAAAAATAGCTGAAATAATTAAAAGGCTAGACTCACTTTTGGGGAGGAGCAAATTGTGTGGACAGATGAGAAATGCTCCACAGCTCATTTTAGTGATAAATGCAAGTTTAATTTATGTGGGTCTGATGGGAAACATTATGCTAATCGACAAACTGGAGAAAATCTGAACCCAAAGTGTATAAAGAAGTCAGTGAAAGGTGGTGGAAGAAGTACCGTATTTTCCGGCGTATAAGACGACTTTTTAACCCCTAAAATTCTCCTCCCAAGTCGGGGGTCGTCTTATACGCCGGGTACAGGATGAGGCTGAGGAAAAAAATGCCGGCATCGGCCCGCCGTGCATAATATAAGGGCCCCCCCCCCCCCGAAAATGAGCGGTGGCAGGTGGCAGGCAAGAAAAAAAAAATGATACTCACCTGCCTCTGCCGTCCATGTCTTCCGGAGCTTCCCGCTGCCACCACCGCTGTGTACATAGCCACCGGGCGCCATAGATGTACGATAATAAGCCATCAGCCAATCAGGAGGCTGCTGGTGTCTGATTGGCTGAGGCATTACCGTACATCTCCTAAACGGAGGTAACTGCGCCGCTCAGTGTGTATGTACGGTAATGCCAGGGCCAATCAGACGCCAGCAGCTGCCTGATTGGCTGATGGCTTATTATCGTACATCTACGGCGCCCGGCTACGTACAGCGGCGTGGCGTGGCGGTGGTAAGCTCCGGCAGGGTCCGGTGGCACAGCAGTGGCACAGTGTGTCTGGCTGTGTGTATGTCTGACTGTGTGTGTGTGTCTTACTGTGTGTGTGACTGTGTGTGTCTGACTGTGTGTGACTGTGTGTGTGTTGTGTGTCTGTCTGACTGTGTGTGTGTGACTGTGTGTGTCTGTGTCTGACTGTGTGTGTCTTAGTCTGCGTGTGTCTGTGTCTGACTGTGTGTGTGTGACTGTGTGTGTCTGACTGTGTGTGTGACTGCAGAGGAATATTGGGGGTTGATGGAGGCTGTACTCGCCCACCACCACTGTAATACTATAATATATGGAGGACTACGGGGGTGCATTACACTATATGGAGCACAATGGGGTGCATTATATTATCTAGAGGGCTATGGCGTGCATTGCACTATATGGAGGACTACGGGGGAGCTTTACACTATATGGAGCACAATGGGGTGCATTATATTATCTAGAGGGCTATGGCGTGCATTGCACTATATGGAGGACTACGGGGGAGCTTTACACTATATGGAGCACAATGGGGTGCATTATATTATCTAGAGGGCTATGGCGTGCATTGCACTATATGGAGGACTACGGGGTGCATTATAATATATTGAGGACTTTGATGATGCATTATAATTTATGAAAACAATTATACTATATGGAAGCCATTATAATACTTAGAGGGCTCTGTGGGAGCATGATAATACTTGAAGGGGTATGAGGGAGCCTCTATACTTTATGCAGGGCTATTTTAGGGCTGTGTGGTGGCCATAATACAGTGTGAAGAGATGTAGGGGTCATTATTCTATATGTGGGTCCATTATATTGTGTGGGGGTCATAGTGGGAATCATACCGTAGAAGAGGGGGTAGTCTTATACGGCGAGTATATCCCAAACTCCATATTTTAAGTGGAAAAGTTGGGGGTCGTCTTATACGCCCAGTCGTCTTATAAGCCGGAAAATACGGTATCATGTTGGGGAATATTTTCTGCTGCAGGGATTGGACCTCTCATACAGCTACATGGCAGAGTGAATGCAAGTTCTCATGTCCTTACTTGTGTTCAGCACTCAATCAGCCAGCCATTTTCATGCAGGACAATGTCCCATATCACACAGCAAAATGGGTAAAGTAGTTCCTTGAAACAGAAAACATTGAAACAATGAAATACCCGCCCAGAGTCCTGATCTAAACCCAATAGAAAACACCATGGAAAATCCTTGGTGAAGGAGTTATGACCAAGAAACCCGCAACAGTCACAGAACTCTATTGGCCAAACTTGAAAATATTTGTGGGTTTGGCCAGCATTATTCTAATGTGTATTGGTGCATTAATGCTATTAACCTGCATATTAAACTAATATCTGCAGGCTATTAACAATATTTAACTTGACAGGTTCCTTACGCCTCATTCAGATGTCAGTGATAATTTGGTATGTAAAAAAAAGTTTCATCAGTGTTTTCTATCTGATAGAACACAGATTATTATTAATTTATATAGCGCCATTAGGTTCCATGGCGCTTTACATGAGGATGAGGGAGACAAGAACAAGTACACTAAATCTAGGCGATCAGGACGTACAGGTACAGGAGGGGCAGGGACCCTGTCCATGAGGGCTCACAGAGTAGAACACATACATGATTCACAGATGTCTGAGTGAGTCCTTAGGGTTAAGTATCAATATGTGATCTGTAGGGGTCCAAACTCCATGACCCTTGCCAAGCAGTGCAACACAAGGGCTTTATCTTTGTTTACATGGCATCAATAACCCCTTTAGGACTAAGCCATTTTAAAGCTTCAGGACAAGGACACAATTCGGAAATCTGGCATGTATCAATTTATCGAAGAAAAGCAATAGGTTGTTACATTTATATAGTTCTGAGATTGTTGTTTCTTTCATTTGGTGATAGAAGTTAGTTGAGACAGTTTTCTGGATTAAAACTAGTGATGGGCGAATCCTAAATTACTCGGAATCGCTTGACTCTAGCGAGTCCGAGCACAGGACTCGCTACTCGTTGCGAGTCTAGCGAGTCCAATGTTAATGAATGGGGAAGCGAGTAATAGCGAGTAGTGTGAGATTTACAAATCGCAGATGTGTCTCGGAAGCTTCAGCCTGAAGCAATCCTAGTTTTGCCATTTATTTGCATTGGACTTCGTTTACTTTGCAACTGTAATCGCTGGGAAACTCGCACAGATAAGAGTCCTGTCTTCTCTGTGTGCTGGCTGCCAGCTCCAGGGTCCTAGAGCCCGCCTGCTGCCTGATGTAGCAGTGCTGAGATTGTTCTCAGTCTGCTCATTCCCTGTGTACAGACATGAATGTCTGTGCACAGAGATGATGTAGCAGAGCTGAGATTGTTCTCAGTCTGCTCATTCACTGTGCATATACATCTATATCTATGCACAGGGATGAGCAGAGAGGACATCGCGTTTTGGACTGCGTTGGACGGAAGAGGATTTTTTTAATTAAAGATGGAGTCTCTAATAGCTTTTTTTTTTATTTCTAATAAAAAAATTTCTCTGTGTTGTGTTTTTTTTAAAACAATTTAATAGAAATTCATGGCGGTCATGTCTAATATTGGCGTGACCGCCATAAATTTCGGGCTTAGGGCCAGCTGATAATACAAAGCTGGCCCTAACCTCTATTACCCAGCGTGCCACCGCCACCAGGGCCGCTGGAAGAGCGGGGTTCAGCGCCAGAGGATGGCGCTTCAATGAACGCGCCATCTTCTGGGGCGGCTGCGGGCTGCAATTTGCAGCGGGGGGTGCCCAGAAAGCTTGGGCATCCCTGCACTGCGGATTCCAGCCCCCAGCTGCTTAGCTGTACCTGGCTAGACATAGAAATTGCGCGGAGCCCCACGCATTTTTTTGACTCCGACTCCGAGACGACTCCGACTCGACTCCGAGACGACTCCGACTCCGACTCGACTCCGAGACGACTCCGACTCCGAGACGACTCCGACTCCGACTCGACTCCGACTCCGACTCATGACTCGACTCCGACTCCGAGACGACTCCGACTCTCCGAGACGACTCCGACTCCGACTCCGAGACGATCTCCGAGACGACTCCGAGACGACTCCGACTCCAGACTCGACTCCGAGACGACTCCGACTCCGAGACGACTCCGACTCCGAGACGACTCCGAGACGACTCCAACTCCGAGACGACTCCGACTCCGACTCACGAGACAACTCCGACTCCAGAGACGACTCCCGACTCGACTCCGGGGGACAACTCCGACTCCGAGACGACTCCGACTCCGAGACGACTCCGACTCCGAGGCGACTCCGACTCCGAGGCGACTCCGACTCTGAGGCGACTCCGACTCTGAGACTCCGACTCTGAGGAGACTCCGACTCCGAGACGACTCCGACTCCGAGGCGACTCCGACTCTGAGGCGACTCCGACTCTGAGGCGACTCACGACTCTGAGACTCTGACTCTGAGACTCTGACTCTGACTCTGAGACTCTGACTCTGAGACTCTGACTCTGAAATTCATTAAATAATAAAAAAAATGCGTGGGGCTCCGCGCAATTTCTATGTCTAGCCAGGTACAGCTAAGCAGCTGGGGGCTGGAATCCGCAGCGCAGGGATGCCCAAGCTTTCTGGGCACCCCCCGCTGCAAATTGCAGCCCGCAGCCGCCCCAGAAGATGGCGCGTTCATTGAAGCGCCATCCTCTGGCGCTGAACCCCGCTCTTCCAGCGGCCCTGGTGGCGGTGGCACGCTGGGTAATAAAGGGGTTAATACCAGCTTTGTTATACAAGCTGGTATTAAGCCCGAGATTCTTAATGTCAGGCCACGTTTGACCCAGCCACTAAGAATCTCCAATAAAGGGTTAAAAAACACAACACAGAGAAAAAATTTTATTAGAAATAAAAAAAAAAGCCATTAGGGACTCCATCTTTAATTAAAAAAATCCTCTTCTGTCCGACGTAGTCCAAAACGCGATGTCCTCTCTGCTACATCCCCTGTGCATAAATATAGATGTCTATGCACAGGGAATGAGCAGACTGAGAACAATCTCAGCACTGCTACATCATCTCTGTGAGCAGGCGGGCTCTAGGACCCTGGAGCTGCACAGAGAAGACAGTTGGACTCGGCTCGCAAAGAAACAGCAGTTACTTTGCGAGTTTCCCTGCTATCACTGGCACAGTAGCCGAGTCTAATGCAAACAATGGCAATCCTAGTTTTGTCAGCGTTTCTGACAAAACTAGGATTGATATTGATTTGCATTGGACTCGTGCGAGTAATCACTGGGAAACTCGCAGAGTACCGAGTCCTGCGAGTCCCTTACTACTCGCCGAGTAACGAGTCCTAGCGAGTAGATTCGCCCATCCCTAATTAAAACCATTAAAAGTTAAATTAACCCCAGTATGGAAAAGATATTAAATGTGTTTTATCATTTGCCTAATACACAGTAGCATAAATGTGTAACCCCTTTAGCCCAGAGCATGGTTTTCTCCTTCCTGACCAAGCAATGTTTTTCCAACTCTGACCAGTGTCACTTTATGAGGTTATAACTCTGGAAAACTTCAATGTTTCCCAGTGATTCTAAGATTCTTTTTTTAGGGACATATTGTACCACATGTTGGTGGTAAATTTAGGTCAATATTTTTTGTGTTTATTGGTGAAAAACTGGAAATTTGGCAAGATATTTTTAAATTTTGCAATTTTCAAACTTTGCATTTTTGCGCCCTAAAGCCAGAGAATTATATCACCCAAAATAGTTAATAAAAAACATTTACCACATTTCTACTTTACATCAGCATAATTTAACATTATATTGCTTTGGTTAGGAAGTTAGAAGGGTTAAATTTTTTCCAGCAATTTCTACTATTTACAACAAAATTTATAAAATCAATTATTTGATGGACCACATCACATTTGAAGTGACTGTAAGAGGCCTTCATAACAGAAATACCCAAAAGTGACACTGTTCTAAAAACTGTACCCCTCAGACTGCCCAAAACCACATCGAAGAAGTTTATTAACCTTTCAGGTGCTTTACAGGAATGAATGCAAAAATTAAAATGTTACTTTTTTTTCTCAAAAATGTTACTTTATCCCCAAATTTGGCACTTCCACAAGGGTAACAGAAGAAAATGGATGACAAAATTTGTTGTGTAATTTTTCCTGTGTACGCTGATGTCATATATGTGGTGGAAAACTACTGTTTGGGCATACGGCAGGGCATGGAAGGGAAGGAGCGCCATTTGACTTTTCAAACTCAAAATTAGCTGGAATTGTTAGCAGATGCCATGTCAAGTTTGGAGAGCCCCTGGTGTGGCTAAACAGTGCAAACCCCATACAAGTGATCCCATTTTGGAAACTGGACCCCTCAACTAACTTTTCTAGTTGTGTGCTAAGCACCATGAATCCCTCAGGTGCTTCACAGTTTGGCTGTGAAAATAAACTAAAAATAAAAAAAAATCACATTTCCTCCACAAAAATGTTCTTGGACAGGACAGGACAAAATAGACCCCAAAATGTATCGCTTTGGCACACAGCGTGTTTTTGGGCGCGGTGTAGAGAAGTTTGACACGCCTATGTTTTCACGGCGCTGCACAGGTACGCCCACATTCCATTGGGATTGCGGCGTGTGAAGCGGCGTCGGGAGTCTACCGGATTTTTCCGCAGTTTCTGTGGCAACTTCCGGGGAGCCACGTTCCGTTGGGTTGACGGCACAATTGCAGCTTGTACATGCGCCTTCGGCGTTCGGAGGCAACCATGAAGAACGCGCACGTTCGGTTGCCTCCAATCGCCGCCAAAAGTTGCGGCGTGTAAAGATACCCTTACATCTATCAAAACTGGAGTTGTCTTGGATGAGTAGGATCCATGCATTTAAAATGATAACTTTACCAAAACTTCTCTATATCTTTAGGACTATTCCCTTACCAATAAAAAAAACTCTATTACAAAAACTACAAAACCAGCTTGTCACGTTTATCTGGAACAAATTAAAACCAGGCGTTGCAAGATCAATACTTGTAAAGCATAGGACAAGAGGAGGCTTAGGTTTGCCCAACATCACTGCGTATTATCAGGCAACACTAATTAAAACTAGCCAGAAGTGGTGGTGTACTTTGGATAAACCTTCTTGGGTAATGTTGAAGGAATTTCACAATTCAAAAAGACATGTTGGGAGCCTGGTGGCGCATTTATGCGACAATAAGGAGTGGCTTTCTAGGGTAGCCACAATCAGAGCCACTATTCAGGCTTGGAAGGACCCTGCATCCAAATCGGAAAAACTGTATGCAACTACACCACCTACTTGGATGGATGTAGAGGTCATTTCAAACCTTAACCCGGGAATAAAACTTTGACTATGGAAGAGTAGGGGAATTAACAAATTTTCAGATATATTTAACGTGAAGGGTCTTAAACCTTTCCAGGTATTACAAGATCAATTTAGACTTCCAGATTCAGAGTTGAAAACTTGGAATTTAGTTGAGGCAGTAATAAAAAATGAAAACTTCAATTTTAATTTGCCAAACAACATAGTTAATTTATTTCCACAACCTAGAAATAAAGATCTTTGGAAGACTAATAACATATATCATGTATTTAATGAGGACACCCATGTAACTAAACGAAAATACTTGTTGACATGTCAGAAGGACTTAAACCTGACATATGAAATAGATGAAAATAATTTTCATCAAACTATGATGACCATTTATAAGAGCATCTCTTGTGTTTCCCTGATTGAATCACAGTCCAAGACATTAACAAGGTGGTACTTCACGCTGCTGAAACTTCACATGACAGATCGGTATAACTGACAAATGTTGGAGAAACTGTGGTTCAATAGGGAACATTCTCCATATGTTTTGGTCTTGCCCGCAGCTTAAAATATACTGGGATGCAAGTTCAAGACCTTATAAATAGGGTGACCAACTTAAATATTACTTTGACCCCTGAAATGGCATTACTTTTATTGAATATAGGAGATATTCCCGTGAGGAACAGACCACTAGTAGCACATATTTCATTGACAGCGAAAAACTCAATTGCTTCTTATTGGAAGCAGACATACGTACCCAATATCTATGAACTCATAGAAAAGATAACTACTCATCATACTTTGGAATTTTGTTTTGCACTCAGAAACAATACACAAGAAAATATAGTATAAAGTGGTCAGACTGGCTAAGGAACTTTACTCCAGTTGATTCCTAACCCACTGGCATAGACAACATTTATCCTCAGGCCGGAGATGTTAAGAAAAATAATACTAAATCTGTTGGGCATAGATTGTAATGGTGTTTAGATATTCAGTTACTATAATATTATCATTCTTAAGGTAGATGATAGAAAAGCTCATGTCATTTTTGTTATTTGTTTTGTTTTATTTATTGCTCGTTGCAGTACTCTATCTTAGAAGTAAGATTGCCAACGCATATAACCTTACAGTAGACTTGTATTATAATGCATTTGTATGATTGGACAAATCAACTGTAACATCTATAACTTGTAATCTGTGATGTTCTTTCAAAAGTTCAATAAAAAAATTTGAATAGGAGGGAAATAGAAATAATAGAAATACATCAATAAAAAGAGTTAGAGTAAGGAATTAGAAAATGAGAGCAGTTACACATGGATTTTTGGCCTGACAGTTTTCCTTTAACAGAAAAAAAACACTTGAAATAGATCGCTGTTTGTAATGACTCTATATAATATAAACATTTCACTTTTTGTACTGAATTACTGAAATAATTTAACTTTTTGATTATATTCTAATTCATTTAGATGCAATAGTAGGTGCTGGGTAGCCTTTCTGTAATTTGAACTGGCAGTTTCTGTTTAGGCTTCCATAAATTCTTCAGTGCCTCTACTATGTGTGGTAACAAAGGATGAGCTTTGTGGCTTTCACAGTAGTCAAACATGATAGTGGGAAAAAGCACTATCATCGCTTCTCTTTTTCCATATCTTGGAGCCGACCAGCTAAGCCACACACACATTTTTCGTATATGTCTCCTCACTCTGAGTTTTTTTATGAATGATACCTCAATGGTGGCATCAACTGCACCTAAAAAGGCATAATTTAATGTCATTACAACTAAAACCCTCACCGTGGCTCTAATCCACTCCCGCCTTGATTATTGCAATTCTCTATTAATCGGCAGCGCCCCCCTTCATCTCCTCCCTCTTCTCTGTCTATCACCCCACCCGTTCTCTACGTTCTACAAATGACCTTCGACTAACATCTGCACTAGTCCGATCCTCCCACTCCCAGCTCCAAGACTTCTCCCGAGCAGCACCAATTCTCTGGAATGCTCTACCCCAAGAAATCAGGACCATCCACAACTTGCATGGCTTCAGACGCTCACTAAAAACGCATCTTTTCCACGTGGCCTATCATGCTCCCTAACAAAATTCCTTTGTACTGTACATAGCCCATGCACTCTCTCTCTCGACATAACTATTCTTCAAATTCCACCAAACCCAAAAGCTCTACACAGATTGTCAGGTGACCATTCATGTAACTTTATTTCTATCCCCCATATCCTCAAGATGCCTGGACCATCAGTGTTATAAGCCCCTGTACTTTGTATAACCCCTATCTCGTTGTAGATTGTAAGCTCTTTAGCAGGGTCACCCTTAATTTTTTGTTTTATCTATTGTATTTTTTACATTAATTTTATGCTTATTGTATTCTTTCCAATTATTGTACTGTTTTCTTTCTCTACTGGAATTACTGTATTGCATTGTATATTTTCTTACTTTATTATACTTTGTATTTTCATCTATTACCCACTGTATTGTAAAGCGCTGTAGAATATGTTGATGCTATATAAAGATTTATTTATTACTATTATTATTATTATTATTATTATTACTTCAAATCCAGACAGATACATGTAAACAAGGATAAAATCTAGTTAGATAGATATAAAGATCAAAAAGACATAGATAGGATAGATGTAACAATGGTAACATATAGATAGAATATTGATAGCCAGATACCTAGATGGATACAATATAGATAGAAAGTAAGTAGATAAATATAGAGATAGTAGATAGATATTAGAAATTGAAATAAATAAAAAAAATATTTGAAAATCCTTTTTTTTTTTTTTTTTAAATTAAATACTTATTTTCCCAAACATTTTGTGTGAAATAGAAAATATAGTGGTGTCCAACTCTTTTTTTTTAATTAACACAATTAATGAAAAACAAAAGCAAAAACGTGTTTTTATAAAACACGTTTATTTCTGTGTGTGTTTTCTTGCATGTAAAATACTCACTAGTTCAATCAGCCGTCCAACTCCAATCCGCAAGGGAAAAAAAACTGCAGACACCCTAACATGCAATGTGTACAGGTGCAAAGCTGAACATGACATATTGCAACAAACAAAAAGAGGGGGGAGGGGAGCGCACATAGAGTGGTTACCAGGGGACACCAAAAGGGGGCTTGCAGGGATGCACTCACCTCCTTTTGTTGTGACACCCACAACTGGTTAATAAACCTAATCGCTGCAGTTCCCTTGAGAGATAGAGAGAAGCTGTTTGATTTCGGGATATATACCGCGCTGACCAGCAGGAGTAGATAAGGATTGTTTATCCAGCAGGAGTAGATACGAATTCTTTATTCAGCACACATCACACAACACACTGGTACCGCTGACGCGTTTGGTGGTCACCTGACCACTTCCTCAGGGCATATATACTTCCAACGCATTTCGTGGTCACCTGACCACTTCCTCAGGGCACATATACCAGTGTGTTGTGTGATGTGTGCTGAATAAAGAATTCTTATCTAATCCTGCTGGATAAACAATCCTTATCTACTCCTGCTGGTCAGCGCATGTATATGCGCATATCGGCTCTCCTTCGTCAGGGGTCATGACTTGGTGATGGAAGGGAGGGTTTAAAAATGCCCTTGATAAATCTGGGCTTATCCTAATTGGATCTTGAGTCACAATTTTTTCTTTTCTTGGTTGATTAATATTGTGCAACTGATCCATATTATTGGTAGTCCGATATGTGCCACATAGATGAGACACCCATTTCAAGCTCATAAGGGTTGGGGTGAGATCTTTGCTTATACTGTGGTTTAAAAAGGTATGGTTTCTTGTAATCTACATTTCTCACATGGCAAAATGAATGATGCCATTCAAAAGTACAACTCTTCCCACTAAAAACAAGCCCTGATTTGGCTATATTGATAGAAAAATAAAAAAAGGTCTGACTCTTGGAAGGGGACAAAAAACAAAAATGAAAGATCGCCCAAGGGTAAAGGGGTTTAAGGTTATGCCACTATACAAATAATGCCCAGATGTGCAATCTTACAGAAACTATCTAATTAGATTGCAGCAGATAACGTTTCAGTGGACTTCAGTGGACTTTGCCCCTTCCTCAGGCATGAGGAATTTCCTCGACCTTTGCACAGAATATGGAGTCACAGAACTTCCTCTTGGATTGTATTAAATATGCTCCAAATGTTGATGCTTGTGTATTTTCTGTATATGCTGTATCAGCATGATGGAGTTTGTGTAGTTTGGAAATTACCGTATATACTCGTGTATAAGCCGAGTTTTTCAGCCCAAAAATTGGGCTGAAAAGTCCCCCCCTCGGCTTATACACGAGTCACTATACGGGGTGAGTGGGGTGGGGGCTCTGTCCGGGTGCTGGGGAGGCAGGAGGAGGCGGGGGGAGGCTGCTGTATGAGCGGCCCCGTCACGTGGGGCCGCTCATTACATATGCACTGCATCCCCCTGTCAATCAGCGCCAGGGGGAGCAGTGCATATAGGTAGATAATGCCCCAAATAAATGCTGGCACACATCCCCCCTGTTGTAAGGCCCCCCCTGCTGAATACTTACCATCCCTGGTCTTCAGCAGCACCCCGGCGCCGGTCCTCTGTGCTCCGGTGGTTCGCGATCCCGTCCTCTGTGCTCCGTTCCCCGGCTGTATCATGTGACCAGCCGCGTCGCAGACGCGATGACGTCATTGCTTCTGCGACGCGCGGGGAACCCGGATGCAGCCGTGGAGCGGAGCACAGAAGACGGGATCGCGGAGGACCGGAGCACAGAGGACCGGCGTCGGGGTGCTGCTGAAGACCAGGGATGGTAAGTAATCAGCAGGGGGGGCCTTACAACAGGAGGGGACGTGTGCCAGCATTTGTGTGGGGCTGCTGTATACTGGGGCTGCAATACCACTGGGGCTGCAATACCACTGGGGCTGCTGTATACTGGGGCTGCAATACCACTGGGGCTGCTGTATACTGGGGCTGCAATACCACTGGGGCTGCTGTATATAGGGGCTGTATACACCACTGGGGCTGCAATACCACTGGGGCTGCTGTATATAGGGGCTGCTGTATACACCACTGGGGCTGCAATACCACTGGGGCTGCTGTATATAGGGGCTGTATACACCACTGGGGCTGCAATACCACTGGGGCTGCTGTATATAGGGGCTGCTGTATACACCACTGGGGCTGCAATACCACTGGGGCTGCTGTATATAGGGGCTGCTGTATACACCACTGGGGCTGCAATACCACTGGGGCTGCTGTATATAGGGGCTGTATACACCACTGGGGCTGCAATACCACTGGGGCTGCTGTATATAGGGGCTGCTGTATACACCACTGGGGCTGCAATACCACTGGGGCTGCTGTATATAGGGGCTGTATACACCACTGGGGCTGCAATACCACTGGGGCTGCTGTATATAGGGGCTGTATACACCACTGGGGCTGCAATACCACTGGGGCTGCTGTATATAGGGGCTGCTGTATACACCACTGGGGCTGCAATACCACTGGGGCTGCTGTATATAGGGGCTGTATACACCACTGGGGCTGCAATACCACTGGGGCTGCTGTATATAGGGGCTGTATACACCACTGGGGCTGCAATACCACTGGGGCTGCTGTATATAGGGGCTGCTGTATACACCACTGGGGCTGCAATACCACTGGGGCTGCTGTATATAGGGGCTGCAATACCACTGGGGCTGCAATACCACTGGGGCTGCTGTATATAGGGGCTGCTGTATACACCACTGGGGCTGCAATACCACTGGGGCTGCTGTATATAGGGGCTGCAATACCACTAGGGCTGCTGTATATACCACTGGGGGCTGCTGTATATACCACTGGGGGCTGCTGTATATCATACTGCTGGGGCCTGTATACCACTGCTGGGGGCTGTATACCTGTGCTGGGGTCCACCCTCGGCTTATACGCGAGTCAATAGATTTTCCCAGGTTTTGGGGGCAAAAGTAGGGGGGTCGGCTTATACACGGGTCGGCTTATACACGAGTATATACGGTAATGGGGGACAGTCCTGGAAGTTGTCAGACGTCAAACATATCTTTGACATGTCAGTCAGAGGGGGAAATAAAATTGATAAAATTAATGAATCCAAGCAGAGAAAACCACATGTGTGTCAGTATAATTGTACTACTCACTTGTATGATCAGCAGAATCTCTGGTGGTGTGCTTTTCTTCCTCTTCCCCTCACTGTGCTGAACAACCAGCTATTAGAAATGAGTATCTTTCTGGTCCAGCAACCAGGTCAAATGTCTGTGACTGTCCAGACATGCAACATGCACACTCCCAGCCAGAGACCATCTAGAGGGGTATGGGCTCACTCAATACACTCGCATTGCCCATCTTGTCAGAGTCTGACCGGGAGTATGCATGTCGAATACTTATGGTCACATGACTGCCATTCCAGACTCAGGCACCAGAGAATCCTCACTACAGTATGTGCAATTCACAAGTCTGCAGTCACATAGAGTATTTTAGAAAAAATTGGCACACACAATGATAATGAGCGGTCAAATTGCTTTAGCAAAAATATCTTTATTTTTTACTTATTGTCTTTTGGAAAAAAAGAGCTTTTTTTCAAAAAGACAATAAGCAAAAAATAAAGATATTTGACCGTTCATTATCATTATTGTGTGTGCCAATTTTATCTAAAATATTGAACCATTTACTTGTGCACCACTCAGAAACGGTGAGCCAAGTACTCATTATAGAACTATATTTTTTTACTTGAGCTCCCACATAACAAATTCAATGTCTACTGAAATGTATACATATAGTGACGAGGAAACATCAGCCATTTTGTCTGATTTTTCAACTTCCGGACATTTTTTGTCTGTTCCGGCCGAAGAGCTTCATGCAAGAGACTACGAGAAAGACCAGAAGTAGACTGTAGCCTATGAACTACATGCCATTACTCTAGCAGAATACCATAAGATGAGCTGCATACCTAGAGGCCTCCGGGTCTCCTTGCGGCCAACTGTTTTCTCGGATAACAAGGAGTATTGTAAGAAGTTTGAGGCCATTCTCAATAAGTGCTCCCTAGATATAATCCTCTTAACCATAGAATCACTGCAAAAAGAAATTGGGGAACTTAAATCTAAGGATGGAGGCACACTGTCATGCATGAAACACAGAGCATTTTTGATGCATGACAGTAATGTGAGTGAAATGCGTGTTTTGCGTGTGTGTGTGGTGCTAGTGTGGTGCGTGTGAGTGAGTGTGCTTTGCTGTATGTATGTGAGTGTGCTGCGAGTGTGCTACCTGAGTGTGTGTGTGCTGGTATCAGTATGATGCTGTCCGTGGTCCTAAAGCAAACTTGAGGTCCACGGACAGCATATGCCGTTGAATTTTCACTCCGCAGCTGTCAAAGCCGCAGAGTTTGAATTTGCCGGTTTCCAGGTACAGTAAGCAATAATGTTTCTGCGCTGTCACAGCAGCGCTGAAACATCATTGTTTACAACTCAGGTGCTGGACAAATATTACAGTTCCAGGGGTTTATCAGCCTATTAAGCCCCTCTGCAGGCTCTGTGTGACATGTCAGCATATAGGCTGCAGAGGGGGTTCATAAGCCGGTGTCTGAAGGGTTAAAGTGATGTTGGTGTGATGACAACATGTGTCCAGAGAGTGTCCACACTCATTGGACACATGCTGTCATCACACCCAGGCTGTGCAAGGGTTAATAGGTGTTATATTTGTAAGTCGCTAATTGTCGGGACATTTTAATATACTTAAACTGCGGCGTACACAAAGAGCTTATCATGACAGCCGATTAACAGTGTTCTGAAACTGGACCTAAGAAAGGGTAGGGTCACATTTCAGGTTTTTTTACAAAATCCTGATCCGGTTTTGACCTTTCAAAAAGCTCAAAACCGGACCAAGAAACGCTCCTCATAGGAGCTAATGCAAAACACCGGATGGCTTCACAAGCCATCCGGTGGCCGTATCCGGCACTGCTGCCTGCGTTAAAAATCACGCAGGCAGCAGTTTTCGCAGCGTTTCCCTGGACCGCACAGCAGTTTCCGGATGGCTCAGGATGTGTCATCCTGAGCCATCCGGTAACTGCATAGTTTGCGTATCCCGGCTATTGCCGGGATAAGCAAACTGTACTATGTCTAGTAAAGTGTTCAATTTACAAAGTAAAGTAATGTTTGAGTTCTCTAGGGGGGGCTTAGACCCCCCTAGAGAACGGCCGGCCACTCCGGTGGGCTTCTAGTACACTTGCCCCCAAGTGCAAGTCCCCACACCTCCAGCCCCCCGAATCACTATACAGGGGTGCCTGCACCCCTCTTGTATAGTGATTCCTGTATATGGGTAAAAAGATGTATTAAAATATTGCTTTTATCTCATATTTACGTGTTCTTGTCGGCTGTGGTGTAGGCAATCCATGGGCGGGGCTGTTTGCGGCAACCTCCGCCCCCTCATTCCTTATGGCCGCCCCCTCTGTGCCTCATCCATTGATGTGAGGGCGGCCGCGTCATGAAAGGGGCGGGGCTAATGGTGTGCCGCGATTAGCCCCGCCCCTTTTATGACACGGCCACCCTCACATCAATGGATGAGGCACAGAGGGGGCGGCCATAAGGAATGAGGGGGCAGAGGCTGCCGCAAACAGCCCCGCCCATGGATTGCCTACACCACAGCCGACAAGAACACGTAAATATGAGATAAAAGCAATATTTTAATACATCTTTTTACCCATATACAGGAATCACTATACAAGAGGGGTGCAGGCACCCCTGTATAGTGATTCGGGGGGCTGGAGGTGTGGGGACTTGCACTTGGGGGCAAGTGTACTAGAAGCCCACCGGAGTGGCCGGCCGTTCTCTAGGGGGGTCTAAGCCCCCCCCTAGAGAACTCAAACATTACTTTACTTTGTAAATTTAACACTTTACTAGTCATAGTACAGTTTGCTTATCCCGGCAATAGCCGGGATACGCAAACTATGCAGTTACCGGATGGCTCAGGATGACACATCCTGAGCCATCCGGAAACTGCAGTGCGGTATTCAGCACACATTTTCGGAGGAAAATGTGTGTGACCAGCATTGCATTCACCGCATCCGGATCCGGATGCGGTGAATGCAATTCATGTCTGAAATGTGACCCTACCCAAACTTAAATTGTGCATTCTTTCACCAAGCCTGTGCTACTAATTGTGATTGTATAGGTATGTTCCCATTTCAATTTTATGAAAAAGATGTGTCTGTTTTTTTGTACACTGAGATTGTATTGTACCATTGACTGACTATCCTTATGTTGTCTCTTTATTGTAATACAAAAACAAGTACTCATTATCTTTGCAGTCACATAGAGTGACACACAGAGTGACCGCAGACTTATGGATTTAGACTGGGCAATGCCTTTGAAAAAAATAAAATAAATTTGACCTCTCAGAGTAAAGGCATATTAAAAAATGAAATGTATGACTTTATGGTTAGAGTTTGTACCACGTTGTTAGGCCTCGTACACACGCTGAGTATTTGATGAGTTTTTTACCTCAAGATTTGTAGACAAAACCAGGAGTGGAGCAATCAGAAGAAAAGTCTAAGGGTACCTTTACACGCCGCAACTTTTGGCGGCGATCGGAGGCAACCTAACATGCGCGTGCACGTTTTCATGGTTGCCTCTGAACGCCGAAGGTGCTTGTACACGCCGCAATTTCACCCTCAACCTAACGGAACGTGTCTCCCCGGAAGCCTCCCGTCGCCGCTTCACACGCTGCAATCCCCAATGGAATGTGGGCGAATGCATAGGCGTGCCAAATTGATTTACACCGCGCCCTAAACATGCTCATTGCACAACGCAACAGCGCCATGATTGGCCAGCCTGCGCTGGAAGGCTGGGTAATACGTGACGCCATTGCCGCGCATTTTTGAAGGAATACACGCTCGTGTCGTGACAAGTGGTTGCTGCGAGACACTTTAAGCTGCTCAAGCATCACACAGGAGGAGTTTGGAGCAGGACAGTGATTTACAATACAAAATGGTTTGCTATGTGTGCGTCTGCAGCTGAAGGAGGGAACATACACACAATACATTGCACATATGTGGCTACATTGGTCCTTGCCATGGCACAGCTGCCATTGCACCACTGAACTATGTGTGTGTGTACACATGTATGTGTGCAATGGACTGTACCTACATCCCCCACAAAAACCTGTGCTGGATGAATGTGTGTGGACACGTGCCCCTGTGGCCACAACACATCACAATGGATATGTACACACAGTTGCGCCATACACTGTAGCCCAAAGGGCTGAACCTGGGTACTGCATATTAACACACAATATTTTACGGACCCATCACTAGCTTTGGATGGGTCACATACTGTAACTCTGTGCACAGCATAAAGCTATGTGCAACTGCCCTGTATCCCCAATTAACGACACACACACGAAGTTTTTTGGATCCAACTTTTTTAAGTTATTAATTTTGTGCACACAAAAAATAAGGACAACAACACACACAAAATAACAGAAAACAGAAGTGTTAACATCACACAAAGAAATGGAACATGATGCGAAATAAGGTTAAACAATGAACATGGCAAAATATGCACCAAAAAAACATCACTAACTAACTAACTAACTAAAGATTGTGTACACACAAAAACCAAATCAAAATACTCATGGTGCAGCCACCCTGGTGACTACACCATCCACATCATGTTCCTGCCTCACAGCACCAGCCAACCTACACCTACTAGTGCGGCCAGGTCACTGCCCCAGGGCCATTAAAATAGGAGCAGTATGCGTCTCTGCTGTTCCTGGCCTCCTGCTGAGTCCGACCCTGGCTCAGCGGCTAGAGTGGCGCCACACCATGGTCGGTAGCACGCCAATCCCCGGGACAGACCTCCCCTGTTGTGGGGTCCACTGAATCCACATAACTTGCCGGCGTGTATGATGACCGATCCCTGCGACCCAGGAAGTTATGGAGCACATAGCAGGCCAGCACTACCACATCAATAGATTCCAGTTTCATATGCATACATGTATGAAAAACCCGGAGTGTATTGGCCATGATCCCGAACGCATTTTCAACCACACGGCGGGCCCGGGATAGCCGGTAATTGAAAAGGCGCTGCTCAGAAGTAAGGGTCCTCTGGGGATATGGCCGTAGTAGGTGTGCCTGAAGTGGGAAGGCTTCATCCCCCAAACGCAAAGTTGAGATGATGGGTTGTGTCTTCATTTGAGGGCAAGTTCAGCCCACCTGTCCTTAGGTCTTGCGCCAAGGAGCAGTGTGCGAACACACCCCCATCTGAGATGCGCCCGTTCATTCCAGCGTCCACGTAGAGGAACTCATAATATCCTTTGTAATTGTAATAGAAAGACCCCGAGTTGGGGGGTTTAGTTATCCTCACGTGCTTACTATCCAATGCACCATCGCAGTTTTGAAATTGCCAGCAGTCTTCAAACCGTCTGGCTACTTCCATCCATTGAGCGGGTGTTTCTGGAAACTGCATATAATGGCAGCAGACTACTCCAGATGGCCTCACATGTCTCGGGGATCAGGCGGCTCAGCAGGGACAATGATACATGTGAAGTTTATTGCTGGTCGGTCCTTGACCGACCTGTAGCCAGGAACCGCAAAGTTACTGCCAAACACTCCTCAGCTGATACAGCTCGACGCATCACAGTGTCCTGACGAGCTATCAGTGGCCTTATGCATTCCAAAAGGAATATGAAAGAGTCCTCGGACATGCGGAGGTAGTTGCTGAAATCATGCGGACTACGATCCTCCAGCTCACGCACCAGCTGCATGTGGCTCCGGGTGTCACGGCAGAGAAGCCAATCCCGAGCCCACACACGCCGTGGTCTGCGAGCCCGCAACCTCTCATATCCATCTTCCAGCCACAATTGCTCTTCCACCAAGGCAAGAGCCACGATAACATCTCCATCAGGGTCGAACATCATCTCACGTACCAACACCTGCAAAAAGGATACAAATAAACATCAGTACAAGAACGCTTCATCACACATCATCTACACACACCACCTCGTTCCCTATACATCTTCTGCCCACTTGTCCATAGCATACCCAACTGTGGACAGCAGCCCACACACAGATACATCCCATTCCAAGGCTCAACCCAGCATTGCCCAGGAAGATACCCAAACCTGGTCACTCGACAGCCCTGGCCCTCCTGGATCCCTTCTCAAATGCAAAACATCATGAGCGTAAGCCCATATACATGGCCATAATGTTCATCTGTGACCACAAGGCATGGCCCTACACATACTTCACATTACTGCCATATTTTAGGATTAAGTATTTAACTATTTAATTATACACGTACCACAGCCTTTGTGTGTCATGCTCAAACTATCATGGCACGAAGCAGACTATTGAATACTCATCATGTCCAAAACACTTCCCTGATGTGTTGTGAATGTATGATGTCCAGAGCCAGACATTCGCAGATGCCACACGCCCCACTCCTTTTTTTTTATAGACTTCTACGTCCCAGTGTGTGTGGTCCACGACAGTATTATGTGTCCTCAATTCAGATGCTCCCCGCAACTAAACACATACGCATCCTTCAAACATGATCCTGTATGGCAAAGGCAAAATGGCTATTCAAACACAATACGGTTTGGTTTGTTAAAACACTCATGCATCCATTTGTCAGCACACAATAGTATATATGGCTCCAAAAAACTACTAACTACATATCTCACCACTTGGGCGTCACCTAGACTACACAATAGCGATCCCAAATGGTAAGGGGCTGTAACTGATAAAAAAAAACCACATCACAGATCATGTTTGCACATCAGTACTTACTTTATAACTCTGGTCAGCAAGCGTGTCCGACATCGGCCTTGAGAGCATTTTATATGTGAAACAACCAATCATAACGCAGTGACGTGTTGTAATCTACGTAGCCACCTGGGTGTACGCAGGTGTGAACAATCTTTGGCCAAAATTGTATTTTCCTGATTGGTCAGGTTGAGTTTAAATAATCCGTGGTGGGGCGTCACCCCTGCCCCGACTGGAATGTGCATTGAGCTAGTAGTGTCTCATCACAAGTTCTCTGTTAGACAGACGGTAAGTGGGGGCACATGCTATTGGGAACTCCTAGACGTTATTTTCTGTGTGCTGTACACATATCTGTTGGCTGATGTTTGTGAGCATTAGGTCAGGCTTCAGGTCGCGTCATGTAGAAGTGTATTTAGCGACGCGTATGCATCGTTAATACACACAGTGTCCTGTAGTACACATTATGTTCTGTGAGAATCTTGGCAGGACAATATGTGTACTGCAGAACTATGTTTAGGCCAAAGTATGTGTGTATCTGATGTGTGTGTGTTGAAATGTCCTTAGTTACATAATGTGTGGCATTTGTAATGATAGGCCTTCACATATTGAAATGCAGTTGGCCAAAATACATATATCACATCACCTGTTAAACATGGCCCATGTATGTACCCATGTTAACGACAACAATGCTTTGCCCCAGCCAACCTGACTACCCGAACACATGTTATTCGTCTTGCAGGACATGGGCTGGACACACAGAGTAGGGTGTGACGTCTGATGGCCATGTGTTTCTTTGCATGACCTTTTTTTTTCTTTTTTTTTTTTTTTGGCAGAGTATCACGAGTTTGTGACCCAACTCATCACGATCTACCAGGCACACGAATGCCTGTGGCGGGTGTCGCTGCCTGCTTATCATGATCAGGCAGCGCGGGCTGCGGCCTACATGCCGCTGGTGGAGCTGTGTAAGCGGCTCCAACCTCAGAAGAACTGGACAGCTACGCTGGTTGCGGAGAAGATCAAAAGCCTGCGCACCGGGTTCAACAGGAGATACAAATTGTAACTGGAGGCCCGGTCCGGGGCTGGAGCTGAGGATGTTCCTAGTCCCAATCTCTGGTACTATGACCTCCTCAGCTTCACCCTTGGCCAAGAGGGGCCTCATGGAACACGGAGCAGCAGGCGCCGTCCGCAACCAGCTGTAGGCGCAGCCGAAGACCCTGCCCCATCGCAGGAGGTGGGTAATTGTGTTTGTGTGTTTGAGGTACCCAGCATGTTTTTGGCACTGATGCGTGGTTTTGCGCGCATGTGGTATTCACCATTGTGCTTTTCTACCACCTTTCCTTTTCACTGTTCTTTTCTATCAGTTTTGTGGTCTGAGTATTTTCAGATTGTTTTGTGTTTTTTGTGGCCACTTTACCTAGCAATGTGAACCCTCAGGTGAATATACTGCACTTGAGTACTTTTTTGGCTTTTTCTTCTCTAAACTCTGCTCCTGTGTCTTTTGGTGTTCTCCGTGGTGAGCTTGCTTCTATGTTGTGTGGGGTGTTTGGTTGTGGTACTATCATCAATTATATTGCATCATGTGGCTTATTTGTTTCTTTTGCTTGTTTGTTTTTCAGGCCCCTCTGGCGCCTAGCTCCAGTGATGAGGAGTCAGCAGCTGGCGAGGCTCTCCCATCCACATCAGCGGGAGAGCCAGTGCCCGGGACCAGTGGTGGGGGCCGGGCCCAGGGCCCAGCTCTGAGATTAGACTTTGAAGACCACCAGCCCCACCCACCATGGAGCTGGGTACCTGGGCGAAACGGGTCCTCCTGGATCGTGAGAGGACCCCCGGCTCTGGGTTATGGTACATCGCCAGGCCTTGTGTAGCCCATTTCCTTTTTTAAAAAATGTACTTTTCTTGAAAAAAAAAAAATTAATTAATTTTTCGGTTCAACAACACTATGTCCATAGCTGTGTCTCGTACCCCAGTGTGTGTGTGTGTTGGGTTATGTGGGTGTCATATAGGAGACATTGATGTCATATTGGGGGGCATGGCGGTTGTAATGGTACAGGATGGTGACATGTTTATTATGTCACGCCATATAGCTGTAGTTCCAACGTGGGCCAGTGTGTTTTTGGAAATTTAAAATCAGTCACTTTAACCTGTGTGTGTTGCAACAAGGGATGACACAGGGGGTTGCTGGGCATATTTTTATTCACCAACAACATGTTGCAAAAACATTGCCATCACAAACTACAAGGCTGGTTTAGCTTAGAAGTAGCCAATACCGACTACCCACTGCCCCAATGTGGGACACTATAAGAAAAGAGGCCAATGTGGCCTAAAACAAAAAAAGGTGCCAACATGGCAACAGGGGAAAAAAGAATGGTCCAACATGGACAACAATGGTTAGAGGCGTGTGGTCCTATTATTGGGTGTGGTGTGATGGGTTACGGCCCATGCGGGACTGGGCTCTCTGGAGAGCGAGGATTATGGCACCCAAGCGGGCAAGGTGTTGCTGCCCTTCTTGGTGTGCCCTCTACATCTGGTGCTGGGCCTCCTAGTGAGCCAGCAGCAGCTCGGCAATAGTTCGTACACCTGTAGGGGAAATAAGGAGATTAGTGATTTACCTGAGTATGTGTAGGTGGTTATTTGAGGGAATTGTAATTGATCATACGTATGCTGCACATCACCCTCCCGGGTATCATCAGAAGGAGATGGGGATGGGCTGACAGCCCAGCCGGCCGCACGTGCTCGTTCTCCTTCTGCAAAACATTTTAAAATAACACATAAACTCAACTCACATACTGGTGTCGGAAGCACACAACAGTAAGTACATTGTAAAGCTTGTAGGCATTAGCAGACACTTACCACCATACGCAACACCTGCAGGCTCAATGTGAGGGTGTGGGGACCACATTACACCAGGGCTTGGCCGGGAGCTGGAGATACTGGGGTGTGGTGTGGCTCCTGGGCTGGGGGTGTGTGGCCACAGGATGGGGCTTTCTGCTCCCAGGGGTCCTGGGCTGGCTGCAGCCAAGCCTTGTGGCACTGGTGGTGAGGTACTGTCTTGGCCCTCCGGCCCTGGTGCTGGTGGAGTCCCGGGTGTTGAGGGACTGTCTTGGCCCTCTGGCCCTGGGGCTGGTGGAGTCCCGGGTGGTGAGGGACTGTCTTGGCCCTGGTGCTGGTGGAGTCCCGGGTGGTGAGGGACTGTCTTGGCCCTCCAACCCAGGTGGTGTTGGTGTCCCGGGTGCCATTGGGGACTGTTGAGCCTCCCCAAACACAGAGTCCTCGCATCTGTAATATCAAACATGATGACACAGCTATTAGAAAAAAGGCACACAACATAGGAAATACACCTTATGTGTGTGTTAGAATGTCGCGACAGCATGAATGATACGCTCCAAGGTAATGGTGGCCGCATAGACTCTGGGTAGGGGCCACTATGGTTTGGGACATGAGTCCAACAACAGTGGCCACATATTTTGATTGTTACCTAACCCTTGCCTTTGCATGGTAGCTGTTTTAGTTTTTCAAACAAGAGCAGCCACTATGCCACAGGTGTTCGCACCATGGGTGCCAACACATAGCGTAGAAATAGTATTCAGTGTTCTGTATTGTGATCATTGTATTGCCAAATGTTATGTGTCACAGGTTCCACTTATGTGGTGCAAGGTGTCATGTGTGTGTTGAACATGGCATTAATATGTACTTGTCACCTTTACAGTCAGGACACACCTCTTTTTGCAAGCACACAGGTCAAGGACCACTATAGCCATCACCATTTATAGGACAAATTAGTGTTTCAGACACCTTCATGTTGCAGTGTAACCAACATGCCGATGCACATTGGTGACAGCTACACTTGGTGGCTTAGGCCACATTATGTGTCATGGCCCAATACCACATCATGTTTGTGTAGTGTTTGGAATATTTAGCTTGCAATGTGTGTGTTTGGCATTGCCACATACTCACCACACAGCCTGGCAATCCTGGCCCGAAGATCCACTATGCAGCATGGGAACTTGTGTTTCAGGCCCACAATTTTTTGGGGGATCTGTTTGCAGGTCCTCTCCACCCCCAGTTTGTGGAGCAGGGCCCGCTGGATCCTTCTGAGGATGCTGCGTTTGCGCAGCCGTGGTGCCGGTGATGCTGGTCACACCAATAATCATGGCGGTCACACAGGTCTATGAGGAGCATTAGCTCCGCCAGACCCCATGTAGCACCGCGCTGTGCGGCGGCCATGACTGTGCTCCTATGTGCAGGGGAGGGCCAGGCACCTGGCAGGCAGAGCGAAACCAAAATAAACATCATGACGTCATCACGCACACTCGCGCCACAAAACAACATTGATGACACTAACAAGGTAGCCGTCCGCGGAGCGGGAGTAGCATAATAAACCCATCAGCGTCACCTAATTCGCTAACCATTGCAGTGCGTTGCCCATGGCACCCATGTGCGATGTGTAGGCCAGTATATGAACTGTCATGTGTGGCAGTATAGTGTACACAGTGCATCTTCCAATACGCGCGCCAACATTAGCTTGCGCTATTGAATGCATGCATAATTGGACTGATGTAGTGGATGGTTAAGTAGGTGAAGATGTGTGTGGTGCTGAAGTGACAGCTCTTCAAAGATGGCATCCTGTGAAGGGACAGCCAATGGTAACACAGAAGCCACCACCAATCATCGCTGACGGGGCGCGGTGTCCAGCACGCTGTAGCATGCCTCCGGGAAATCAGTAGGCAATGCTGATTCCATCCCTATCGCCCCTTCACACGCCAAAAGCAGGGAAATTCACCTTCATGGTTGCGTCTGGTTTTCGAGCAGTGCTCGGGCGCAACTTTTATGATCACCGCCAGATTCCCCAATTATAGGCCGCAATTTCATGGCGACGGTGACGGGGCTACTGATTGCCTGTCAGATTTCTCACCGCGGTTGCGGCGTGTAAAGGTACCCTAATAGAAACACCTGCACCACTTCTGTATTTAATTACCCACTCATGGTTTTGGCTACAAATCCTGAGGTAAAAAACTCACCCAACACTCACCGTGTGCACGTGGCCTTACCCTAATTTTATAAAAAAAATGCCAGGAAGGCTCCAAGTGAACATGTTTAAGGGAATCTATACTGTATAGTATAAACCTACTGACAATCTGAAAGCAGCATCATTTAGGGACTGATTCCCTGATGTGTCACTTGCTAAGCTGTGTGTTGCTGTTTCAATATAGTGTTTTATCAGCAGAAGATTATTACTATAGAACTATTTGTCTGTGGATCCTCGTGCTCTGTGTAACCACATCAACAGCACAGATTGGAAGCTTTCTGTCACTATACAGACACCAATTCATGTTGGTCTTCAGATGTGCGGGAGTTAGATGCTCCTGATTCATGAATGCTTCTTCATGAGTCAAGGAAGTTGCATGAGCGGTGTGCACCTCTGTGTGCCTCACCACAAAACCTATTCCAGTGACTAATAGAGCAGGATTTGTGGAATAGTCAATGCCATCGCTCATACATGGACATGCCCCTATCCCACCCTATCTAAGCCCAATTTGAGAGTCAAAGATGCGGTGAGAAGTGTTGCAAAATGTTTAGCGCTGCCACGAATTTTGTCAAAATTATTCGACTTTTCAAAGCTTTTTATACCAGAATACTGGCACAAAAGCTTTTATGAATTTAGCTCATAACTTACATAGGAAACTACCAGAGAGTAGTGTAGGCAGGGTTATACAGAGCTCAGCATTTAGAGAGCTACTGTAGAGAAAAGAGTGATTAACCCCTTCATGTTTTTTGACTTACCGCTACGTCACAGGTCGATGGTACTTACTGACCTATGACTTCCCAGCACGTCATGGCGGAATTGCGGGAGTGTTGCTGCATCAACAGCGATAGTATCCCTGTATCCTGTGATTCTATACACAGGATAGTGGAGCTCGACCTCCTCGGGGGTAAATTCCCCACCCTGCACCCACGATTGCTATGACTGGCTGTTCAATTCTGAACAGTCAATCTCAGCGACTGTGACAATCAGTCAATTAAATTTCTTTATCATTAGTATCAAGCCTAGGGTTGGGGTTGTAGTAGCTTCTTCCATAAGCCGGAGCTCTGGAGTTGGTGGTATCACTCCCTTCAGCACTGTTGGGAGTGATTACACCTGTTAGCAGCATGACAGCGGTGTGAGCCGCCTATGCCCGCACTACCCACTCCTCCACAACCTCATCACCTGCAGATAAGATTGCAGGCTGAGGAGGAGCAGTGTGACACTGCCAGGGACACAATCACTGTTTGTCCCTTGCTGTATCACCCCCTTTTTGATCAGTACCCAGTTAGAGACTGCTGCAGGTGGTTTGCAGTGACATCACTCACTGAGTCACCAGGGTTCCGTCACGGCAGTGACCTCACTTCACTGGAGACCCCATGGTCTGTGTGAATGCAGACCCTGCAGGGAGAGGATGCTTATTCTCTTCCTGCAGACTCTGGATGAATGATCATGAAGGGGTATGTAGGAGTACTAAAGATAGAGTTGAGATATGCACGTTTGTGTTTTTTGTTCTAATTAAATTATTTTTCTCTGTGCGTTGTGTATTGTTTACTAGAGATTTATAATGGTCAGATCTAACATTGGTGACATTATGAATCTCGGGTTTAGTGCCAGCTGCCAATACAAACCTGGCATTAGCCCCTTTATTATCCATTTTACCACCGGCACCAGGAAAACTGGAACAGTCGGGTACAGAGCCAGAAAATAGTACTTTTAATGAATGCGATATTTTCTAGGGTGGCTGAGAGCTGCAATTTGCAGCAGAGGTGGGGGGTGGGGGAGCCAAAACACTTGGGCCTCCCCACACTGAGGATTCCATCTCACAGCTGTCTAGTTGTACCTGGCTGGCAACCAAAAATATGCCAAAGCCCCACGTTGTTTTTTTAAATAATTTCTAGAAATAATTTTAAAAAAGGGTTCTGCTGTATCTTTCTTTACCAGCCAGGTAAATGTAGGCAGCTGGGGGTGGGTGGTGCCCGTACCTGCCAGCTGCATCAGTGCTGGTGACCAAAAGTACAGCACAGCCCTTGTGATCAGCGTAAAACCCCTGCTAAATAAACAACAAATACTCACTGTGTGAACAAAGCTGCGTATCTGCTGAGTATTTTGGAGCTGACACTGAGTTCTATGACTGTAAATTGCGGCAAAAAATGCTGAAAGAATTGAAACACTGCAGATTTTTCCACTGCGGGAAAATCCGCAGCATGAGCACAACATTTCTAATTTCCCATACACTGTGCAGGGAAGGTGCTGTACTGTGGAATTGTCAAAAATACGCCAAAAAAAGTGGGAGAAAATCGCAGCAAAAAATGCAGAAAATCCGCAGCATCACCACATAACCTAAAATTCCCATACCAAGTCCCTGCTCAAAAACATCAGTCCTTGTCTTCAGAGCCTGGCTGTGCGCTAAAAATTGTTTTTCCACCACCTTTTTTTTTCCCCCTCACAAAAATGTTCTTTTAGCCTCTATATTTTAAATTTCACAGCTAGTTATAAAAATCTGTGAAGCAATTGGAGATTCAAGGTGCTCACCACACATCCAAATATATACTTTGTGGGTCTAGTTTCCAAGATGGGGGTCACTTGAGGGGGGTTTCCACTGTTTAGTAACATCAGGGTTCTCCAAATTATTATTATTATTATTTAATTATATAGTGCCCTTGGTTCCATGGCGCTTTACATAAGAAGTGGGGGTAACAAGTACATATAGTCAAGGCTTGCTGATACACGACGGGAGAGGGCCCTGTCCACGAAGGCTCACAATCTACAGGGGTGGGAGAGGAGACAATAGGAGGCTTTTTGAAACTACTAAGGGTAGGCGAGTGTCTGACGTGCTGGGGGAGAGAGTTCCAGAGTATGGGGGAGGCGTGGGAGAAGTCTTGTATGCGGTTGTGGAGGATGAGATAAGGGGGGAGGAGAGGAGGAGTTCTTGTCAGGAGCGCAGGTTGCGTGCGGGTAGGTATCGGGAGATCATGTCGGAGATGTAAGGGGGGATAGGTTGTGGATGGCTTTGTAAGTCATGGTTAGGATTTCAAATCGAGATCTTTGGGGGGTGGGGAGCCAGTGAAGTGCCTTGCGGAGGGGGGAGACAGGGGAATAGCGAGGAGGCAGGTGGATTAGACGGGCGGCTGAGTTTAGGATAGAGCGGAGGGGTGCAAGGGAGGAAGCAGGGAGACCGGTGAGCAGTAGGTTGCAGTAGTCAAGGCGGGAGATGATGAAGGCGTGGACAAGAGTTTTGGCAGTGTCATGATTAAGGAACGGGCGGATACGTGAAATGTTCTTAAGCTGGAGTTGGCAGGAGGCGGCGAGGGCTTGGATGTTGTGCTTGAAGGAGAGGGAGGAGTCAAGAGTGACCCCGAGGCACTTGGCGTGGGGGACTGGGGAGAGGGAGCAGTTGCTGACTAGGATTGATAGGTCTAGTAGAGGGGGAGGACGGCTGGGGGGGAAGACGATGAACTCTGTTTTTTCCATGTTCAACTTGAGGAAGCGAGCAGAGAAGAAAAATGAGATGGCGGACAGGCATTGGGGAATTTTAGACAGAAGGGAGGTGATGTCAGGCCCGGAGAGATAGATCTGGGCGTCGTAGGCGTAGAGATGGTACTGGAGGCCATGGGACTCAATGAGTTGACCTAAGCCAAGGGTGTAGATGTAGAGTAGCGGTCCCAGAACCGATCCCTGCTGAGGGACGCCGACAGAAAGGGGGTAGGGCGAGGAAGAGGTGTAGGAGTGGGTGACGCTGAAGTGCAGTCCGTAAGGTATGAGGAGATCCAGGAGAGGGCGAGATCTGTGATGCCAAGGGATTCTAGGATTTGAAGTAGGAGGGAGTGGTCGACCGTGTCAAAGGCGGCAGATAGGTCAAGGAGGAGGAGAACGGAGTAGTGTTGTTTACTCTTCGCGGTCAGTAGGTCATTGGTGAGTTTAGTTAGGGCTGTTTCAGTGGAGTGGTTAGGTCGGAAACTGGATTGAAGGCAGTCGAAGAGGGAGCAGGAGGATAGGTAGGAGGACAGTTCAGAATGGACGTGTTGTTCAAATAGTTTGGATGCAAAAGTGAGAAAAGATATTGGGCGGTAGTTAGCAACAGATGATGGGTCGAGGGAGGGTTTTTTGAGGATGGGTGAGATCAAGGCATGTTTGAAGGTTGAGGGAAAGACACCAGTAGTGAGTAATAGGTTGAAGAGGTGGGTTAGGGCAGGGATGAGGACAGCAGTGAAGTTTGGGATATAACAAATGTGACATAACACTAACATCCACAGACCATTCCTTCAAAATCTGCGTTCCAAAATGTCACTCCCTCCCTTCAGCATGCAAAAGAAAAAACAAAGGTTGCGCCACGCTGCATTGGGGAATCTAGATTAAGCGATATTCAGGATTTTCACTCACCTTTACTAGTTGTGCCGTATCCGCACAACTAGATTGTGGATATGTGGTGAGTGAAGGTTTATATTCACTGATCTTCTGATCTTTGGTGTTCCCCTTCAACGTTTTTAATATAAGATTCCTGCCTTCTCCTTAGCTGGCTCGCGTGAAGGATCATGTGCCGATTTTAAGGATGGATAAATGTAGCCAGGTCCTGCTCCGGAGCAGCTCACAACACCACGCTCCCCGAAGGGAGATTGTAGATAAGCCGATGAATAAATGTGGTATAATAATAGTAAGCGCTGAGAGCTAAAACAGGATACACAATGCTCTTAAATATATTACCTTTGAGTTTTATTCATTCAACAAATAAAAGCCCTCCTGCCACAATGCGTTTCGACGCTGACTGCGTCTTCCTCAAGTGGATGTCAGGCTAATGATTGCTCCTACTATATATATCTTATTACAGCCAATCATTAACGAAGGGGGCGTGTACTATTAGTCCATCCCCCTTATATTGCACGTGGTAACATAGGAGATAAACAATAATTACTATTTAAACTAAAATCATTCATAAAAACTATATATAAAAGACTGTTATACAGAAGATTAGCCATATTTGTCTCAATTTTTAACAATTTTTTAAAAACAAAGGTTATCTAGACTAAAATCATATATAACAATTTAAAATGTATATAAAAAATACTTTCATATGTATAAAACCAAATAATAAGAATATATAAAAAAATAATAATAAAATTGATAGTTATATATTAAAAGGCTATCTGTTCCTCTCAATTCCAGTGCCGCTCATTAGTCACATGAAAAACAACAACAGCGGCCTGGAAGCGGGAGTAACAGTGAATATGTCATAACATGCTATCTATATGTTATCCAAATAGGATGCTTGCTCCCAGGATTAATTATATATTAAAAGGCTATCTGCTCCTCTCAATTCCAGTGCCGCTCATTAGTCACATGAAAAACAACAACAGCGGCCTGGAAGCGGGAGTAACAGCGAATATGTCACAACATGCTATCAATATGTTATCCAATAAGGATGCTTGCTCTCAGGGTTAATTATTAGGATATTAAAATTAAGAGAAAAAAAGAATTAACCATTATTCTTCAATAAAGGGATTTATAAATTCATTATTAAAAATTGTTCTCTAGTGTAAGATTTAGACCTTCAGGAGAAAGAGTACCCATCTTAAAAATCCAATATGATTCCTTTTTGCAAAGTTTACTAATTCTATCTTCACAGTTTTCTTGAATTTGATCAATTATGGTTAGCTGTAAACTGGATGGGTCTTTATCATGTATCTGAGTATAGTGTCTAGATACACTGTGTAATAAAAATCCTTTCTTTATATTAAAACGATGCTTATTGAGTCTTGCTTGCATACATTGAACAGTTCTACCAATATATTGGTACCCACAAGGGCACTCCAGAAGATATATAACATACTTGGATCGACAATTTAGAGTATAATTTATATGAAATATTTCTTTTGTGGTATTTGATTAAAACGTTTTGCGACCATTACATATGGCAGCACAACATTTACATCTCTTGGATTTGCATTTAAAGCAACCTTTATCCATAGTTAGCTTTTGGGTGTTTTTTACTTCCTCAACTGTATGCAAGTTTTTTATTTTACTCGGGGCCACAATATTTTGTAAGTTTTTTGCTCTTCTGAATATTATTTTAGGAATGTTTGGGATAATTTTAGAAAGTATAGGATCCTCCCTAAGTATGAACCAATATTTTTTCATTAGTTCATAAATATTTTTATGTGATTGATTATAGGTTGTGATTAGATTGCAACTATATTTTCTCTCATTATCTTTTTCATTATTTTTTTCTTTTTCATAAGATTCCGTTTTCAAATTATGAGCTTTCAATGCTTTTATACAGCTTTCTTGTGAACGCTGATTACATTTTTTATAGGCATCTGATAATAATTTACTAGGATATCCCTTTTCTCTGAAACTATTTTTTAATATTCTGGCTTCTTTTTGAAAATCTAAATCATAAGTACAGTTTTTACGTATCCTTAGGTATTGGCCATAGGGGATGTTTCTGATCCAAGTTGGAAGGTGACAGCTATCAAATTTAAGATAGCTGTTGACATCAACTTCTTTAAAGTAAGTTGATGTGCTTAATTTGCCTTTTTTATCTATACTTATCGATAAGTCAAGAAACTGTATATTATGTTCTGACAGATTCATGGTGAATTTAAGTCCCCATTTATTCATATTCAGTGTATTAACAAAAAACAATGCATCTTCTTTAGTTCCGGACCAAATAATGATTAAATCGTCTATAAATCTCTTATAGAACTGAATATATTGTTTTCCTAGAGGGGACTGTGCGATGGACACAGACTCGAAGACCCCCATAAACAACCCTGCATAACTGGGTGCGAATCTAGTGCCCATCGCACAGCCCTTAATCTGTTTGTAAAAATTCTCCTGAAAGGTAAATATATTATTATTTAAAATAAAATCTATGCCCATTAGTAAAAAATCTTTCTGAGTTGTTGACATATGTGGATCTCTGGATAAGAAATGATCTATTGCTTTTATACCTAAATTATGTGAAATGCTCGAATACAGAGCATTCACATCTAATGTAATAAGTAAAGCACCGGGTAGAGGGGGAAGGTTTGTGATAAAATTAATTAATTGGGATGAATCTTTCAGATATGACTCCAACATTAGATTATATTTTTGTAAAAATAAGTCTATAAAATGGGATAAATTACTCGTAATGCTACCTATTCCCGAAATAATAGGGCGCCCTGGGGGGTCATGTTGGTCTTTATGTATCTTCGGTAGAAAATAAAAGTGTGGCATTTTATATTTAGTGATGTTTAAAAATGTATGTTCTTTTTTATCCAGAATACCTTGTTTATAGGCTGTTCTTATCATTAGTTTATATTTATTAAATAAACCATCTGACGGGTTTGATGTTAATTTTTCATAATATATTTTATCTTCTAGAATCTCTTTTCCCTTTTTACTATACCATACATAGTCCATTATGACCACCCCACCTCCTTTATCTGCTCTTTTTATTATTATATTTTTATTATCCCTTAGTTTTTTTAGAGCTAGTCTCTCTCTTATTGTAAGATTATCCTTCTTTTTAATATTCTGAATCTTCCGAATTTCTTTTAATGCCAAATGTTGGAATGTCTCTAGGTGTGGACCTTTATGATGCAATGGATAGAAATTACTCCTAGTTTTTGGATCGACATGAATATATTTATTCTCTGATGGTTCCTCCTGTTTTTCTTTTTCTATATTTGTATTATTCTGGGGAGTTTTCCCTTTAGATTGTTCCAAAAGAAAATGCCTCTGTACTGTTAATTTATGTATATATTCATTGAAATCTAAATATAAAGTAAAGGGGTCTAGTTTTGATTTTGGGCAGAATGAAAGTCCTCTTTGTAATAATTTAGATTCTTCTTCTGATAATTCTGTTTTTGAGATATTAAAGATCCCTGTTGGGTATATTTTATTTATATTATTAGTGTTATGCTCAAAATCTAATCCAGTTTTGTCTTCTTCTTTTTTGTTTTTGTTATTTCGGGAGATGGATGAATGAGACTGGTATCCTTTCCCTCTACAACCTCGGCCCCTCTTTTTCTTTTTGATTTGCGGCAGATTGCCGGCTGAAAAAACTGAGTAATTTTCATATTTTTCATATTAGTTGTATTTAAATCCTTTTGACATGTATTATCTATTTCTATGACAGTGTCATTATTACTGTTTTGTGCAGATGCATTCTTTTCTAATTCATTTTCATTATCATCATCTTTCGTGGCTGAATTTTCTCCTATTGATGAATTTAGAATTTTATCTTCTATAGTGGTCAGTGCAATAAGTGGATTAGGTAATTTTTGATATAATGTGTCGTCCAGAATATTTGTCATTAAAGTTTCTGTAAGTGACTTTTGTGAAAAAGTTGTATTGTGCAGTGTGAACATTTCAAAAGAATCATTATTAACTGTATTGTTAGTTCCTTCTTTTTGTTCCAAGAAAGGTGCATTTAAAATAAGATTAGGATTATCTGTGTTATTTAAATCAAAAAACTCTATTAATGGTGTTTGTTCTTCCGCTGTGATGGTGTTATGAAATTCTTCCGTGATCAAGACACTGTTGTCATCAACTAAATTGTCTTATTTATGAACTAATGAAAAAATATTGGTTCATACTTAGGGAGGATCCTATACTTTCTAAAATTATCCCAAACATTCCTAAAATAATATTCAGAAGAGCAAAAAAACTTACAAAATATTGTGGCCCCGAGTAAAATAAAAAACTTGCATACAGTTGAGGAAGTAAAAAACACCCAAAAGCTAACTATGGATAAAGGTTGCTTTAAATGCAAATCCAAGAGATGTAAATGTTGTGCTGCCATATGTAATGGTCGCAAAACGTTTTCATCAAATACCACAAAAGAAATATTTCATATAAATTATACTCTAAATTGTCGATCCAAGTATGTTATATATCTTCTGGAGTGCCCTTGTGGGTACCAATATATTGGTAGAACTATTCAATGTATGCAAGCAAGACTCAATAAGCATCGTTTTAATATAAAGAAAGGATTTTTATTACACAGTGTATCTAGACACTATACTCAGATACATGATAAAGACCCATCCAGTTTACAGCTAACCATAATTGATCAAATTCAAGAAAACTGTGAAGATAGAATTAGTAAACTTTGCAAAAAGGAATCATATTGGATTTTTAAGATGGGTACTCTTTCTCCTGAAGGTCTAAATCTTACACTAGAGAACAATTTTTAATAATGAATTTATAAATCCCTTTATTGAAGAATAATGGTTAATTCTTTTTTTCTCTTAATTTTAATATCCTAATAATTAACCCTGAGAGCAAGCATCCTTATTGGATAACATATTGATAGCATGTTGTGACATATTCGCTGTTACTCCCGCTTCCAGGCCGCTGTTGTTGTTTTTCATGTGACTAATGAGCGGCACTGGAATTGAGAGGAGCAGATAGCCTTTTAATATATAATTAATCCTGGGAGCAAGCATCCTATTTGGATAACATATAGATAGCATGTTATGACATATTCACTGTTACTCCCGCTTCCAGGCCGCTGTTGTTGTTTTTCATGTGACTAATGAGCGGCACTGGAATTGAGAGGAGCAGATAGCCTTTTAATATATAATTAATCCTGGGAGCAAGCATCCTATTTGGATAACATATAGATAGCATGTTATGACATATTCACTGTTACTCCCGCTTCCAGGCCGCTATTGTTGTTTTTCATGTGAATAATGAGCGGCACTGGAATTGAGAGGAACAGATAGCCTTTTAATATATAACTATCAATTTTATTATTATTTTTTTATATATTCTTATTATTTGGTTTTATACATATGAAAGTATTTTTTATATACATTTTAAATTGTTATATATGATTTTAGTCTACATAACCTTTGTTTTTAAAAAATTGTTAAAAATTGAGACAAATATGGCTAATCTTCTGTATAACAGTCTTTTATATATAGTTTTTATGAATGATTTTAGTTTAAATAGTAATTATTGTTTATCTCCTATGTTACCACGTGCAATATAAGGGGGATGGACTAATAGTACACGCCCCCTTCGTTAATGATTGGCTGTAATAAGATATATATAGTAGGAGCAATCATTAGCCTGACATCCACTTGAGGAAGACGCAGTCAGCGTCGAAACGCGTTGTGGCAGGAGGGCTTTTATTTGTTGAATGAATAAAACTCAAAGGTAATATATTTAAGAGCATTGTGTATCCTGTTTTAGCTCTCAGCGCTTACTATTATTATACCACATTTATTCATCGGCTTGCCTACTCCCTCCCTTCAGAGCCCTATCACTGCCAAACAGTGGTTTTCCACCAAATAATGTCCAGCTCATAAAGTAAGTTTGCAATGACTGCAAAATATCATAATGAAAACAAAATGTGAACTGGAACAGAACATGGAACTACCTTATGAGCTGGACATTAATGTGTATATAACTTTCTGCTGCTACCCAGGCCTCCTCATTCCTTGCCATACACACGTTGCAGGACATAAGGTAAGGTTTTAACACTGCTAGGTAGGGACTGTCCCAATGGGGTCCCTTGACGTGGTGGGATAGTTTGTACATTTTTTGATAAAATAATGTCAGTAAGTACCCTATTTTACTTTTATGCACTTTGAAATTTATTTTAGGGTATTTTCCTAACCATATGTTTTTTCGTTGGTTTTGCTGTTTTGAGGCCAGTGTGAACATGCACCTACTGCATTGTTCGATTTTCTGTTCCAGTTCACATTTTATTTTCCTTAAGTTATTTTGCACTCATTGCAAACTTGAGGTGTGGCCTACCTTATGAGCTGGATATTATTTAATGTGTTTAGTTTCCCACTGCTGGTGCTCTCTGCTGGGACCCAGAGTTACTCATTCCTTGCCATACACACGTCACATGACAAATGGTAAGGTTTTAGTACTGATAGGTAAGGACTGTCTTGATGGGGTCATCTTAAAGGCTCCAAAGTTGTGACTACCTGTCCCTACAGCTTCCAAGCACATCCCTAACCATCCCTGTGTTCCCTAACAGTGCCCTATTTTGGCTTTGCAAAATGAGTTTGATACTCACATTTTCCCCTCACAGCAGCATCTATTCTCCGCTGTGTGGAGATTGGGCGTTCTCCTGGCCTCCGTCTCCCCTCCTGGCCGTGGTTAGCACGCCTTACTGGGCGTGAGAAGACATGTCCCTTGCACGCCCCCGACTCTATTTGAAGGTCCTGCCTTTGTTGCGGTCGCGGGTTCGTGATGTCGGGATCGGCACATTGCGCCGCCATCCTATTTAATTTTGCTGCCTCTTTGAATGACGCGGCAGCGGCCGCATCATTTCCACTTCTGCGCACACATCCATGCCGCACTTGTCCCGCCTCTTTGAATGATGCGCTCCGGAGTCAAGTAGCGAAGGATTTCCTTTAGTGTTTAAAAGGGTTAGATTGCTGTATGCAGAGCCAAATGATCCAGCTCACCAAAAAAAAATCAGTACCCAGCACTGTTAGAAAGAACCCTTTAAGGCTTAGTCATTAAAGGTGCTAACCAATACGTTATCAATGGGGAACCCCCACCATTCGGCAGAATAGGGCACTTATTCCTAGTGTGACTTTTACCAGTAGCCCCACAAACAATGAATGAATGGAGCGGCACTTGGGTGTCTGTCCTCTCACTTGAGGATAGAAATTTCCCAATTTACTATGCAGAGCGGATCCCAGAACTCGGACCCCACTCAAGAAATCATCCCCTATCCTGGAGGTAGATATCCCCTCTGAAGAGAGCCTGTCATGTTCTTAACCTGCAGAGGCATACTTGCAGAAAGCACGGCTGGAAGTCAGCGGCTGGACTGGTAGAAGATTTGCTGCCGATGTATGTGGTTTGGGGACCAGAGGGCATGGGTTGGTGGTTTCTTCCAAAACCGATCAGGCGTTATTTTTTAAGTCCACAAGGTCGAGGAGCTGATTATATCAGAAGCAGGAGTCTGGGGGTGAGACCCCAGGGAGGGGTGGGTGCAGGGGGGCCTTGCATACTTAGAGCTTACTAGGGAGTGTGACCAATTTAAATGGTAGTTGTGGTGGCTGTGCGCGCTCTAATGAATGATGCATCCCCCACTTGGGGGTCTTCCCCCCAGCCCCCTACTTCTATTATAATCACCTCACTGACCGCGTGGGCTTAAAAATGAACGTTTGTTTCTTCGGTGAAACACAGAGACACGCCCACCATTGGCAAACCACGCCTAACACCTAAGCCGCTCACACCCCACAACTTCCAGCTGTGTTTTCTGCAAGTATGCCACCTGCAGATACAGAGTTAATCCACAGGTTAATAGTGTTACAATGCTGCCTGACTGAAAAGGAGAAAATTAAATGTAACCCTTCTGGCAGCCTCGGGCTTTCATAGAGGTGCAGCAAGCCTGTCTTAAGTCGCCGCTCACATCCTGGACTGATAGGCGGTTCAGCGCAGATGTGCCGTAATAGTGTGGCCGCTGCCAGTCACTGTATACTGAGCGGTGACTGTAGCCACTCCGTTTGTGCCCTGGATGAATAGGCGGCTCAGCACAGATGCCTTGTCAGTCATAGTGCAGCCTCTGCCACTCATTGTATACTGAGCAATGACTGTAGCTACTCCGTTCGCGCCCTGGTTAGGCGGCTCAGCACAGATGTGCTGTCAGTCATATTGCAGCCGCTGCCACTCACTCTATACTGAGCAGTGACTGAAGCCACTCCACTTGTGCCCCAGATTGCTAGGCAGCTTAGTGCAGATACCTATTCAGTCATAGTGTAGCCCCTGCCACTCACAGTATACTGAGCAGTGACTGTAGCCTCTCCAATTACGCCCGGGGTGGATAGGCGGCTTAGCGCAGATGCCCTGTCAGTTATAGTGCGGCCGCTGCCAGTCACTGTATACTTAGTGGTGACTGTAGCCACTACGTTCGCACCCTCGATTGATAGGCGGCTCAGTGCAGATGCCCTTTCAGTCATAGTGCTGCTGCTAACACTCACTGTATACTGAGTGGTGACTGTAGCCACTCCGTTTGCACCCGGGATTGGTAGGTGGCTCAGTGCAGATGCCATGTTAGTAATAGTGCGGCCGCTGCCAGTCACTGTATAGTGAGCGGTGACTGTAGCCACTCCATTCGCACCCAGGATTGGTAGGTGGCTCAGTGCAGATGCCATGTCAGTAATAGTGCGGCCGCTGCCAGTCACTGTATAGTGAGCGGTGACTGTAGCTTCTCTGCTCGAACCTGATTGATGGGCGGCTAAGCACAGATGCGCTTTCAGTCATAGAGCGGCTGCTGCCACTCACTGTATATGTGGTGCCCCACCGAGTGAGCAGCCACCAAAGGTACTGCATTCCCATGGTTAGGGAGTGTAGTGCCCCTGTTCTCCAGGTGCTGGGATAGTGCAGTTGAGCCCACAACAAAAACACACACACAGTGACAAGCCCCTGGAACGGTGGGTGGACCCTGAGGGAGGACCCAGATCACAAAAGGGGGACAGGACAATAGAGCCAGGAGTCGGTAGAAGGAGACTGGAAGAGTAGCATCAACTGACGAGGAGTGGTAGTCGAGAGTGTAGAGGCGGTGTGGTGCCGACTCCTGTGGGTTGGAGCAATGCCACCACGCTCAGCCACGGGAGGGAAAGATTGACCGGCAGACGAATAGAAGAGCCCTAGGGGTGCAGAAGAGGAAGAGACAGTGAGCCCCGTAACCTGAATCTGACGAGACAGGGGGTTAATGGAAACAGGAACCCGGCCCTGCAGACGGTGCAAATCCTTCACGCCCGAGCCCTAAACCCGGAATCCCCAGACTTCTAACTGGAGCTGTGGCCAAACACCCACCACATCTTGGAGAAGGTGGCCGAACTAGAGAGCAGTGCCCGGGAGAGGAACCTAATGGCGACCGGGACACACATAAGCACTCGTGGCCATCGGTACTTGAGCTCTGTGCTGCGGAGAGAGAACTACTCCTTATAGTGCTGAGAGAGAGAGACAGACCACCAGAGACAGACACCTAGAGTGGACAGAAAGGGCACCAACCGTAGCTTGACTGCACTAACCCGGCTCTGGAGAAAGAGCAAACCGGAGACTGGCAGGGGCTTACCCGCCGGTCATGTTTAACAATAGGTAACGGAATTGCAGCTGTGGTGTGAGAAACTTTTATTTGCGGTAACCATCGGTCGCCCCGTTAAACCGAGAGTACTGTTAACTGAGTGACCAACTGCCAAGGTACGAGCCGGGGAAAACCACTCCACTGCCCTGGGGACTATGCTCCGCCTGCGGGGAGCGATGCCATCCAAGTTGCCGGTCACCATCCCCAAAGGTTCTGAAGCAGCGGCGGCCACCCTGGCTGCACACCGCAGGTGGCGTCATGAATACTCCTTTTATCCCATGAGACTTTCCCTAACATCTTCCCGTTTATTAAAATGACACCGCCAGGGTCCCGAGATCGGGTCTCAGCCCCCGTGAAAAGAACTGAAGAGAGGTGTAGAACGAGTAACTGCCCAGTTCCCGAGTCTTCCCAGTCCCTAGAGTGGGCGTGTCATATACTGAGTGGTGACTGTAGCCACTTCGTTTGCGTCCCAGATTGATAGGCGGTTCAGTGCAGATGACGTGTCATTCATAGTGAAGCCGCTGCCAGTCACTGTATACTGTGTAGTGACTACTAGAAAATCCAGCACAAAATAGCCATGGGGTTTTTCTCAGTTGCGACAACTGACAATACATTACTATACTAAGAGAACAACAGTTGCTTTGCAAAGGGATTACATTTATTTAAACAATCCACACAATAAGGGGTTAATACAGAAAAGTCAAGGTTACAAGGAATCTCCTACAGTGTTCAGTGATAGCATGAACGTTACATGCATGGAGTTCAACTTACAGCAACATGTGACAATGATAGATACATGACAGCCTGTAATTGTTTTACATTTAACAGGCAGATACCTGAGTACATACAATGATATACATCTGAGGTAGGTGTATTTTGCAGTTTCACAGTATTAAATAGTGAGTTGGTCTCACAACAAAAGCATAACAATAGTGGACACTTCACAATTTTACTGTTGTTATAATCATATGGTGTCACCATTATTCAGCAGATATATAGTACCCAATTCCTTTAAAGTGCTTAGTGCATATATTACTCTACTGCATAAAAACCTATACACCTCCTATGCAAAATGTTACAATCAATCCCTGGTACTGCCTGCCCTACATCATAACCTGCTTGTCAAAGAACGTTTACAAAATTAAGAAAAATATGAAAAACAGTCCTTACTGCACTAGTCCATCTGCCGCAGGCTGGGAAAAGGAGGAAAAGTAGTTTTAGCCACACTAGTCCTGTGACTGTAGTCCAGGGTTAAACAAACGGGAAAACCCAGGGGAAAAGGGTAAAGTCCAGCAGTAAAGTCTCTGATGGCTTTAAACACATAAGGAGTTAACACACTTTACACAATTTCCCTATGGGTGTCTCTGCTTAGGAGGCTGGGTCTTACCTTCTCTCAACCCCAGGCACTTTCTATTCCCAACTTGATATGCTTGGGGCTGTGCCCAGTTCCTCTACCCTTCTGTACACTACAATTTACTTGCTATTTACATTGAGTTACTAGTTACTGTGTTACTGTTACATTTTAGCATGTTTATACCCATTCTCCATATCTAGATGGGGACTGTCCTTGAGTACTGCGACATGACCTACGTGGACTAGGTGTTGCATGTGTACTAACTTCTCTTTGAAGTGGTAAGGCAGGTAACTTTCTGCGAATCCTTGGTCGTACTGTAGGACTAGCAGGTTCACCGATTGTAGGAATCTCTGGTTCCAGTACAACAGGCTGTACTTCTTGTACTTGAACAGGTTCTTCTGGTCTTCTTGGTTCTGGTTCTTCTACAGGTTGACCTGGAAGTGGATCTTCTATTGGTTGATAGAATGAAAGCACTAGTATTATGACTGCTCCATTGTATTGAGGCCAGTCTTCTGGTAAATCTCCTATTTCAGTGTGAATTACTCTTTCTTTTGTTTCTTCAACTGTTGATAATGGATAAGTTACTTCTGATGGTTTCAATTGGTTGGGACATTTCTTAAGATGATCTCTTGATACTGTTGAGTTTGTTCTACCTTCATCTCGGCTAATTACGCAAGTTTTGGAGTTATCAAAATTGGATTGCAGTATATGGATCAGATTCTCATTGGTCGTCAAGTTTGTTGTTTCTTCTTTTTCTTTTGAGAACTAGTTCACTTGATAACAATGGTTCAGCTGAAGCATGTTTGTTGAAGTCATGTTCTTGTTTACTCCTGATTTGATCCAAGTTCTTTTCAACAAATTCCTGTACTTTCTTGCACTGTTCTTGACGGTGATAATTCCAATCTTCATCTGAAGTATCTTGGGTTGGTTCTACTGTTCCCATCTCCAAGTCAATTGGGAGTTTTCCAGGTCTTGCTCGCATTAAGTATGCTGGTGCGTAGTTAGTAGAACTCACAGGGATGTGATTGTAGATACCCACTAAGTCAGGTAGTTTTTCTGGCCACTGATTCCTTTCTTCAAGTGGCAAAGTCTTTAACATGTCGATGACAATGTTGTTCATTTTCTCGCACAGACTATTTGTTTGCGGGTGATATGGTGTGATTCTTATTTTCTTGCATCCATACAATCCTAGGAACTCGTGGAATAGTTGCGATTCAAATGCTGACACTTGATCTGTTAATACTTGATCTGGATATCCGTGTGGTCGACAGAAGTAATTCTGGAAAGTTTTGGCTGCTACTTCCGCAGTTAAGTCTTTAACTGGTGCTACAACTAGGAATCTGAAGTAGTGATCAACCATGGTAAGAGCATAGGTATACCCTGTTCTGCTAGGTGTTAACTTGACATGGTCCAAGGCAACAATCTCTAGAGGCTTCTTAGTAATGATTGGCTGTAACGGAGCTTTCTGACTTTGCTGGTCTTTCCTTCTGAGGTGACACGGTCCACAGTTCTTACACCATTTTTCAATAGAACCTCTCATGCTGACCCAGTAGAAGCAATCTTTTAGCAGCATCTCCAATTTCTTCCAAAAAGTGTCCTGCGTCGTTATGATAAGCTTCCAGTATCATTTGGACTTCTCTTTTTGGAACCACGATTTGCCAGATAAGTTCATGGGTTCTGGGATTAAGGTGACGTCTGCACAGCTTCCCTTAATAGATGGACAATTTCCCTTTTTCCTTCCATAGGCGTTTGGCATCTTGTGGAGCATCTGGACTTAGACAGGAGTGTTCTTTGGTGATTAGCTCTTTGATTAAGCTAATAGTCAGGTCACTGTCCTGAGTTTCTTTCCAGTTGTGGTGAGATAACGGGTTCACTGTTTTCTCTTGATGCCTTTGACTTGCCTGATGACATGAGGCTGTACTTGGACGGTGGAAGGCCGGTAATTCTACTTCTTCTAGTTCATCCACATCTTCTCCAACGTCTGGTAGATTAGGCATTCTGGATAGGGCATCAGCGTTCCCCATTTTTATGACCTGCCCGGTACTTGACAGTTAAGTCGTAGTTTGACAGTCTGGCCATCCAACGCTGCTCCATAGCTCCCAGCTTTGCTGTCTCTAAATGGGTTAGAGGGTTGTTGTCAGTGAAAGCTGTGAACGGGGAGGACGCCAGGTAGTGCTTGAACCATTCTGTGATCGCCCAGACTAAGGCTAGGTGTGACGACCATCCGCTGTAAGGCTGAGCTGCTGGTAAGGCAGCACCCCGAGAAACCCCGAGACCCTTAACCCCTATACAGGGATCTGGAATTATAGCGGAGCCCAGGAGGTAGCTACCTATGGGAGCAGCAGAGCAGGGAGGTCGTCTAGGAAGGGAAAAATCAGGAAGCGAAGAGCGTAGTCAGGAGTCCGAGTCAAAACCGAGAGGGCAGCGAAGGTACAAAATCGTCAGGCGGTACAGAGTCGAAAATCCAGGCAAAGGTCAGAGTCAAAACCAAACACACACACTATGTCACTTGGGGAACCAAAACTATATCTGGCGGCCTGCAAGACAGGCTCCAATGTATTTGAAGGGCGCGGTTACCTCCCATAGGCTGGAGCTCACAGCCTGATGACCTCATCCAGACCGCCCCTAGAGCCAGGCCAGATGAAGATGCACGACTGGCTCCACCCATCCCACCTCTGACAGAAGAACGCAGGCTGCGCCTAACGGACACCTCTGTAGGGCCCGCTCTTCTGCGACCAACACCACCCAGAGGGGAAACACAGCGGCGCTCAGCGACAGAGGCAGACGTCGCTGGAGCAGGTCCATATGAGGACAAGGCCTTCCTATCACCAGCACCACCAGACGAAGGAATCCGCTCCTCCCAGCGGCCGAGGCAGGAACACCGGCCACCGAGTCCAATGGCGATGTGACAGTACCCCCCCCTCTACGAGGGGCCTCCGGACCCACAAAACCCGGTTTATTGGGATGAAGAAGATGAAACCTCCTGATCAAACCCTTGGCATGGATATTACCGGCAGGCACCCAGGACCTCTCCTCCGGACCATAGCCCTTCCAATGTACCAGATACTGCACGGATCCTCTCACCAAGCGGGAATCAAGGATCCGCTGAACTTCGTATTCCACGGCACCCCGACCAAGACCGGAGGAGGAGGGGACCGGACAGGACGAATCGGAGATCGGTACAATTTGAGAAGGGATTTATGGAATACATTGGGCAGTTTGAGTGATTGAGGGAGCTTCAGACGAAAGGCTACAGGGTTAATCACGTCAATAATTTCATACGGACCAATAAACCTGGGACCTAGTTTGGCAGACGGCACTTTGAGCTTGATATTTTTTGTGGACAACCAAACTTTGTCCCCAACTCCCAGGTCCGGACCCTTGGAACGCCGTTTATTAGCAGAAGACGCCTGCCTAGTCTGAGCCCCCTTTAAGTTTTTGTTCACTTCAGACCAGATAGTCTTTAACTGATCTACGGACCTTTCTACCCCAGGAACGTCAGAAAGCCTAGAAGAAAATGAACAAAAGCGCGGGTGCAGCCCATGATTACAGTAGAAAGGGGTGGTCTTGATGGACTCCTGGTACTGGTTATTCATGGCGAATTCTGCTAGTGGCAGATGTTCCACCCAATCAGATTGATGCTCAGAGACATAACAACGTAGATACTGTTCGAGAGCTTGATTAGCGCGCTCGGTTTGACCATTGGTTTCAGGGTGATAGGCAGAAGAAAAGGAATAGTCAATTCCAATCCGTTTACAGAATGCCCTGCAAAACTTAGAAACGAACTGGGTGCCCCTGTCAGAAACAATATTCACAGGAACACCATGCAATCGCACAACATGATTAATAAATACTTTGCTCAGGGTCTCGGAATTAGGTAACCCGGACAGCGGAACAAAATGACACTGCTTGCTGAATCTGTCTACCACTACCCAGATACAAGTCTTCCCTTCTGAGAGTGGCAGGTCAGTAATAAAATCCATGGAGATATGAGTCCTAGGACCCTCAGGGGTAGGCAAGGACTGGAGCAACCCGGCAGGGCGATTGCGGGGAGACTTAGCGCGAGCACAGGTTTCACAAGCCAGTACATATTCCTTACAGTCCTTTACTATGGTTGGCCACCACAAACTCCTGGTTACCAGTCTGATGGTGTTATTGATACCAGGATGCCCTGCGAGGACGGAATCATGAGATTCCTTAAGGACTTTGAGGCGGTATGTGGCAGGGACGAATAGTTTCTGGGCAGGAGTAGTGTCAGGGGCCTGTTCTGGAGATCTACGAATCTCTTCCAGAAGGTCCAAAGACACAGCCGAGACAACAATCCCCTTGGCTAAAATGGGAGTCGGTTCAACGTCCCCGACTTGTATGGGGCAAAAACTTCGAGACAGGGCATCAGCCCTCACATTTTTAGTACCTGGTCGGAAGGTGATAACAAAATCAAATCTGGAGAAGAACAAAGCCCACCTAGCCTGTCTAGGATTCAGTCTTTTCGCTGACTCCAAGTAGGTCAGGTTTTTGTGGTCAGTAATTACGGTAATCTTATGTTTGGCGCCTTTGAGGAAGTGGCGCCATTCCTCGAAGGCCCATTTGATTGCCAACAACTCTCGGTTACCTATGTCATAATTCATCTCTGTAGATGAAAATTTTCGGGAAAAGAAGGCACACGGACGAAGCTGAGTGAGGGATGCAGTGCCTTGTGACAGCACTGCTCCCACTCCAACTTCAGAGGCATCTACCTCTACAATGAAGGGGCGGTCCAGATCAGGCTGAACCAATATTGGGTCAGAGGAGAAACATTCCTTTAACTTAGAAAACGCATAAATTGCTTTAGGCTTCCAATTAACCACATCCGCCCCTTTACGCGTCAAATCAGTGAGTGGTTTGGCTATCTCGGAAAACCCTTTAATAAATTAGCGGTAATAGTTAGCGAAACCCAAGAATCGCTGTAGTGCCTTCAGAGACTTGGGTTGTACCCATTCCTTAATGGGTTTAATTTTGGCAGGATCCATGCGAAAACCTTTAGCAGATATAATATACCCCAAAAAGTTTATCTCCTCCTCCATGAAGACACATTTCTCTAATTTGGTGAATAAAGAATGTTCTCTGAGTCTCTGGAGCACAGTACGGACATGTCGGACGTGCGACCAAAGACCAGGAGAAAAAAACAGAATGTCGTCCAAATAAACGACCACATATACACCACTGATGTCTCTGAATATATCGTTCACGAAATTCTGAAAAACTGCAGGTGCGTTGCTTAACCCGAACGGCATTACAAGATATTCAAAATGGCCGAGAGGTGTATTGAACGCGGTCTTCCACTCATCGCCTTCTTTTATACGGACCAGGTTATATGCTCCCCTGAGGTCCAGTTTAGTGAAATACTTGGCTCCCAACAGCTGATTATAAAGATCAGGGATGAGTGGAAGAGGATACTGTTTTTTCACAGTGATCGCGTTTAATTCGCGGTAATCAATGCAAGGTCTGAGGCCGCCATCTTTCTTTCCCACAAAAAAGAAACCGGCCCCTACTGGTGAGGTGGACGGTCTAATATACCCCTTTCTCAGACTGTCTGCTATGTAATCATTCATAGCCTGACGTTCAGGACCAGAGAGGTTAAATATTCTCCCCTTTGGGAGACGAGAATCAGGTATCAAATCTATGGCACAATCATACTTTCTGTGAGGGGGTAATTTCTCTGATTCCTGAATAGAAAATACATCTCAAAATCTCTAAAGGCATATGGTACAAATGGAGGAGTCTTGACCTTCACTTGGTTTACAGATAGCGAGATACAGTTATCCTGACACTTTGGGCTCCAGCGCACAATGTCACTCAAGTGCCAGTCTATGACTGGGTTATATTTACGTAACCATGGCATGCCCAGGATTACTGCAGATGATAAATTCCTGATTGCAAAAAATGACACCTTTTCAGCATGTAACGACCCCACCAGCATTGACACTTCCTCAGTGACAAATTCCACTCCACCCTGGATGAGGGGAGTGCCATTAACTGCAGTGGTTCTAATGGGGCATTAAGCCTTAGCAGTGGTACACCAAGAGTTCTCGCTACATGGAGATCTATGAAATTCCCCTCTGAGCCACTGTCAACATAAGCCTCCAAACACACAGATTTCTTAAGGTAAGTCAAAGAAATAGGTAACAGGACTTTGGCCGCATTTGCGGGCAATCCTACCTGGGCACCTGAGCAGGCATAGCCAGAGCCCCCCAGGTGCTGACATCCAGGGAATGAGGCCTTCTGATCTCCAGCATTCATGCAGAGGACTTCAGATGGTGACTTGTGCAGCATGTTGGTATGAGAAGATGGGAGTGTTCCTCCACAGGACTGAGAAGCTGGACACAGATGCATTGAGGGAAGCAATTAACAGCTGACACAGCTCAGAGTAAAGAAAAAAAAACAACAGGTAAAACCATTGGGAAAAGGAGAGAAAAAAAAAAAAGGTAAGGGAATGCGTTTAAATATATATATAGTCGATATATATAGAAAAAATGGTATGGCCAGATATAATGTGACGACCATCCGCTGTAAGGCTGAGCTGCTGGTAAGGCAGCACCCCGAGAAACCCCGAGACCCTTAACCCCTATACAGGGATCTGGAATTATAGCGGAGCCCAGGAGGTAGCTACCTATGGGAGCAGCAGAGCAGGGAGGTCGTCTAGGAAGGGAAAAATCGGGAAGCGAAGAACGTAGTCAGGAGTCCGAGTCAAAACCGAGAGGGCAGCGAAGGTACAAAATCGTCAGGCGGTACAGAGTCGAAAATCCAGGCAAAGGTCAGAGTCAAAACCAAACACACACACTATGTCACTTGGGGAACCAAAACTATATCTGGCGGCCTGCAAGACAGGCTCCAATGTATTTGAAGGGCGCGGTTACCACCCATAGGCTGGAGCTCACAGCCTGATGACCTCATCCAGACCGCCCCTAGAGCCAGGCCAGATGGAGATGCACGACTGGCTCCACCCATCCCACCTCTGACAGAAGAACGCAGGCTGCGCCTAACGGACACCACTGTAGGGCCCGCTCTTCTGCGACCAACACCACCCAGAGGGGAAACACAGCGGCGCTCAGCGACAGAGGCAGACGTCGCTGGAGCAGGTCCATATGAGGACAAGGCCTTCCTATCAACAGCACCACCAGACGAAGGAATCCGGCTCCTCCCAGCGTCCGAGGCAGGAACACCGGCCACTGAGTCCAATGGCGATGTGACACTAGGAACTCCAATTGAAAGAGCTGTAATTTTCCGGATTCCTCTCTGTTGGGCGGAGCTTTCTGCTGGGGTAGGCTATTATTTTCTCTTTGCCTTGCTGTTTCTGTGCCAAGACAGCTCCCAAGCCTTCGTTACTGGCATCGGTGTATAGCAGTAACGGTAAACTGTAGTCGGGGTAGGTTAGAATCTCTTCTCCAGTCAGGGCATCTTTCAGCTGCTGGAAAGACTGTTCTTGTTCTGATCCCCACCGGAATGGAGGACCTCTGATCTTGCCCTTCTTGGATTGACCCACCAGGAGATCTTGCATGGGTGCTGCCATCTTCGTGTAGCCCTTGATGAACCTTCTGTAGTACCCGACCAGTCCCAAGAATTGACGTACCTCTTTGAAGGTGGTTGGCGCTGGACAGTTCTTGAAGACTGTGATCTTGTCCGGGTCGGGTGCTACGCCTTCTGCACTGACCACATGCCCCAGGTATTGGACTTTGGGTTTTAACAAGTGACACTTTGAAGGTTTCAGCTTCATACCATACTTGGACAATGATTCAAACACTTCACTCAGGTGTTGCAGGTGGTCTTCATAGGTCTTGGAGTACACTATGACATCGTCCAGGTATAGCGATACAGTCTCGAAGTTTCTGTGGCCTACACAACACTCCATCAGCCTCTGGAATGTTCCTGGCGCATTGCATAACCCGAATGGTATGCTGTTGAACTCGCATAACTCCATCGGTGTCGTGAAGGCTGTCTTCTCACGGTCTTCTTCTGCAATGGAGACCTGCCAGTACCCACTACGGTAGTAAGATCCAAGGTTGAGAAGTAATTGGCAGACTTTAATGCAGCAAGTGACTCTTCTATGCGGGGCAACGGGTATGCATCCTTGTGTGTTACTCTGTTGATCTGCCTATAATCTACACACATCCTCATACTACCGTCTTTCTTTTTAACCAGGACCAGTGGTGCTGCCCAGGGGCTACAACTATCACTAATGACCCCTGCATTCTTCATGTCCGGTAGCATTTCTTTTGCTTTCTGGTAGTGTGTTGGTGGTATAGGCCTGTATCTTTCCTTAATGGGTAGATGGTTTCCTGTGGGTATGTGATGTTGTACCCCCTTAATCCTCCCAAAATCAAGTGGATGTTTGTTAAACACTTGCTCGTATTCCTGAACTACCCAATAAACTCCGTTTTTCTGGTGAGAAGATGTGTTGTCAGTTCCTACACTGAGCTCCTGACATCATTTCTCTAGCTGTTCCTTGGAATTATGAGGTTCGTCTGACACTGTCTGAGCTAGTGATTCAGCTTTGTGTATGCAGTTGTTATTTACATGGTACAGTTTTGCAACAGTGGAATACCTTGGTAATTTTATTTCATCATCACCATAGTTTAGCACACGTACAGGTACCCATCCTTTTCGTACATCAACCACCCCCCTGGCTGTCAGGAGTGTAGGACTACTGTCAGACACCACCAGCTCTACTACTGCCTGGTAGTCCTGCCCTCTGAGGCCTACTGCTGCCCGACACCAGATCATCATTTCACTTCTTGGTGGTACTACAATAGGAATGGGGTCTGTTACACGTACGCTACCAATTTCACCATTTGACAGTATTACCTGCTGCTGGTACACGAGAGCTCGGATCTCCTTCTGAAGAACCCTCCTCTCGCCTGGATTAGCAGTATCAGCACTCTGTTAAAGCAAAAACAGCACTTCATCTAGACAGTTAACCATCACATTGGTACCCAATATCACATGTGGATCCCGATCATTTGGCTTGTTTTGTACTACTATAAGTCCCTGGTTCTTTAATTGCACCTCCCCACCTTTACTGCTGCCTCCCACTGCCCTTCTATAGTAACAGGCAACCCATTGGTTGCTACAATGTTCAATTCAGGGTTTGGAGGTTCAAGTTCTATATCAGACCAGAAACGTTTGTAAAGGATAGTCGAGATGGTGGTCACCTGGGATCCCCGTATCTACCAATGCAGTGGTAGCGATGCCGTCGATGATGATGGACAGGAACGGACGATCTCCCACGTACCTGCGCATCCAGTTCGATGGGCCTGGGCAGTCTACTCCTGGGGTTGGACCCTCGGCCCCAGGGGTTGCTCGTTTAAAGGGCAGAACCGGTAGATGTGCCCTTCTTTGTTGCATTTGCAACAGATGGGTTGTCCATCGGCACTGTAGCGATCCGTGGTCCTCCCTCGAAGCGGTGGTGTCCTCCCCTTCATCCATGGAACGTCATCCGGGCTGTCAGCGAGCTGGATCTTGGCTGGTGGCCTTGCTTCTGTCTTGGGTTGCCTAGCACTTCGGAGCTTAGCCATTTCTTTACTCAGCTGGCGCACCTAGGAGCACAGGCTGTCAAACCGGTCAGGGGTTATAGCCTGCATGCTGGTCTCTGCTGCAGGGGATGAGGAAGGTGCTTCTGGCAAAGAGGGGGTTTTAACCCATCGTGGCTGTGGGGTTAAGTCTGGCACTGCCGGGAGCTGCTGTCCCTTAACGGTTAGTTCTTTTAGGGTAGCAAACTCTGCATCAGGGTTTTGCAGAGCCCACCAGCGTGCTTATTTTCTATCATCTGGTAACTTGAGGCCTATTACAAACTGTTCAATGAGCATTTTTTCTCATCACGGATGCCATCAGGATCAACTTGCTTAAGGAGTCTCAGTGCCTCTTGAAGGCGTAGGGAATAAGCTAGGACTCTCTCTTGTGCCCCTTGCTTGCAATGGTAAAACAACAGTCTTAATTCAGTCTCGTTATGATGATCAAAAACTTTCTTTAACTTTTCAAATATCTGCACAACAGACCCCTGATCTTCCTCAGACCAGTTTCGGGTTTCCAGCTCTCCTGCACCTGTTAACTGTCCATCACTACTGATGCTCTCTGCTTACCGGTCATCGCGTAACATGTCCAGCACAGTACATATCTTCCTCTGGAATGCATCCAGGTCGCCGGGCTTGCCGTCGTACTTGGGTAACCAGGCTACATTGGGGATGTACAGCAGTGAGATCGGCATTATCGGAGCTACTGGTGCAGGCGCCGGTAACAGCATTGCGCCGTCGGGTGGATTGGTGACTGGAGGCTGTCCGTTCAGGGCCCCTGCTCGGTGGCAGGCTGGTTGACGATCGGGACTGCCGCGTTGCTGGGGTCGGGGCACTCATTCTTGCTCCCCCCTAGTGAATGCTGCATCTCTGAAAAATGAAGGAAGTAGTCGGCTTGGCGGGCGGGAAGTGGAGCACCTCAGGTATTTCCGGATCCAACTGCTGCGTCCGGCGGTTCTTGTCAGAGCTGGGGTGGGGCCTATCTTCGCACCTATCCTTCGCCCCCTTTCAGTCCCGCTCTGTGGCGCAGCAATGGCGGCTTAGAATTACAGTTCACAAACACAGTCAATCAATTGCGCATAGTACCCGGTTGCACCGGGCACGGGATCCTGTTCGTGACGCCAGAAGCTGTTCTGCCCAAGCCAGGGGTACTCAGATCTCAGGCACGGTGTTGGGATGTCACGGGCAGCGATGCCTGAGGCTGTGGGCCCGGGGGACAGCAATGGATGGGGGATGAAAAATAATAAAATTGTCAAGTCGTGACGCCACCTGTAGAGTCCTGGTGATGGCACCAGCGCTGCTAGGGCCTCCGGGTGATGGGCAGAAGCAAGATGGATTAGCTCCCTACAGGAGGAGAGGGATCCCCGTGGCTGAGAGTTGTAATGAGGAATAGGGTAGCACAGTCGTTTCTGTGCAAGGTTGGAGTAGGAGAGCGCAGTCAGTGTGGTGCAGGTGGAAGGAGGGACACACACACATAAAAGTCTTTTGGTACCTTTACTGTTGTTCGGTTGCAGGTACACTCGTCCGGAATGAGGGAAACACTTTGGGATCTCCACAGCAAGTAGGGTTGTAGGCGTCCTTGTTTAGCTTTCCTGTCTGGAGTCTGGCAGGCATGGAACCTGACCGAACCGTTACTTCTCTCTCTTTCTCTCTCTCCACACCCGGGTTGCTGCACTGAGGGCTCTCTTTTGGGATCCCGCCGGACGTTCTCCATGGTCCCTGGCTCTTAACTTTTGGTGCTGCGGTGTGTCCGGGAAGCTAAGCCTCCTCGTGGTGCTGTATTCTCTGTGGGGCCTATCCTTTCTGTCCCTGCAGACTCGGACCCAGTGACCGAAACTCTGGTGGGGTGAGTCGGTATGACCCCTCTGTCCCCTTTGTAACACGCTTCTCTCCTCTTGCCTTCGACCTCTACTCTGTGGGTCTACCACTGTCTCTGGTGTGTACAGGTCTGGTCCAGTACCAGCTCAGCTCACTAAGCTCTTCACAGTTCTGTAGTGACTGCACACTCCGCTGATTTCCCTCCAGAACCTGTATTTATAGGTGATCTGGCTTAAGGACAGCCAGTTGAGCTCCCCCTACAGGCCAGAAGTGGATGGTGTTGTGTGTAGGTGGTTTACTCGCTGTGGGGAATCCTTCAGTGTCCCAGGGAAGTCTGTGGTGACCTGGCACAGGGTGCCACACAGCCCCGTCATGGCCATGCACAGTGTTGTTTAAACTGTTGCCATAGAGATGGAGTTGGGCGGGCGGGGGCCAGCGGCGCGACAGGCCTGCGTTCTTTTTTTTTTCCAATATAATTTTTTATGGTTTTATATCCATAACAAGGTAAATGAATAATACAGTATTTCAAGACCAATAAGAAAAACATCGAATTGCTTAGTAAGTACAAAACAAACAAGAAAACAAACAAAAAAAAATAACAAATCCCCTAAATCCCACCCTCCTCCCTCTGCCATCAGTTCCAGAGAAGAGCAAAAAGCTTGAAAAACACCTGAAAAGTGTTCATTTTACACAGCTGAAGACATTTCCTTACCCCACTCGAGATACTCGAGTCAATGTGATGTCTTTAGGTCTTATAGTTTTAAATTACCCAGGGTGCCTCTCAATTCTTCCCTGACTGTACCAAGTGGAGCGTGAAAAGGGAAGGACGGTATGTTTGATCTCATCATTGGATAGTTGAGAGGATATAAATCTCCTCCATTTTTTGAAAAACTTGTCAGTCAGCTTGTCTATGTCCTTTTTAGCTTCCATTCTTTCCCAAGACATCACCTTTTTAAATTCAGCGACAATATCGCTAGTCTGTGGTAAGGACTCGGCCAACCACCTAACCAGGATAAGTCTTTTGGATGCCATTGCCGTTATGTGAAAAATACGTGCCTCAACCCACCCCAGTTCGGTGCCTCTTGCGTCGTGGAAAATCCACTTCACGGGATCTAGTGGAATATGTATGTCCGTCATTTCCCTCGTCAATTGTCTGGTCCCAACCCAGACACGTCTGACGTCAGGACAGAACCATAACCCGTGTATCAAATCGGTGGTTTGCATTTTGGGCAGTAATTTAGTCTGTCAGGTTTGTCATTGGTAATCCAAAGATTAAAGCCCAGAATGGCCCTGTGAATGAGACGGAAGAAGGAGTCTCTCCATTTCTCATCTACTATGTTCTCCCGCAGTTGTTTTCAGCCTGCCAATATTTTGGTGTCTATTTCTGGGTCTTGCAGTTGCGTCGCCCACCCCTGGAACATCTTGCCATTCCCACTCGGGAGTAAATGATCCCTCAGAGAATGGAATATAGTGGATATATTTGTGATCCAGGGGTCTAGTGCTAATACAGTGTCCCATCCATTGTTAATATTTTCTGCGTCAAACAACTTCAGCGAGGCCATTATGTGACTACGGACTTGGTTGTATTGGAGTATATGTGATTCCTTCAGCCCAAATCTGTTCCTTAGATGGGCGACTTGGGACGAACTAAGTTTTGATATGTGGAACAGGTCTTGGACTTTCATTATCCCCTTTTCCCTCCAATATGTAAAAAGTTTGTTTTCCCTTCCCATTGGGAATGCCGGTGCCTCCATAATTCTAGATGTTTGGAAATTCTCCACGCTAAATGTAGTTTTTGCGCACCGCCTTCCAAGAGGCTATAGTGTCTCTGGAAACGGCCGCTGATTTAATAAAGGGGGGTAGAGTCGAGCTAGGAGCATGCAGCATCGAGACCAGACTCCACGGGAGACACAGCTCACTTTCCAGAGTGAAGTCAGAAAATGTACTTGTCCCTTTCATCCAGTCGACAGTGTGTCAGGTCAGACAAGTTAGATTGTACCCACGAATATTTGGGAAGTTTAGTTCCCCCTCCCCCTGTTGGCGCCATCAAGGTGCCCAACAGGATTCTAGGCTTCTTGCACCTCCAAATAAACCTTGTAAAGAGTTTGTTTAGTTTTATTACATCTACATGTTTTAATAGTAGGAGCAGGGTTTGGAGTGGGTATAGCAGCCTTGCAAATGAGGTCATCTTGATCAGGTGTCACCGCCCAAGTAAAGTCAGTGGTAGGGTTCCCATCTCTTCAATTCAGATTCAATTTTAAGTATCAGAGGGCCATAGTTTGATCGGTATGTGAGCCCCCCTGATCTGGCTATGTAGATATCCAGGTATTTCAGTTGGGTCTTGGCTATGGGGATCCCGTGTAGCAGTCGGACCGGGGCTGAGGCTGTCTCACCTACTTTCGGGAAGTGCCCCCCTCCCTCAGGAATAGAATTTTGGATTTGGTTTTATTGAGTTTGAAATCCGAGAATTTCCAAATTCCTCTAGGTGACTCAGAACCCCCGGAAGGTCCCTCCGAAGGTCTTTGAAGTATAACACTATATCGTCTGCGAACAGGCTTGCCCAGGGTCGGACTGGGGTGTCTGGGGCCCACCAGGGAAATTGACTCCGGGGGCCCACTCACCTGTTATATGCAAATACCTGTTAGCCGTTATACCCATTATAGCGCTTACTCCTGCACATCACTCTGCGCTCACCATTACTGCGATGTACCATTACTGTAGTGTACATTAAAGGGATACTTTGGTGAAAACAAGTTACCAACAATCGTCAGGTTCGGCAGGTGATCACTTAGTTATTGGTGGAATCCGACCAATCAAAACCATATCGTCGGAAGAATGTGGCACTTTTACCCCTTTTATTAACTGCAGCGGCCGGTAATGATGTAATGTTATCATTGGAGCTCCCAGAAAAAGGCAAACACAGCGCTCACAGCCACTGAGGGAGTGAAGGGATTATGGGCGAGCCGTACATCACCTCCACTCTAATGGGGACAAAACAAACCTATGACTAAGGACTGTCTTTAAGGACATTGATTTAAATGTGCTTTTTAATACTTTTCTAATATAATGAATTTTTAAGGATCTAGATCTCAAGACTCTATGCTGGATATTTTTCTATTTTTTGGACACATAATGGGGATAAAAGCTGCACATTCAGCAGTCGCACCCCCACCAACTAATACCTTATCACATCCCTAGGCCATGTGCACACACTGAGTATTTGGTGAGTTTTTTACCTCGGTATTTGTAAGATAAAACCAGGAGTGGAGCAATCAGAGGTAATACAGTTAGGGCCAGAAATATTTGGACAGTGACAATTTTTGTGAGTTGGGCTCTGCATGCCACCACATTGGATTTGAAATGAAACCTCTACAACAGAATTCAAGTGCAGATTGTAACGTTTAATTTGAAGGGTTGAACAAAAATATCTGATAGAAAATGCAGGAATTGTACACATTTCTTTACAAACACTCCACATTTTAGGAGGTCAAAAGTAATTGGACAAATAAACATAACCCAAACAAAATATTTTTATTTTCAATATTTTGTTGCGAATCCTTTGGAGGCAATCACTGCCTTAAGTCTGGAACCTATGGGCATCACCAAACGCTGGGTTTCCTCCTTCTTAATGCTTTGCCAGGCCTTTACAGCCGCAGCCTTCAGGTCTTGCTTGTTTGTGGGTCTTTCCGTCTTAAGTCTGGATTTCAGCAAGTGAAATGCATGCTCAATTTTGTTAAGATCTGGTGATTGACTTGGCCATTGCAGAATGTTCCACTTTTTTGCACTCATGAACTCCTGGGTAGCTTTGGCTGTATGCTTGGGGTCATTGTCCATCTGTACTATGAAGCGCCGTCCAATCAACTTTGCAGCATTTGGCTGAATCTGGGCTGAAAGTATATCCCGGTACACTTCAGAATTCATCCGGCTACTCTTGTCTGCTGTTATGTCATCAATAAACACAAGTGACCCAGTGCCATTGAAAGCCATGCATGCCCATGCCATCACGTTGCCTCCACCATGTTTTACAGAGGATGTGGTGTGCCTGGGATCATGTGCCGTTCCCTTTCTTCTCCAAACTTTTTTCTTCCCATCATTCTGGTACAGGTTGATCTTTGTCTCATCTGTCCATAGAATACTTTTCCAGAACTGAGCTGGCTTCTTGAGGTGTTTTTCAGCAAATTTAACTCTGGCCTGTCTATTTTTGGAATTGATGAATGGTTTGCATCTAGATGTGAACCCTTTGTATTTACTGTCATGGAGTCTTCTCTTTACTGTTGACTTAGAGACAGATACACCTACTTCACTGAGAGTGTTCTGGACTTCAGTTGATGTTGTGAACGGGTTCTTCTTCACCAAATAAAGTATGCGGCGATCATCCAGCACTGTTGTCATCCGTGGACGCCCAGGCCTTTTAGAGTTCCCAAGCTCACCAGTCAATTCCTTTTTTCTCAGAATGTACCCAACTGTTGATTTTGCTACTCCAAGCATGTCTGCTATCTCTCTGATGGATTTTTTCTTTTTTTTCAGCCTCAGGATGTTCTGCTTCACCTCAATTGTTAGTTCCTTTGACCGCATGTTGTCTGGTCACAGCAACAGCTTCCAAATGCAAAACCACACACCTGGAATCCACCTCTGACCTTTTAACTACTTCACTGATTACAGGTTAACGAGTAGACGCCTTCAGAGTTAATTGCAGCCCTTAGAGTCCATTGTCCAATTACTTTTGGTCCCTTGAAAAAGAGGAGGCTATGCATTACAGAGCTATGATTCCTAAACCCTTTCTCCGATTTGGATGTGGAAACTCTCATATTGCAGCTGGGAGTGTGCACTTTCAGCCCATATTATATGTATAATTGTATTTCTGAACATGTTTTTGTAAACAGCTAAAATAACAAAACTTGTGTCACTGTCCAAATATTTCTGGCCCTAACTGTATGTTCTGCATTTCTCACCATCTCCTGCTTCTGTCTTATAAATACTGAAGTGAAAATCTCACCAAATACTCACTGTGTGAACGTGGCCTTAGACGAGATAATTACTTGCTTTCTCTGGAGAACCTCTGTAAGTGTATTTTGCTGCTGCTGTGTCACAGGACAGGAAGGGGTTAAGCAACCAAGTTTTTAATATCTACTGGAAATATGTTCAAATATTTTTATTGGTTTGCAAATAAAAGAACGATATAACATACAGTATGATTAGCATAAATGATACAGAAATCAATGAAGTACAATAAAAGGAGATTAGTAATCTAGGTGGGACAATATGAAGAAAGATGTACAATCTATATATTCATAGACCGAGAATGAATCAGAAATATATAATAACACTACTCAAGACTTTAGTCGCTCGGTCAATGATTTACATAAATATCAATCATATTCCATTAATTTGATTATTTAATGAATAGCGAGTTGCTAAACAGTAACTTAACTATTTACATACATGGAAGTACAAAAAGTACGAATATAAGAATGCCCGCTATGAATTAACGTGGGTATGATTTACTTGAAATAGTAATGCTAAATAAGTTGGATTGGGGTACGAAGATTAATCTGGTCTTGTACAATGTTGAGGTCTTTATGGTTGATTTGTAGAAGACAGTTTTATTCCACTCCTTCCATTTTTTGGAGTATTTTTTTAAAAGGTTGTTTCTAAGGGCGTATGTGTATTCGTATGTGTTGTGACATGCTATTTTCTCTATTGTGTTTTCCACCGTAGGGGGAATAGGGTCCCTCCAGAGTGCAGCAATGTTACTTTTAGCTGTGAGTAGAATTTGCGTAATGATAGGTCTATGTTTATGAGGGATGGATTCGAGGCCAACAAGGAGAAGTACTAGTTCAGAAGATAGGTGTAATTTCAAGCCAGTGATGCTATTAATTAGAGCCTCAATTCTGTCCCAGAAGCATTTGAGAACTCTACAGCTCCAAAAAATGTGAGTCAAGCTACCAATAGCATTACAATTCCTCCAGCAGAGGGGGGAGTTGGAGTTTTGAATTTGATGAAGTTTAAGAGGGGTATAATACCAGCGTGTGTAAATCTTATAGTGGGTCTCTGCAAGGGATGAGCAGGGGATGTAAGAGTAGATAGATTTGAAAATTTGATGCCAGACATCCGTTGTAATTTCTACATTTAGTTCTTTTTCCCATGCTTTTACATTCGCATGAGTATGAAAAATGAGTGTCTTGGTTAAAGCTTTGATATATATATGCCCAGTTTTCCAGAAAAGAAGGCTTCGAGGATATCTGAACATTTGAGCTAGGTTCTGGGGTAGAAAAAAGTTTAGTTTTTGGGAGTTGATGATATTTTGAATCTTCTTTCATGTCATCTCTTCTAGGATGTCGAGTTTAAATTTTTCCATAAGAAGTTGGAAGGGAATGAGTTTTTTACTTTCATCTAATATGTCTGCAATGTACTTGACACCTAGTTTCTTCCATGAGTTTAGTTTAATTCTTGACGATATAAGTTCCAAGATATCTATATTTATCCACGTTGGAGACACCGTAGGATGAGACTTGTGAGATAGTTTCAGTAGAGTTCTCCAAGAAAGGATTGCAGATCTGACAGCAATTTCCTCAGGGAGTTTCTTAGTTTTGTCACATAGGTAGGAGAGAGTGTTGAGGCCAAGGTCACCCTGAGGTTTAATAGATTCCTCTAGATCTAACCAAGTCGGCCCATCTTCTCCTGCCCACCAATTCTGGCTTAATTTAATTAGAGTAGCATGGTAGTAGGCAATTAAAGTGGGCAAGGCGAGTCCTCCATGTTTTTTGTTCTTTTCTAGGATTAATCTCGCTACCCTAGGTTTCTTTTTTGCCCAAATGAATGTAACCAACTGAGATTGCAATTTTTGTAACCACTTATTCGGGATTATTAAAGGGATAGATCTAAAAATATATAAAAGTTTTGGTAAAAGGCTCATCTTGTATGCATTGATTCTGCCAAACCAAGAAATTTCTATCTTTCCCAGATGTAGAATATCGGTCTGTATAGTTTTGTAAATGGTTTTTAGGTTAGTTTCTACAATTGATCTTAGAGGTTTAATAAGTTTAATTCCAAGATAGTTGATATGGTCGTTTTCCCAGGCCAGATTAAACTCCGATTTAAGAGCAACTAACGTTTGCGGATTTAGGTTTAGATGTAGAACTTGCGTTTTAGTTAAGTTTATTTTGTAATATGAAATATTGGAGAATGTTTTAATTGTATCCAATAAGTTCCTTATTGATTTAAGTGGCGTAGATAGTGTTAAAAGAATGTCATCTGCGAATAAAGATATATTTTAAAATGTCTTTTGTGTGCCGGGATACCGCAGATTAAGGGATTAGATCAAATCTTTTCTATGTAGAATCTATGTAGAAATCAAAAAGGGTGGGTGAAAGGGGGCAACCTTGCCTTGTGCCATTAGTGAGAACAATTTTGTCTGACAAAACATTATTGGTCAGGACTTTTGCCGAGGGAGTGGAGTAGAGAGATGTGATGGAGTTTAAAATATTGCCCTCAAAATCAAATTTTTTTTTAAGGTTTGGAAGAGGAAGCCCCAATGGACTCTATCAAATGCCTTTTCAGCATCGACAACGACCATCAGGGCGGGAGTTTTAGTTTTTTCAATGTAGAATAGCAGATTAATGGCACGTCTAGTGACGTCAGAGGTTCCTCTACTTGGAATAAATCCCACTTGGTCCTTATGGAGAAGTCCTGGAGAGATTTTCTGAAGTCTCAAAGTGATTGTTTTACCAATGATTTTTAAGTCCGAGTTTAGGAGGGAAATAGGACGGTAATTGGTGACATTTTCGGTGTCTCCTTTATTTTTGGATATCACCATAATGATTGCTTCCTGCATTTCCGCTGGGAAGGCGCCTTGGGATGTGGTGGAAGAGTTTATAAGTTTTGTGAGGTATGGGGCAAGAGAGTTTTTAAAGTTTAAGTAGTATTCGTTTTGTAGGCCTTCAGGGCCGGGAGATTTGCATTTGGCTAGGGAGTTAATTGTTGCTAGAATTTCTGTTTCAGTAAAAGGGGAATTAAGGAAATTCAAGTCTTCTTTTGAAATAGAGGGAAGTACAATGGAGTCTAGAAATTTGTCTATATCTGATTTTAAGGGAGTAAGTTCTGCTGCGTCTTCCTTTAAATTACCGTATATACTCGTGTATAAGCCGACCCGTGTATAAGCCGACCCCCCTACTTTTGCCCCAAAAATCTGGAAAAACCTATTGACTCGTGTATAAGCCGAGGGTGGACCCCAGCACAGTTATACAGCCCCCAGCAGTGTGGTATACAGGCCCCCCAGTGGTAGTATACAGCAGCCCCAGTGGTAGTATACAGATTCCCCAGCAGCCCCAGTGGTAGTATACAGATTCCCCAGCAGCCCCAGTGGTAGTATACAGGAGCCCCAGCAGCCCCAGTGGTAGTATACAGCAGCCCCAGTGGTAGTATACAGGAGCCCCAGCAGCCCCAGTGGTAGTATACAGGAGCCCCAGCAGCCCCAGTGGTAGTATACAGCAGCCCCAGTGGTAGTATACAGGAGCCCCAGCAGCCCCAGTGGTAGTATACAGGAGCCCCAGCAGCCCCAGTGGTAGTATACAGGAGCCCCAGCAGCCCCAGTGGTAGTATACAGGAGCCCCAGCAGCCCCAGTGGTAGTATACAGGAGCCCCAGCAGCCCCAGTGGTAGTATACAGCAGCCCCAGTGGTATACAGCAGGCCCCCAGGGGTACATATAGCAGCCCCCAGGGGGTACCCAGCAGCCCCCTGGGGGTACCAACAGCCCCCTGGGGGTACCAACAGCCCCCAGGGGTACCAACAGCCCCCAGGGGGTACCCAGCAGCCCCCAGGGCGGTACCAACAGCCCCCAGGGGGGACCAACAGCCCCCAGGGGGGACCAACAGCCCCCAGGGGGTACCCAGCAGCCCCCTGGGGGTACCAGCAGCCCCCTGGGGGTACCAACAGCCCCCAGGGGGTACCAACAGCCCCCTGGGGGTACCAACAGCCCCCAGGGGGTACCAACAGCCCCCAGGGGGGACCAACAGCCCCCAGGGGGTACCCAGCAGCCCCCTGGGGGTACCAGCAGCCCCCTGGGGGTACCAACAGCCCCCAGGGGGTACCAACAGCCCCCAAGGGGGACCAACAGCCCCCAGGGGGTACCCAGCAGCCCCCTGGGGGTACCAGCAGCCCCCTGGGGGTACCAACAGCCCCCAGGGGGTACCAGCAGCCCCCAGGGGGTACCCAGCAGCCCCCTGGGGGTACCAACAGCCCCCTGGGGGTACCAACAGCCCCCAGGGGGGACCAACAGCCCCCAGGGGGTACCCAGCAGCCCCCTGGGGGTACCAACAGCCCCCAAAAGCTGGCACTGTCCCCCCTTGTAAGGCCTCCCCCTCCCGCTACTTATACATTACCATCCCGGTGTTCTGATCGGCGACGCTCCTCGTGCTGCGTCGCCGTCTTCATCCTCCCGCGCTGGCTGCATCCAGGATCTCCGGCGGTCGCGTGATGACGTCATATCGCTGCGACCGCCGGAGAACCCGGATGGATGCAGCGAGCGCGGACGGGAGGATGAAGACGGCGACGCAGCACGAGGAGCGGCGCCGATCAGAACACCGGGATGGTAATGTATAAGCACCGGGGGGGGCCCTGTGTAAGGGGGGACAGTGCCAGCTTTTGGGGGGGGGCCATATGCACTGCTTCCCCCTGCGCTGATTGACAGGGGGAAGCAGTGCATATATAATGAGCGGCCCCACGTGACGGGGCCGCTCATACAGCAGCCCCCCCCGCCTCCTCCAGCCTCCACAGCCCCCACCACACAGCCCCCACCACACGGGTCTACCGTATAGACCCGTGTATAAGCCGAGGGGGGGACTTTTCAGCCCAAATTTTGGGCTGAAAAACTCGGCTTATACACGAGTATATACGGTATACAGATTTCTATAAAAACAGGCAAAGATATTCGAGATATCCTTTGGGTTTTTATGTATTAAAGGGGTTGTCCGGGCTTATTTTTTATTTCATATTTATATCTAGGCTGCAAAATGTTGACAATCTGCAATATACATGTTGTCAACATTTTGCAGGGTTTCCTAGATATAAACACATTTACTGATGGCAGAGAGTGTCCAGGGGGTGTGATTGTGCATACTGGTCGTTTACACCTACTCTAGCACAATCACACCCCCCTCCCCTATACCTAGTATGGCCAGCCACCCCCAGGCCATACATGCCCGCCCCTTGCCCACTAAACACTATGTAATGAAACCACCCCCAGGGCTCCTACAGGCCGCCCCAGCCCCTAAATCACCACCCACCCTCTGCAAAACAGCGGTCCCCAGTGCACTGATACAAGGTGCCGAAACCGCTGCTGTGAAAGCGATTCCGGCACACTGTGTCAGTGCAGCAGGGGACCCGCTGCATATCTGTGCCGCTCACCCGACATTGTCCTGTGCAGCCGGTCCCGGTCCGCCCTGGTCCCGGTCATCTGCAGGCGGGCTCTCCACACTGCAGCCGGGCTCCACACTGCAGCCGAGCTCCACACTGCAGCCGTATCTGTGCTGTGTGTGTGGAGCGGTGCCCGGCGCCTGATCTCCCCAGACCTCCAGTACAATAGAGCAGAGGCTGTGGAGCGGTCCTCTCTAAACCGCTCCACCAGCTCTATGGTACTGGAGGTCTGGGGAGATCAGGCGCCGGGCACCGCTCCACACACACAGCACAGATACGGCTGCAATGTGGAGCCCGGCTGCAGTGTGGAGAGCCCGCCTGCAGATGACCGGGACCAGGGCGGACCGGGACCGGCTGCACAGGACAATGTCGGGTGAGCGGCACAGATATGCAGCGGGTCCCCTGCTGCACTGACACAGTGTGCCGGAATCGCTTTCACAGCAGCGGTTTCGGCACCTTGTATCAGTGCACTGGGGACCGCTGTTTTGCAGAGGGTGGGTGGTGATTTAGGGGCTGGGGCGGCCTGTAGGAGCCCTGGGGGTGGTTTCATTACATAGTGTTTAGTGGGCAAGGGGCGGGCATGTATGGCCTGGGGGTGGCTGGCCATACTAGGTATAGGGGAGGGGGTGTGATTGTGCTAGAGTAGGTGTAAACGACCAGTATGCACAATCACACCCCCTGGACACTCTCTGCCATCAGTAAATGTGTTATATCTAGGAAACCCTGCAAAATGTTGACAACATGTATATTGCAGATTGTCAAATTTTGCAGCCTAGATATAAATATGAAATAAAAAATAAGCCCGGACAACCCCTTTAAGTTTTTGTTGTTTTTTATTTGGAGGATTCCAGTTTTGCGTCTCTGAATTTTAATTTTGTTGGCAAAGAGTTTGGAGGGCTTGTCCATACAGTTATGGAAATTGCTTTTTATGGTGCGTATGAATTTATCATATTCAGATGCTAATAGGTTTTTTAGTTGAATTCTCAGTTGGAGAATATCTGTATAGATTTTATCCTTGGGGGACTTTTCAAGTTGTAGCTCTAGGTTTTTAATTTAATAATTTCGGAATCCTTTATGGTGTTACGTTTAAGTTTAATGTTAAGTTGTATTAAATGGCCTCTAATAACTACTTTGTGGGCGGTCCAAAGGGTTGAGATTTTGGTGTTTTCTAAATCATTCTCTTGAAAATAGAGATTGATATAATTTTGAATTGTTTCTCTGTAATGTGGATGGTGAAATAAGTAAGAGTTGGCTCGCCAGATTTTTTGTTCAGAATGAATGGGTCCATAAGAAATTTCAAAAGTGAGTGGTGAGTGGTCCGACCACGTTCTAGGGTGAATCTTAATAGTTTTGATATAATGTAATGTATGAATGTCAGTTAAAAGGAGGTCAATCCGAGCAAATGATTTATGTGCGTCAGAGAAGTGGGTATACTCAGTTGAAGAGGAATTAATGCAGCGGAAGGCGTCAAAGAGTTCCTCACTGTTCATCCATGTGTCTAGCGATGTGTTCAAGTTTCTGGATTTGTTGGAGGAGTCTAGGAAAGGGTTTAGTACTGCATTAAAGTCTCCGAACATGAGTAGCTGGCCTTTCTGTAATTCATGTACAGTTTTAATTAGTCTTTTTAAGAAAGTAATTTGTCCTTTGTTGGCGCGTACACGTTAACAAGGATGTAGCATGTATCATTAATTTTACAGATGAGAAGTAGAAAGCGACCATCATCATCCTTTATAAGGTTAATTTTTTCAAACTTAACAGTATCTTTAACAATGATAGCCACTCCTGCCTTTTTCTTTTTATTGGAAGATAAAAAGATATTTGGATAATTTTTGTTCGTGAATTTAGGTAGGTTGTCACAGGAAAATTTAGTTTCCTGTAGACCTGCAATGTCTACATTGAGTTTTTTCAATTCTTTCCAAATTAAGAATCTTTTGTGGGGGGAGTTTAGACCTCTAACATTGTAGGATAGAAATTTGTTAGCCATAGTCTAGACCAGGTGCTTGAGTGTCGATATGTGATTTTAGGTGATAAAGTGTACATAGGGGCATTGGGGTAAAACTTTGATGAAATAATACTAAGACTTCCTTTTTATAACAGGGGTTAACAATGCAACTTTGAACAGCCGGGTTCAAACCCGTGAAATGTAAGTGGCTTGTTTGCCACTAAAAAGTCTAATAGGCGGAAGGGCCGAGGCCGGTGATAAACTTCCGAGGAGACTAAAGTTTTAGCCTTTGTGCCTATGAAGTGACCTTGGATCAAGTGCTTGGGTGAAGTTTATAGGCTTATGTGTTAGAGATGTGTAGGTCCTTAAGAGTCTTTAATCCCACTGAGATCTCATCAATTGTAATTGTTTTTTGTTTAAAGGAGAAGATAACATTGGTGGATGGACGACCCCATCTATATGGTATTTTTTTCTCTTGGAGAATATCCGTAACCGGTTTCAAAGCCTTACGTCTTGTCATGGTCTCTTTTGATATGTCGGTGAAAACTTTAATTTTCTCATATGGAGGAGGTAGAGATTTATTAGACCACATGAAGCTGGTAATCTGATCCCTTGTCTGGTAAAATGAGAATTTGACTTATAACATCCCTTGGAATGTCATTGGGTAGGTGGGATGGCTTGGGAAGTCTATGTGCTCTTTCTACAGAGTATTGGATGTCCGATAAATTGGGAATCGTTGTTTTAATCAGGTCTTTCATGAAGAACATGAGTTCTGGATTCTTAACCTTTTCTGGAATTCCTCTAAATTTGAGGTTATTGCGGTGGTCACGATCTTCCCTGTCTGCTAACTTATCTTTTAAGTACTTTATTTCTTCTCTCATGTGGTCCTGACCCTTTTTGAGTTCTTTGCTTTCCTTTTTACGGTCAAGTACAGCTCTCTCGTTGATTTCCATTCTGGATACAACTGTTGCTAGTGAGTATCGCATATCCTCAAACTGTTCTTTAAGATCTGCTTTAGTGACTTTTTGAAGGCTGAAAAGAGCTTATGAAAGAAATCTCTGTCCATCGGTTGGCCCACATTAAAATTCAATAGAGGGTCATCATCAGCGTTATCTTTTCTTGATCGTCGTCGAGCAGGGCTTTTAAATTTAGTTTCGTCTTCAGAATTAGTATCTTCTGGAAGGCTGCAGTTTAGATGCGGTTTGGTCGCGGTTTCTCTATCTTTGCGTTTAGTAATGGTTTGTGAATTTTCGTATGCCATCAAATCTTCTGTTGAGGTTCCTGAGTCCTCTGGGTAAGTTACAGTTGATTCTAGGTTATCGTCAGGTAGAGTACTGGTAGTGATGTGAGCCAAAGAAACTGATTTGAGTTTTTGGTTGTCTTTACCCGAATCAGTAGTGTGTTCATTATTAGCAGATTTGTTACTGGAGTTGAGTTTAAGTTTTGGGGGCATTTTACTTCAGTTGGTGCTCTAGAGACTCTAAAGCAGGACTTATGGCAGTTAATTGCAAGAAAGTGGTACTAAGTGATGTCAGTATTAAACTATGGAACTCTTCGTTAAGTGTGGGGAGAGGGGGGGAGGGGGGAAACTGGTGACAGATGAGTATGGAGAGGATTTGTAGTAAACCCGTTTAATTGTAAAGAGAGTTAGATTTACGCTGAGTGACTTTGTTTGCAAACAAAGCAGAGTTCTAGGTATCAATAACAGGTTTAACAATACTAGTTATTACAATAGCAATATCAATAGCAATAATTGATAAAAGGAACATCCCTTAAAAAATAATTAAAATGGAAGTAAGATGCTATTTCAGAGTTTAGAACAAATAAGGATTTAGATGCAGGAATAATTCATTGACAAAAACTTTCTTAGTAGGTTAGAGCGATCGCAGTGCTATGTCCGTAGTCAACTGTATGAAGCAGGTAGTTAGGCTGATTCAGTAGACAATGTAAACTAGAGGATTAGTGCCGGAGTCTTTCAGATTGTAATAAAGTAAAGCTAGTGTGACTCAGGTGTAATCCAATGAAATTCTGCATGTAATGCTTCAATAAGTAAAAGTAAACTCAATTTCCTTATAGTGTTGCCAACAGTATTGACACCTGCAATTCTGTCAGATAATACTCAGTATCTTCTGAAAATGATTGCAATCACAAATTCTTTGGTATTATAGATCCTCATTTAATTTGTCTTCATGGAAAAAAACAAAAAGAATTGTCCTAAAGCCAAATTGGATTAGTTCCACACCAAACATAAAATGGGGTGAACAAAAGTATTGGCACTTTAGAAAAATCATGTGATGCTCTCTAATTTGTGTAATTTAAACAGCACTGTAACTTACCTGTGGCACTAACAGGTTGGCAATAACTATATCAATTTGCAGCCAGTTGACATATAAAGTGACTCAAACCTGTCCTGTGTCCTTGTGTGTACCACATGACATGGAGAAAAGAAAGAGACCAAAGAACTGTTGAGATTGAGAAACCAAATTGTGAGGAAGCATGAGCAATCTCAAGGCTACAAGTCATCTCCAAAGACTGAATGTTCCTGTGTCAACCGTGCGCAGTGTCATCAAGAAGTTTAAAGTTTAAAGGGAAGAGAATCAAATATAGATAGTCTTCTGTCTTCTTCTGCGCAGCTTGGGCTCGTGGGAGGCTCACAAGCCCCACTTGCTTGAAGATCTAATATTTACTGAGTGTCTATTCTTTGGTGCTGCAGGAAACTTTAGCTGCTCAGTTGCAGGATCCAGCACTGGTTGTCATGGTGACGTCAGCTAGTCTATTGAAGTAGTTGATGACAGAGTAAGATATCCCTCTGCTGCTGTATAATGATAATGAGGGTCTTTCTACCTTCAGCAGTTAGTTTAAAAGACTGTTCTCCTCAGTAATAGGAAGGGAAGATCTCTCTTTATGATCTCACTTGATCAGCTCTCCTTCTGAGCTTTAGGAGCTGACAGGCTGTAGAGTTAAGTGGAGATGCAGGTATCCCTCCGCCGACAAGGTTGTAAAATGGAGGAGGGAGAAGAGACTATTGCCGGCGTTGAACAGCTGAATATAAGGCTGGCACTACCACTGGAGGTTGGAGGATGACCTTCCTCTCGTTGGCTTTTTTTCCAGCGGGTCTCCCTGCCAGCAGCACTGTATGTAGAATGAGTGCTCCAGTTCTAGGGAGAGTAAAGGCTGTGACTGAGGGGGATCAGCTTCACCACATAAAGGGTGTATTAGTTCTTCAATGCTTCCAGCGGTGGGTAGAATAGAGTGAGAGGTAGGGTGAGGAATGCCCCTACTTAGGGTTTCTCTCTGTGGGATCTTTAGGTTCTTCAGAGACTTCAGAGGCCTCTTACAGGGCAGAAAGGTAACAAGTTTTTCCTCAAAATGGCGCCCAGGATGAGCCTCTAGTCCTCTCCTGAGTGTGAGGGAGCTGTGTGGAACCTAGATCTCGGGTCAAATTGGACCAAAATGATCTTGAAAAGTTGAATAATGTGGTCCAGTAGTTTAGAGTGAGATATGAGCCTTAATAAAGGCTATAATCTCCGTCGCTTAATATTAGGCAAAGGAGCTCCTGTAGTTGTGACTTACATGAAGCAGCAGGCCACGCCTCCTGTCATATCTACTGGAAATAAAGAATTTTCCCCTTATTGATATCAAAAAAAACGGATGATCAACCACAATCCACTATACCAAGACCAGTAATACCACATATAAAGGAGACATACCACCACACTTTGATCAGAGCACATATTACTACTAAACTGTGATCAAATACTACCATGTGCAAGGTATAAATACTGCCACACCATGATAAGACCACATATAACCGATATATTGTAATTGAATAATTCCACATTCAAGGGACAAATACACAAGCCATGACCAGAGCACATAATGCCACTACATAGTGACCAATAAAATCCGGTCAACCCATAGAAGCACCACCCTAGCTCAAAATGGTTTGCCGTCGTCTGCTCCTTCCCCTCTCCTCTTACCTGATAAACCACAAGTTTGGTGCCAAGATGTTGCTGGGAAAAATGGTGTAAAACAGTCCGGCTGCCAGGTCAATCCGAAGTCAAAAGAACACATGGAAAGGTGATGTTCAAACAGCTACTCCTTTATTCTCCGACGCGTTTCGGTGCCTTCCTGGCACCTTCCTCAGGGAAGTAGCTGTTTGAACATCACCTTTCCATGTGTTCTTTTGACTTTGGATAGACCTGGCAGGGCGGACTGTTTTACACCATTTTTCCCAGCAACATCTTGATGTGTCTCCACGAGTGAGTGGACGGTGGAAGTCCTGCAGCAGCCATCTGGTTTATATCACACGCCCTTCAACCAGTTGTGGTCTCACAACTGACATAGGTGAGTGGATTCCCTTTACATCACCTAGACTTCAGTGTCGCTAGTGATAGGGCACTATTGCGCCTCTTGTTCCCCCTCCTCTTTTTTATTGATAGTTTGGTGCCAGACCCACTACTACATGTCAGTACTCTGTGGTGCCCAGCTGTTTCTTCTTCAGTGTGAAAAGTGACCAATAATACTACAATAATGAGATTAAAAAAAGCTCTGTATGTTTGGTCAGTGTAAATACAGTGATTATCAGTGACTTTATACACAGAAACTCTGTATATAGTGTCAGTGTACAGGTGATGCAGAGAACACCAGTGATATTATACACAGGAACTATGTATAAGATGTCAGTGTACAGGTGATGCAGAGAACACCAGTGACATTATACACAGGAGCTCTGTATATAGTGTCAGCGTACAGGTGATGCAGAGATCCCCAGTGACATTATACACAGGAGCTCAGTATATAGTGTCAGTGCACAGGTGATGCAGAGATCCTCAGTGACATTATACACAGGAGCTCAGTATATTGTGTCAGTGTACAGGTGATGCAGAAAACACCAGTGACATTATGCACAGGAGCTCTCTATATAGTGTCAGTGTACAGGTGATGCAGAGATCACCAGTGACATTATACACAGGAGCTCTGTATATAGTGTATAGTGTGCGTGGATAGGTAATACACCTACTCACCAGAGATGTATCTTGGTGAAGTCATTCATCTTCAGGTTTCTTCTTCCCCTGTCGCAGACAAATGTCATGTCTTCTAGCCAGGACTCATCTCTGCAGAAAATAACAGTTATCTACTGTATAAAACTGATCACTTCCATAGCACATTCCACACTTTTCCCAAGATTTCTACACTACATCAAACGACCAAAAAAGCGACATCGTGCCGCCTCGCACAGTAACAAGGCCTCCCTTTGGTTCCCCTCATGGAAAAGTAAATTATATTACAGCAGTAATAATGTCGCCTGATTGGGTCCACAGTAAATATTTCCCCACTTCCCACCGTAAACCAATAATGTATGTTCCTCATTCTGGTCCCCCATATAGTAACGTCTTGGGCCCCCATGTTCCCCCATTCTAGGTCTCCCGCTCTCCTCCTCCTCTGTCCCTGTTCTCCTGTGTCCCCTGCTCTCTTCCTCCTCTGTCCCATGCTCTCCTCCTCCTCTGTCCTCTGCTCTCCTCCTCCTCTGTCCCCTGCTCTCCTCCTTCTCTGTTCCCCGTTCTCCTCCTACTGTCTCCTACGTGTCCCTCACTCTCCTCCTCCTCTGTCCTCCATTCTCCTGTGTCCCCCACTCTCCTCCTCCTCTGTCCCCAGTTCTCCTGTGATCCCCACTGTCTTCCTCCTGTGTCCCTGCTCTCCTGTGTCCCTCACTCTCCTCCTCCGTCTCCCTGTGTCCCCCGATCTCCTCCTCCTCTGTCCCCCGTTCTCCCTTTGTCTCCCACTCTCCTCCTCCTCTGTCCCCCATTCCTGTGTCCCCTGCTCTCCTTCTCCTGTCTCCCGCTCTCCTCCTGTGTCCCTCACTCTCCTCCTCCTCTTTCCCCAGTTCTCCTGTGATCCCCATTCTCTTCCTCCTGTGTCCCCGCTCTCCTGTCTCCCTCACTCTCCCTGCATCCCTCGTTTTGATCCTCCTCTATCCCCGTCCTCCTGTGTCCCCCGCTCTACCTTCTCCTCTGTCCCCTTTTTCTGTCTCCCCGCTTTCCTCCTCCTGTGTCCCCCGGCGCTTTCCTCCTCTCACCTCTCTACTTCTCTTCTGTGAGTATTCAGCAACAGTGTGTCCTCACTTTCTGGATGAGCGGCCAGGACTAGACACACGGCGGGAGACTTGAGGAGGCTGCCGCCAGACTCTCCGGACCTCCAGAAGCTCACGGCTCCGTTCTGAGATGCAGCATGTGACGCAGCAGCCGCGGGAGTTTCAAAGCTGCCGCGTCACCGCGCCTTCCTGTCCTCCAGCAGCCGGAATCAACCTCCTGGGGACCGGCCTGGCAGAGCGCTATGCAGAGACATGGATGTGCTCCCAGGATCACATCCAGTAAAGCAGTCGCAGGGGGTCGGCGGGCGCCGGGCCCCTGTACTTCCGGGCCTGGTCGCACTTGCGACCTCTGCGACCGTGGGTGGTACGCCACTATATGTATGGTCCTCCTCCTGGAATATGCCTTTATCCTGGTATGTATGGTCCTCCATTATAGTAAAATGCAGCCTCACAGTCCTCCATATATATTATAATACAGCCTCACAGCCCTCCATAAAGTATAATGCAGCGTCCCAGCCCTCCATATAGTATAAAGCTGCATCACAGCTCTTATATATAATATAATGCAGCCTCACAGCCCTTCTATAGTATAATGCAATAATGCAGCCTCATAACCCTCCATATAGCATATATCCCTCCCAACACAACATACACACACACAGGGACACGGACACGCACACAGGGACACGGACGAGCACACCGGGACACGGACGCACACATCCGGGACACACAGACACAGGGACAAGGACACACACACACAAGGGCACACACACACCAGGGACACTACTCACCGGTCCACCCCACCAGCGCCTCTCTCAGCCTGCAGAAGCTCGGAGGAGCCAGGACAGCGGCACCGTACACTAACGGCATCTGAGGCAAGGAGATGACTGCGGTGCCCTGTCCTGGCCAATCACATGCCACGAGCCGCCTGGGCAGCCAATCACAGGCCAGTAGCTGAGGTCATGCGCCGACTGGTCTTTGATTGGCCAGGACAGTAGCGGGGGCAGCGAGAGAACGGTGCTGCCGGACTTTATACATCTGGCGGCTGGGGACATGGATGTGCGTCCTCAGGGATACACATCCATGTAAAGCGGATGCAGCCAGGGGTCGGCGGGCCCCTGTACCTTCAGGCCTGGTCGCAGCTGTGACCATGGATGTTACGCCACTGGGAGGGTGCACACCGTATAGGGGGTACAGTATATGGGGTGGGCATGCACAGTATGGGGAAGGGGCACAAAGTACATGGGAAGGGCACAGTTTGGGGGGCACACAGTATAGTGCGAGGGGGCACACAATTTAGGGGGGTACAGTATATGGAGATGGAACACAGTATATGGGGCAGGGGCACAGAACACTGTCTCTGACCTGTTACAGGATCTGTAAGTCCCTTCTGGTGATCAGCTTGCAGCGGTTGGCCGGCCCCAGCACCGCACCTGCTCCACCGTGCACACCACCGGGAAGATGTCCAGCCGCTTCAGCTTGGTCCGCCCCCCGCCCACCAGGTGCTTGCAGCTGAAACTCCTGCGGCAGACAGATTAGCTTCTGCCTGTCTGTGCACCTCCAACATTCGGCACTCACTGCCGCCCCTGGGAGCCGGGCTGTACTTGCCCAGCAGCGTTCAGCACTACAGGAGGAGGCGTGGACACTGCCCTGCTCTCGGCTGGAACAACAAGCAGCTGCCGCTGCTGCCTCACAGTGTGAGAGCCAGAGTGCAGAAGTGGCCACACACATCGCTGATACAAGCCTGCTTAAACGCAGGCCAGCGCCAGCACCGCCACCTCCCCTCCGACACACTGGCCATGCAGTCGCATGGATGTACTCCCCTTTGGGGACCACATCCATGTGAAGCGGGGGCCCGGCGCTGGTATCAGCAATCAGTATGCCACTGCTTAGCGACCAGACGTTCTCCACCGCTGCTCCAGGGGGACCCGTTTGGGCCCGTTGGGGGGCGGGGCCACAATGCCTGGAGGCCCACCATGACTTTTAACCAGTTACCCGGCAGCCCAGACCGAGCCTGGGCTTGCCGCAACGTCTTTTTTCCCATCTGGATGTCCTCGAATAGTTTGCCCGAGGCCAGCATCCTCGACAATGGTTCCAGTGCCAAATTGAAAAGGAGGGGGAATAAGGGCATCCCTGACGAGTGCCTCGTCCAAGGGGAAAAACAGACAAAAAGCCTGGTATGCTAATCCGTGCCCTTGTGTTGGCATATAGGCAACTCAAAAATGTCCGTGCTGGGCCTATTAGTCCTATGCTGTCCAGGACCAGGTCCAGCCACGGCCACCGGACATTGTTAAAGGCCTTTTCGGCGTCCAAGGTGACCATCGCCAGACCCGGCCCTCCTCCCACCCTCAACGTCCCAGCCACGTCGACCGCCAGCAGAGCTCTCCTAATATTGCCGGTTAATGAACCCCGATTGTTGTTCTCCTATTATTTTTGGTAATATCAGGGCAAGACGGTTCGCTAAAATCTTGGACGCAATTTTCAGGTCGACATTGATGAGGGATATCGGCCTGTAATTTGCCGGGTTCTCAAGCTGCCAGTCCCCCTTCGGTACAAGTGTTATGTGGGCCAGATTCATCTGGTCTGACAGGGGGGCCCCCTCCATCAATCTATTAAAAACTTCAGTTAGGCACGGCGCCACCCGATCTCTCAAGGCCTTGTAAAACTCACCGCTGAATCTGTCAGGTCCCGAGCTTTGTTGGGATTCAGTGACTTGATTGCATCTAGCACCTCTTTGTCTTCAAATTTTGCGTTCAACGAAATCAAGTCAGTGTCTGAAATCTTTGCCACTCCCGCCTCTCTCAACCACTCTTGCCCCTTCCCTCCCTCCTCTTCTGGGGTCTTGTATAAGGTCGCATAGAATTTGCCTAGTATAGCAACCATCCTTTTAGGGTCTGATGATAATGTCCCATCCTTATCTAACAGTGAACTTATGAGAGTTTTGGGACGATGGCCCCATGCTAAATTTGCCAGCAGTCTCCCCGCTTTGTCACCATGTCTATAAATCTTCGTCTCCACTCTGATCTGTACACACCGTCCCTCATTTTCGTCCATTCGTCAAAGTTGTTTGTGTTTAATCATAAGTCCTTTTGTGTTGGTCAGGGCACTCTTTAAATGCAGCATAAGCCGCCCTTACTTCCTCGCTATATTTTATGTACATGGATGAAATTTTCTTTTTTATTGTGGCCGTGTAAGCCATAATTTTTCCCATCAATACTGCCTTGGCAGTGTCCCAAAACAGAGATGAGTCATCTCGGTGGGCGGCGTTGTCCGAAGCATACACCGACCACCAATCTTCCAAAAGTTTGTTGAATTTAGTGTCTCTCTGAAGAAAGACGGAAATCGCCATATGTAGTCCGTCCCCCTGGGGTATCTATCCGATAACTCCAAACCAACGGCGCTGTGGTCCGAGATCATCAAGTCTCCAATTTCTACATTTTTTGTTCTATGCGTAATCCCATCTCCCACCAAAAACAAATCGATCCACGACCAAGCCCCGTGTGGATGGGAGTAGTGGGTGTATTCCCTTCCCAGTGGGTTTTTTAGCCTCAGATACCCCGCAGACCCACGCTTTTCGCAAAGGATTGCATATCCAGGTCCTCGGCCTCCCTCTTCCAGTAACCACATCCCCAGGTCTCTTCGCAAGTCCGATTGTCTGTTTTCCCTTCTAGACATGGTGGAATTGAAGTCGCCCCCAGGATGAGATGGTGGCGGTCTTGTGCAAGAATTTTATCATGAACAGAGGAGAAAAAAGATTTTTGGTCTGAGTTGGGGCCGGGGCATAGATGTTGTGTATGTACAGTATTGTTCCAGAGAGGTCAAGAGACACACTGACATGTCTCCCTTCATTGTCGTGGTCACTAGATATCAGCTTTAAAGCCAGTGATTTATTTATCAGGATGAGCACTCCCGCCCTTCTCCTCCGATCCAAACACTGCACCCACCCACATTTTTTGCATACGGTACATCTCGTTTTGGCATAGGCGAGTCTCTTGAAGTAAAACTATATCCCCTTTCAGTTTTTTTAAATGCATCAAGATCCTATTCCTTTTACCTGGGGACTTCAGTCCCTTTCACATTCCAGGTCAAGATGTTGATCATAGTGCATATGATGGGTGATAATAACGATGTATTGAGGACTTTTAATGACCAGATAAACATATGGCAGTTAACTTCCCCAATGTAATACTTTTAGGTCTAATATCCCATCCAACAATACAATTCCCACCCCCCTCCCCAACAATCCCTCTTACATAAAGTCTTAATAACCATAGCCTCCCTCCTATCAGCAATTGAATACAATGGACTTCCATATTTCCAATGGCAGTCTCCAGCTTCCATCTAGTCCCCTCGGCCTTATTAGGCATTCTAATAAAGTTTCCTGGTGTGGCCCCATCAGGAGGGAGGGATCAGGAGCCCCTCCCCCCTGGTACCTGCAATATCGGATCACACCCCTCTCCTCTGCCAGTCAATCTCGGCCAATCTCCAGTGTATACATAAAAGAATGCAACACCTGTATAGGGGGAAGATAAAAAAAAAAAAGGGGAGGGGGGGGAATACAGAAAGAATAGATGGGGTACTTAGGCTGGAGCAGGCGGTGTAAGAGAAAGAGTGTGAAAAAAGGTAAAGAGGGAGGGAAGGGAAGAATAACAGGGCAGGGGGGAAGAGAGAGGGGAAAAGATCAATGATGGACAGGGTTGAGTGAGCGGGATAGGGGCAAGGGGCAGGGAACTCAAATGAAAATCAAAGGAAGGAGAAAATGAACTCAAGTTGGAAGACTGGACATATAAGGGGCAGACTTCCAGGGTGAATGCTCCCCCCTCGCAATCCTCCGATCAGACGATCAATTTATCATCCAGGGGTTCAAGGACGATGACCAGCTTCCATCTCTATCCAGCAAGAGTACCGTCCATCGTCATTATGCTTTCGAGTAAGATCTCAATCTCGGAATTCAGTTTCAGGCTCATCTGGTTCAGTCTCCATCATGGGCGACGGCGTAGCTTCAGGCTCCGCCCTCCTTGTCGACGACTTGTTACGAGATGTGCTCGGAGTGTCTTCTCTAGGTCTTGGCGATTGTCTGGTACTGGTCCTAAATCTCCTCAGAGCCTCTCGAGCATCCCTGAAATATAGAGGGGGTTTATTGCCATCCGAGACCTTGAGGGTCGCAGGGTACAGGAGCTGGAAAGGCACTTTTCGTTTGTATAAAATGCTGCATATTTCATTGAACAATTTCCTTTTTCTTGACACCTCCGGCGAGCAGTCGTTGAAAATGACCACCTTATGACCTCTGATGAACAAGGGTTGTCCCCTCTTCCGGAAGGCCTGCAGTATCCTTTCCTTTTCCTTGAAGTCCAGATAGCGTGCAATAGATTGACAGGGTTTTTGGGGCACTTCCCATCTCCTCCCCTCTCTAGTCGGTGATCTCGACCCCGAAGCAGGAGGTGGTCCAAGCCTGTGAGCCCTTTCTACCTTGCATTTGTCTGCCACATCTAGTGCGGTCGTTATTTCTTTTTCAAAAATGTCATTCAGGTGGGCATAGGGGATGCTTTCAGGGAGACCCAGCACTCTTAAAGAGGACCTGTCACCAAACCAGGCATGGTAATCTAATTACAGCACTGGATGCAGCATGTCTGATGCATCCAGGCAAGGGGTCCCCCAGCACTTGAGCCGCCCTGTACCCGAGTAAATACACTTAGAAAGAGGTGGCAAGAGGTTGTGATGTCAGAGCAGGAGGTCGGCTGCCCCGCCTCCTGCAGTGACATCACCGCTTATACCCGCCCTGCTCTATGTTAACCATAGAGCAGGGCGGGAATAAGCGGTGATGTCACCGCAGGGGGCAGGGCTAAACAGCCATTTCTGGGGGGGGGGGAACTCTCTATTATGCTGTAGAAGAGGGAGACAATGATTGGCAGCGGTGGGCAGATTACACATGCAGGGGGGCGTGAATCTGCCCTTTGGCTGCAGCCTCTAGCCACCTCCTTTATGGCTGCACAATGTAAGTTTTCTAAGTGTATTTACTTGGGGTACAGGGCGGCTCAAGTGCTGGGGGACCCCTTGCCTGGATGCAGCAGACATGTTGCATCCAGTGCTGTAATTAGATCACCATGCCTGATTTGGTGACAGGTCCTCTTTAAGTTATTTCGTCTTGACCTGTTTTCTAGATCATCGACTTCTTCACTTGTCCATCTCGAGACATGGGCTGCCTCCACCAATTCACCCTCCAGCTGGGATATCCTGTCCTCCGCTTCGGAGACACGTTGTTCTACCTCTTCCAGTCGTTTGTCGTGTTGTGACAGTTCCTCTTTGATGCCGCCATAGACGTCTTTATAGTGTCTCTCACTCTGACCTGAAGACTGTCCGATAGGTGGCTCTTGAGGTCTTTAGCCATGGCTGCGAAGGTGTCGGCAAAGTTAGCTGGCATCTCTGGGTCTCCTGTTGTTGGTCCAATTCCCCAGCCCTCCCCCCTGGTTTCTGTCTTGGTAGTGTGGTCATCTGTCTCCCTCTGTTGCGTCACATGAGACTGGGGGGCCTGTGTGAGCTTTTCCTTCTTTTTTAGTGAGTTTGCCATATCAGATGAACTGGTGGCACCCGGTGTAGCCCTGCCGCCACTCTGTGTGAGTTCACTGTTGCGCAACCACCGTCTCATTCACCTGTCTCTCCGTAACAGATGTAGTGTCAGCTACAGGTCAACAACGCGGCCTGATCCTTGAGTCTAGCGTCAGCTGTACGTTCCGCAGCCTCCTGGGCGGCAAGGGGACCCGGAGAGGAGCAGGGACTATCTGGCTCTGTGCAACATGGAAGCAGCCACCTCTGAATCCAGCTCTCCAACAGACTAGGCCTGCGTTCTTAACCCCCGAGTGGGAGATAGATAGATTATGCTAGTGTTACAATCTTTTCCGTGTGTGTCCATCCATATTCCCTGCCTCAACCTGATCTCGCATATAGATGATACATTGGGTATATTTATTAAATGTAAAACAGTTACAGGCTGTCATGTTTCTATCATTGTTATATGTTGCTGTAAAGTGAACTCCATGCATGCAACGTTCATGCTATCACTGAACACTGTATGAGATTCCTTAAAACCTTGACTTTTCTGTATTAACCCCTTATTGTGTGGATTGTTTAAATACATGTAATCCCTTTGCAAAGCAACTGTTGTTCTCTTGATTTAGTACTGAGTGGTGACTGTAGTCACTCTGTTCGCAACCGGGATTGGTAGGCGGCTCAGTGCAGATGCCATTTCAGTCATAGTGTGGCTGTTGCCAGTCACTGTATACTGATGGTGACTGTAGCCACACCGGTCGCACCTTTATGCCAGCTGGCGTCTGCCTGGAGGAATAATGTCCATTTCCTCTCAGTACAGCTGCCGTGCAGCCTTAGGCTAGGTTCACACCATGATTTTGTGCTGTCAGTTTCTGTCCGGTGTTTTGCAGGAAGCATCGGACAGAACCTGACAGCCCTGGACAAAACAGACCCAGAGGGCAAATATGCCCTCTGATCCTGTTTTCTGCCGGGATCAGCGGCTGCCGCTGTCCAGTGCTGACGTATCAGAACATCTGCTGCTGGGAGCTAGCCACGGTGCTGATATTTCAGCCGGGGAGCTTTCCAGGTGCTGAAATTCAGCGGCAGCTGCCTTTAGCAACCGCCACTCTTTCAGCACCAGGCGTCTGGTAACCGGTCCGATTTTATGTTGGATCCGGCACACGTGTTATGGGGCCCCGAATCCTGGAGGATCTGATTTTGTCAGATTTTTGCATCGGACACAATAAATGATGCAGACTCTAGTTTTGTGCCCAATGCAAAAATAAGACAAAAACAGATCCTGCCGGAAAAGCAGCAAACCGGACACCAAATAGGCACAATCCGGCACCATAGGGATACACGGGGAGCAAAATCAGATTCGGGGCTGTCTGGTTCACGTCGGACAACCCCGGAGCCGAAAAACCGTGGTGTGAAAGCGGCCTTAGAGGCCTATTAACCCACAGACTAACCCCATATTTGCAGGGTGATAGGGTTAGGGACATGACAGGTTCCCTTTAAGGCGTTACACAATGAGATGTAACGAACACAACCCTAGGCCATCAGTAAGAGGCAAGTTCTCACAGATGCCATGGTGGCCACACAGCACAATGTCTCCCTATAGTGAGGGCTCCTCGGTAATGGAGCTGTAGGCCGTGTACAGGTCCCAGCACTGCCGCCCTGACAAGAAGCGGGAAACAGTGCAGACGGCAGCTGAGCCCGGGGCAGAGCACCGACCGCGCACCGTGCACCGCTCACGCTCCCCCGACACCATGAGCGACCACTTCTCACTCTCCGACTGCGATGTCATCGGCTTCGACCTGGACCACACGCTGTGCCGATATCGGCTGCAGGAGTCCAGCAAGGTGAGTGTGAGGAGCCCGGGGAGAGCGGCGGCCTCAGCAGGGCACGGTCCATGTGTGGACCGGGTGGCCCGCGGCTCTGTCAGGGCGCCGTCCGCTCCGCAGACCACTGTGTGACTAATCTGCACCGTTACTGCTGGGCGCCCGATTTTCCTCGCAGTCAGCAACGGAGGGGTTAACTAGCAGTTGCCAGGCAGACAGGCCTAAATAAGAGCACGGCCGTGTATCGGAGCATGCGCAGTGGTGACCTCACAGGCGCTCTGGTTACCTGCACAGGTTGTTATTGCGGTGGTTCTAGTGCAGGAGTGGGTGGTGAGCCTGACTGAGGTGAGGGAGGATAAAGAGCTTCATTATTGCTGGGCTGCTCGTGTTCTCCAATGACCGCAGTATATACAAAGCCACAGGCATAACACACTTATATCTATGGACTGCCATTACTGTGTCCATCAGGCACATGTGGTGGGGGCTTGGCCTCAGTATTACAGCTGGTGTGACACATGTCTAGATCATATCAGTGATGTCAGACCTCTTACCTGTCAGCATCTGTGCATCTTCTGTACATTTAGGAGCCTGTGTGATGTCACGTGTGGTCACGCCATATCAGTGTGTCACGTGTGCATCACGCCATATCAGTGGTGTCACGTGTGCATCACACCATCAGTAGTACACATCTGTCACGCCATATCAGTGGTGTCACGTGTGCATCACGCCATATCAGTGGTGTCACGTGTGCTCACCCATATCAGTAGTATCACATGTGCATCACGCCATATCAGTGGTGTCACATGTGCATCACGCCATATCAGTGGTGTCACATGTGTGTCATGCCATATTGGTGGTGTCACGTGTGTGTCACGCCATATCTGGTGCCACGTGTGTGTCACGCCATATCAGTGGTGCACGTGTGTGTCACGCCATATCAGTGTGTCACGTGTGTCACACATATCGGGGTGTCACATGTGTGACATGCCATATCAATAATGTCACATTTGGGTCATGCCATATCAGTGATGTCACATATGCATCATGCCATATCAATGATGTCACCTATTCATCACACCATATCAATGATGTCACCTGTCCATCATGTCATAACAATGGTGGTGTGCCAGGCTGGACCAGCAAATCAAAAAAAGGGCCATGGATGCTGAGAGATAGGGTTGAGGCTCCCTATCATGAATCAAAAAGGGAGTATTTTTGATGCATGATAGTCATGAGAGTGCTTTCCATATTGTCCTGCGAGTGTGGTGACTGTGGTCTGTGTGCAATGCTTTTTTAACATGGTCTTTCTCATGCTGTATAACCTGAGAAAAGATTAGCTAGATACAATAGCAAGATCGGGTTCACCTGTCTCCCACTGCTACTTCCAGAGCCGCCTATGAAGCTAATTGCATATTCACTGCACTGTCAAACAAACAGCCAATCACAGAAGCTCACAGTCTGTGATTGGCTGTTGTAGTCAGGCTGGATTTCCACAATCTGGTTGCCATACACATTAGTGTATGGGTACCTTCTTATGCCACAACCACTGGAGACATTTTTGGTGGCGATATTTCGCCCTGGAATTATCTCCGCCAAATTGCCTAATTGCGGTGTGTATTTCGGGAATTTGGTGGTGATATGTCGCCTCGTTCCGTTCACCTGGTTTTGGAGCACTGCTCTGAAATCGGAACCAGGCGACATTTGGTTTATCGACGTCAAATTCCTGAAGTAGACGCCGCAATTAGGGGGCAATTTGGCGGCGATAATTCCAGGGCGAAATATCACTGCAAAAAATGTCTCCGGTGGTTGTGGCGTGAGAAGGTACCCTATGGCAACCAACCTGCCATCATGGGGTGTTAAATGAATAATTAAAAAAAAATTTGCAGCATTTTAAGTCCAGCCCAATGAAAGCAGACAACTGCGAGATGCCACCCTCAGCTGCCTAATTTACCCTTGGCTGGCAAAAAAAATGCGCCCTATTTTTAATTGCCAGCCAAGGTAAAACTAGGCAGCTGAGGGCTGGTATTCTCAGCGGGGTAGGGCCCATTATTTTAGGCCCCCCCCATGCTAAAGAATAGCCCGCAGCCGCCCCTGAAAATGGCACATTAATAAGAAGCGCAGGCACCAGGCACCTTACTAGGCCCTTTACCAGGCCCTTTCAGCGGCCTTGGTGATGGGTGGCACGCTGGGTAATTATTTATTATTTATTTACAGAGCACCATTTATTCCATGGTGATGTACATGAGAAAGGGTTGCATACAGACAAGTTACAAATATAATGAACAAAGTGACAGACTGATACAGAGGGGAGAGAGGACCCTACCCTTGCGGGCTTACATTCTACAGAGCAATGGGGAGGGAGACAGTAGGTTGTGTCTGCTCGGGTGGTGCTGGATTGCCAGATCCAGTGGTGGTGGAGCGCCGGGTCCAGTGGTGTTGAGGCGGCACTGTGGTCATTACAGGTTGTAGGCTGTTCTGAAGAGATGGGTTTTCAGGTTCTGCTTGAAGGTTCTGAGTGTAGGGACAGTCGGACGTGATGGGGTGCAGAGTTCCAGAGGATGGGGGATGCTCGGACGAAGTCTTGCAGGTGGTTAGATGAGGAACGTACAAGTGTGGAGCAAAGACGGAGGTCTTGGGAGGATCGAAGATTACGAGTTGGATGATATTGGGAGATTAGTTCAGAGATGTATGGGGGGGACAGATTGTGGATGGCTTTGTAAGTCAGTGTTAGTAGTTTGAATTGGATACGCTGGTGAATTGGGAGCCAGTGGAGGGATTTGCAGAGGGGAGACGTGGAGGAATAGCGAGGAGAGAGGTGGATTAGTCGGGCAGCAGAGTTAAGGACAGATCGAAGTGGTGCAAGAGTGTTAGCTGGAAGGCCACAGAGTAGGAGGTTGCAGTAGTCAAGGAGGGAGATGATGAGGGCATGCATGAGTAGTTTAGCAGAGTGGGGGTTGAGGAAGGGACGGATTCTGGCAATGTTTTTGAGATGGAGACGGCAGGAGATGGCAAGGGCTTGGATGTGCGGTTTGAAGGACAATGCAGAGTCAAGTGTTACTCCGAGGCAGCGGACTTCAGGTACAGGGCAAAGTGTGATGTCATTTATTGTGATAGATAAGTCTGGCAAGGAAGGTGTGTGAGATGGAGGAAAGAGGATGAGTTCGGTTTTGTCTACATTGAGTTTTAGGAAGCGGGAGGAGAAGAAGGAGGATATGGCTGATAGACACTCCGGGATTCTGGACAGCAGAGAGGTGACATCTGGGCCAGAGAGGTAGATCTGAGTGTCATCAGCGTACAGGTGATACTGGAAGCCATGGGACTTTATGTGTTGTCCCAGACCAAGAGTATAGCTGGAGAAAAGGAGGGACCCCAGAACAGAGCCTTGAGGGACCCCAACAGAGAGGGGATGGGGTGAGGAGGTTAGGTGGGAGTGGGAGACACTAAATGTGCGGTTAGAAAGATAGGAGGAGATCCACGAGAGGGCAAGGTCAGTGATACCAATGGAAGAAAGGCTCTGTAATAAGAGGCAGTGGTCGACTATGTCGAATGCAGAGGACAGGTCTAAAAGGAGGAGGACGGAGAACTGTCTGTTAGCTTTGGCCCGTGAGTAAGTCGTTAGTAATTTTGGTCAGGGCAGTTTCAGTAGAGTGGTAATAAAGGGGTTAACAACCAGCTTTGTTTTAACAGCTGGTATTAAGCCCGATATTCTTAATGTCAGGGCAAGTTTGAACCAGCCATTAAGAATCTCCAATAAAGGGTTAAAAAAAACACAACACAGAGAAAAAGTTATTTATTAGAAATCCAGAGACAGACTGGGACTCCATCTGTATTACCCCCACGCATCCCTCCAACGATCCTGGTCTTCTGTCTTCTCTCTTCTGTCTTCTCTCATCTGTCTTCTCCTTGAAATAAATCAGCTCTGCTACATCACACAGCAGGGGGCGGACGTCCGCTCCTGTGCTGTGCGCAGGGCCACCATCAGGGCCTCACAGCCCTTACTCCAGTCAGGGGCCCAGTGATTGGCTCGGAGTAGGGGAGGCCCGGCAAGGCTGACACGGCCCCACCCCTTTTATTCCTTGGCTGATCGTCCCAGGGGCAGGGCTCTGGGCGTTAATATCCCCTCCGTTCAGGTTCGGGCCCTGTGTGGCAGTGCGTACTGATTGGCAGTGGGTGGGGTCTGTGTGCAAGCAGCCAATCAGTAGCACTGCCACACAGAGCCCACCCACCATGACCAGATTTACACGTGTGACTGGAGCACTGGCTCCAGAGGGGGGCGCTGCAGGGAGACGCCGACACTTTGATTTGCTGCTCTCCTCACTCTCTCTGTCTGCCGGAGATCATTGTGGGGGCAGGATATTCAACCTCCGACCCGCTCTGCTGCTCCAGCCGCCCTGACAGCCTGTGACCCTCTATCAGTGACTCAGGCTGTGATAAAAGCCCCAGAAGGACGTCAGCAGTGTGAGTATGACCCACTGCTCCATAGTATGTGTAAGGTCACTCTGCAGGGGGGATGTGAGGTGGCTATAGAGGGGTGACATCACTCTCCAGAGAATGTGGGGGAAGGGAGAATAATCACATATACCGTATATACTCGTGTATAAGCTGACCCGTGTATAAGCCGACCCCCCTACTTTTGCCCCCAAAACCTGGGAAAACCTATTGACTCGTGTATAAGCCGAGGGTGGACCCCAGCACAGGTATACAGCCCCCAGCAGTGTGGTATACAGGCCCCCCCAGTGGTAGTATACAGCAGCCTCTCCAGTGGTAGTATACAGCAGCCTCCCCAGTGGCATGTACAGGCCCCAGCAGTATATAGAGCAGCCCCAGTGGTATACAGCAGCCTCCCCAGTGGTATATACAGACCCCACCAGTATATACAGCAGCCCCAGTGGTATACAGGCCCCAGCAGTATATACAGCAGCCCCAGTGGTATACAGGCCTCAGCAGTATATACAGCAGCCCCAGTGGTATACAGCAGCCTCCCCAGTGGCATATACAGGCCCCAGCAGTATATACAGCAGCCCCAGTGGTATACAGCAGCCTCCCCAGTGGTATATACAGACCCCACCAGTATATACAGCAGCCCCAGTGGTATACAGGCCCCAGCAGTATATACAGCAGCCCCAGTGGTATACAGGCCCCAGCAGTATATACAGCAGCCCCAGTGGTATACAGCAGCCTCCCCAGTGGTATATACAGACCCCAGCAGTATATACAGCAGCCCCAGTGGTATACAGGCCCCAGCAGTATATACAGCAGCCCCAGTGGTATACAGGCCCCAGCAGTATATACAGCAGCCCCAGTGGTATACAGGCCCCAGCAGTATATACAGCAGCCCCAGTGGTATACAGCAGCCTCCCCAGTGGTATATACAGATCCCAGCAGTATTACAGCAGCCTCCCCAGTGGTATATACAGGCCCCAGCAGTATATACAGCAGCCCCAGTGGTATATAGCAGCCCCAGTGGTGTGGTATACAGCAGCCCCAGGGGTATATAGCAGCCCCGGTGGTATATAGCACCCCCGGTGGTGTGGTATACAGCAGCCCCAGGGGTATACAGCAGCCCCAGGGGTATATAGCAGCCCCAGGGGTATATAGCAGCTCCAGTGGTGTGGTATATAGCAGCCCCAGGGGTATATAGCAGCCCCAGGGGTATATAGCAGCGCCAGGAGTATATAGCAGCCCCAGTGGTGGGGTATATAGCAGCCCCAGGGGTATATAGCCGCCCCAGGGGTATATAGCCGCCCCAGTGGCATGGTATATAGCAGCCCCAGGGGTATATAGCAGCCCCAGGGGTATATAGCAGCCCCAGTGGTGTGGTATACAGCAGCCCCAGGGGTATATAGCAGCCCCAGGGGTATATAGCAGCCCCAGGGGTATACAGCAGCCCCAGGGGTATACAGCAGCCCCAGGGGTATACAGCAGACCCTAAATGCTGGCACTCGCCCCCCATGCTTGTAAGGGCCCCCCCGCTGCTTAACTTACCAACCCTAGTCTTCTGCACAGCGCCGGTCTTCTGTGCTCCGTCTTCCATGCTCCCGTCCTCGCTGCATCCGGGATCCCCGGCGGTCGCACGATGACGTCATATGCCTGCGACGGCCAGGGACCTCGGATGCAGCCGGACGGGAGCAGCGAGGACGGAGCACCGAGGACCGGCGCTGTGCAGAAGACCGGGGATGGTAAGATAAGCAGCGGGGGCCCTTACACAGAGGGGGGGCGAGTGCCAGCATTTGGGGGCCAGATATGCACTGCTTCCCCCTGCCGCTGATTGACAAGGGGAAGCAGTGCATATATAATGAGCGGCCCCACGTGATGGGGCACTCATACAGCAGCCTCCCCCCGCCTCCTCCAGCCTACCCAGCCCCGGACACAGCCCCCCACCATCGTATTGACTTGTGTATAAGCTGAGGGGGAGACTTTTCAGCCCAATTTTTGGGCTGAAAAACTCGGCTTATACACGAGTATATACGGTACTTATCCTGGAAGATGGAGAGAGGGAGATTTATTGCTAGTGCTGCACATTTTGTTACTGAGTTGGGGGGCTTCATTTTACTGTAAGGGTATGTAAATCACCTAGATAGGAGCTACATAGGAGTATAAGCACATGTACACATTCTTGTAAAATGACATCTTCCATTAAATCACTATCTTTTCATATAATCATAAATTAAGCCCCATTTCCTAGATTATAATCATATACGAGTCATTTCATGTCAAGTGATCCAAAAATGAATATTTTTTTTTCCTGACGTCTTCAGATTTTTTTTATTTTTTGTCTATATGAAGTACAACTTTAGTTAATTACAAAAAAAATGTTTTGAATTTTTTTCTTCATCAGTTATTTTTTACAGATTTTTAAAGTTTTAAAAAAGTGCGAATTTTGGCCTGGCATAGCTTTACATTTTTTTTTATCTCGGGCTAGAAATAAGATAATGAAGCGGGAGAGGCATCATTTTACTCGGAACGTTAACAGCTTTCATTTGATATGTCACAAGACTATGTTTTTTTAATATTTTGTTTGGGAAAAATCAAATTCAAAATTTTGATGCGCAATTGTGAAATAAATGTAAGTTTGAAAATTGTGAAAAAATGCCTGTGTGTTACTTGTGTTCTTGGTTATATTTGTGCAGAGATTCAACTTGGGACCTGTCAAATTTACGGTATATATTTCTTTATTTTATGGTTGTATGAGTTATTACAACTTATTGAATAAAACATTTATATGCAACAAAAAAGAAACACAAATCCCGTAAGTGCCAGGATAAATACATCTTAATCATCAGAACAGAACGCTCAGCATTTTCAACCTGAATGCATTGAACAAACCAAAAGAAAAAAGGTGATCATATCCTCAAGTTTGATTAAACAAGGGGATGCAAGATGGCCGCCGATGGGAGAGGATGCAGATAGAGGAGCTCCTGCAGGCCGCTTACAATCCACATCCATCCGGCCCTTCAGACTGCTGGAATAAACATTAATCGGCTGTCCCGGCTGCTCAATGAGTGGAGGACCCAAATCAGACCACCTGGGGACTGCGGAGGCCTGAAGTAAGCTCTGCGGTCCGGCTCTGCCTGACCGGCCCTGCCTGACCGGCCCTACACGTGCTCCCATCCACCCCATCTGCGGTGCGGGCTGCGCTGCCGCGCGGCTACAGTTAACTTGTGCCCGCGCTGACTGCGGCCGTGCCCGCTCCCATCAGTGGCGGCCCGCCATTACTATCAGCTTTGGGCGCACAGTGGGAGGCCTGGGCACCAGCGGGGAGAGGAGAGGAGACGCCGCTGGACACCGCTGCACACCCTGCACTACAGGGTGAACACCCCGGACCAGGCAGCGGACTGACAGGCTAAGGGAGACGGAGACCCACAGGCCCTGTTCACCAGGACACCAGCAGCAGTCCTCCGGACCCCCGATCCTGCTTGAGGAGGGGACCCTGCAGCAGTGCCATCCCTGAGTCTGCTACCTACTTCACAGGCTCCACAGGGCTGACAGCGAGGATTAATGTGATCCATATCCCAAAAAACGACAGCAAGGTACAGAGATAAAGAGGTGAGGGGTGACAAAAGATTTACTGAAGACCTCCTGGCAAAGAACCTTTTTAAAAGGGTCAAAAAGTTAATGCTATTTACAGTTTGTCTGTGCAGAGATTAGCACAAATTCACATTAAGGCCAGTAGAGGAACAGCTTCTGAGTTACATATATATTGTGAGTGACTCCCCCACTCTATCTAAATTACACTAGTGCCTTTAAATGACTCAACTACACAGCCTAAAACCCTTTACAAAGTTATTTCTGGCTATTGCAGAACAATAGTGCCATCTACTGCATTAAAGTGGAATTCCAGCGGATCATCTAGTTTCACGCACAGATAATTCCCTTGACAGCATTCTAAAGTGACTCATCCCCCACATCTCATCTCAAAACATTTCTCTTATGGGGGAGCGGTCCGGGAGCCGATGAAGCCGGCCACATCTTGCTGAGCTCCTAGCTGTGCCTGAGGTCTGCGGCACGAAGAGATACTTTTGCCCGAAATAGCCCCACATCTTCCGTCCACAATACTTGAGGAGACACCAGAGATGCCCAGGCAGTCGTCCCGGAGGTGCGGGGAGTCCGCACGCCTCACTGACTTCTACCCGCAGGAACGACAACAATCACTGACTCCTAACATGGCGTCCTCCCATTTCTGCTCCTCCCAACCTGCGGCTGGTCTGCCTGGACCCCGGAGCTCCGGGGGCCAGCCAGCGGGGAGAGATGGAGAGACACCGGTGACACGCAACTTTCTTATGGAAGCGATGAATGCTCTCAGACAATCCATACAGGAGGACACCAGGAATATTTTACAAGAGCTGAGAGGAGAAATGTCAGCCCTGGGAGAGCGGACACGGCATATTGAGGAGAAAATGGCGGAATACGCCACAGCTCATAATGAACTGGCAGACGATTACTCTGTCATAGCTGCCGACATGAAGTTAGTAAAGCTGAAATTATGGGATCTGGAAGATAAAGCTAGAGCTAATAATCTGCGTCTTAGAGGTTTCCCTGAGGGAGGTGCTGAGGAGGACTTATGTGAGACAGTGAGTCAATTTCTGCAGAAGCTTCTCCCAGAGACCCCAGGAGATAAACTGCAATATGACAAAGCATATCGCATCCCAAAACCCCCTCACATCAACAAGTCCCTACCGAGAGACGTCCTGGTCTCCTTTTCTACTCTTAAAATAATACAAAAGATGAGACGTCTGGACACCCTCCCGGCACCATACTCTGACATCCAAGCCTTCCCAGATCTCTCCCCTGGAACTCTGGCCCGCAGGAGAGAGTTCGCCCCACACTGTAAAATACTGAGAGACAAAGGGATTACCTATAGCTGGGGCACTCCGGTTAGGGTCAAGTTTCGGTACAAAGGAACGGCACATCTCTTCCTGTCCCCCAGTCAACTAGGAAAGGCTCTCAAACAGTGGAATCTTACTGGAGACCCAGGGCCGTCACCTCAACGCTCACCAGCCTCACAGGGGGGGCATCTATCTTCCCCTCAGGCTCGCCATTCTCCAGCCAGAAACTGAAAGTCTCCCTCTGCTACTACTTGAACTTTTCGGATGAACATTAACATTTACATTTTTTTTTACCTCAGGTCACAACTGGGACCCCAGCTGGGGGAACTTGCCATTTTTTTTTCCAATTGGTTAGGACTCTCTTCCTCTCCGTTGAAGAGACCCCTTGTTGCCAGCCCATTATAGCTGGTTTGGAGCCGAGAAATCTATTTTTTCTTGGCCTGTTTGGGGGAGATTGTATGTTCTACCCCCACATCCCCCCCCCCCCAAGACAGAGAGGTCCCTTTGTACGGACCTGTGCTGATCATCAGATCTACATCTGTGCTTCTTATGTCAAACATGTTCTCCTTTTTTGTCTTTTGTTTTTCTCTGTTTTGGTCCTTCAAGCCTATTTCTAATACCTAGTACCTATATTTCCATCTATTTCTATTTCTATTTCTGATACTCCCTTTCTACCTCCCCCCTCCTTCCTTTATAACCTTGTCCCTTTTCTTTCCCCACTCGCACGGGCTGCCTGCACTGGTCGAAACTTGAAGCCATCATCAGGTAATACCACCAAAGTTTATCTCATTGATTATGAAAATTGTATCTTTCAACGTTAAGGGTTTAAACTCCCCTTTTAAGCGCTCCCTCTTAGGAAAGAAGCTTTGAAGTCCAAGGCAGATATTCTCTGTATTCAGGAGTCGCATCTTTTGAAAACAGACAATCACAGACTACATCATCGTATGTTCCCCACAGCATACTTCGCGAATTCAACGGGCAAGAGGGCCGGGTGTGCATTTTTATTAAGCACTCTTTAGCGTTTACTCTGGTCGGAGCGGATGTCGACCCAGCTGGCAGATTCATTGTGCTCTCTTGTGTGATATCTGGAGTTGCTCACACTCTGGTAAACGCATATTCACCAAATGAGGGTCAGGTGAAGTTCCTCAGGATGTTGTTGGACAGGGTTCCTACTAACTCGGGAGGATTTAAAGTTATTTGCGGCGACTTTAACCTGGTCCAAAACAAGTTCCTAGATAGATCTCGTGGGGCACCTGGGGCTGGCAGAGAAGCGGGACCTGTGTGCAGGGAATACCTTCTCCATGACCCTTGGAGGTACCTGCACACAACAGAAAGAGATTACTCTTTCTACTCGCACAGGCACAGGTCGTATTCCAGATTGGATTATTTCCTGGTAGATGATAACACACTCACGGCCTGTGCCTGTGCTGAGATTGGACTCATAACGTGGTCTGACCATGCCCCGGTGTCCCTCGATCTGGCAGTGCACTCCCGCCCCACTCCACCGGGATCATGGAGATTGAACCTCGCTCTTCTGTCTGATGACGGCCTTGTGGAGGACATTAAGACCCGCATAATTGAATATTTTAAACTTAATGACAATGCCTGCGTCTCAGATCAGACCCTTTGGGCCTCTCATAAGGCCTTTGTCAGAGGCCTATTCCTCCAGAAGGCTGCACAGATCAAGAGAAGACGTGAGAAAGAGAGGACTGAACTACTTAACCGACTCTCCAACTTGGAAGCGGAGAATAAGCGTAACCCCACCTTCACACTGGCCTCTCAATTGACGTCAACTAGAATGCAGTTGAGGGCACTTCTCTTGTCACACCATGAGAGAGCTTTACGCCTATCCAAATCGGCGTTTTATGAGTCTGGAGATAGGGCGGGCACCATCCTAGCTAGACGCTTAAAAAAGAGAACTGCTCGCTCTACGATAGATAACATCAAAGACAAAACAGGCCGGGTAGTGAGAAACCCCATTGATATAGCGACAGTGTTCCAACAATATTATTCAGATCTTTATAATCTACAACATGACGTCGAGACTCCCAAGCCCACCCCTCAGCTGATTGAGAACTTCCTGGAGGGGTTGAGCCTGCCCTCAGACCTGGAATATTTGAGTCTCCCTTTTTCCTTGGATGAGGTCACCTGGGCAATCAGGGATACCAAGCTTCACTCGGCCCCTGGCCCGGATGGCCTACCCAATGAGTACCTGCAGACTTTTAGAGAGGCATTGGCGCCATACCTCCTACGGACTTTCCAGCAGTGGAGGGACACGGGCACGATCACCCCCCTTCAACTCCAAGCTACAATAATCACAATCCCTAAACCAGGCAAAGCCCCTGACCTCCCTGGGAGTTACCGACCCATCTCCCTTCTGAACTGCGATCTTAAGATCTTCGCTGCGGTTCTTGCGTACAGACTAAGGGGAGTGGTACCTAAACTAATAAATCTGGATCAGGTGGGTTTCGTGGCTGGGAGACAGGCGAAGGATGGGACGAGAAGAATGGTGGATCTCGTGGGGTCCATGGGGCTGCGGGGGACCCCCGGTGCATTCCTGTCTTTAGATGCAGAGAAGGCGTTCGACAGGGTGCACTGGGGCTACCTGGAGGTGGTCCTTCGAAGGTTTGGCATTGTGGGCTCCTTCTTGAAGGCGATTCTATCCCTATACTCCAACCCCAATGCCAGAGTTTTCACATCTGGCTTCCTCTCGCCTGTCTTCCAGATTCCGAACAGAACTCGCCAGGGATGCCCGCTGTCACCTGTGATTTTCACCCTGGCAGTGGAGCCCCTGGCTGAGAAAATCCACTCTGCACAGGACGTGTCGGGTGTTCGGGTGGGTGGAGATGTCCATACCATTGGTCTGTACGCTGATGATATTATCATCACCTGCACGGAGGTGTCTCGGTCTCTCCCAGCAGTCATGCGCATCTTGAGGGGCTACTCGATGGTTTCGTTCTACAAATTGAACTCGGCTAAATCAACTATTCTCCCACTGGGAGTTCCAGACTCGGAAATAGCTGCTCTCACGGAGATTTTGCCGTTTTTGTTGGTCTAGGGGTGGCATACCCTATCTTGGGATCACACTGGCACCCGCCGACCAACTAGTGCGACTTAATTATGAGTCACTATTATCGAGAGTCCTTTCGGATGTAACTGCATATGGTGCTAAGACCCTGTCTTGGATTGCTCGATTACACGCCTTTAAAATGATGACTTTACCTAAGATAATATATGTATTTAGGTGTGTCCCTGTTAGGATCCCCAAGGCCCTGTTAACTAAATTGCAGAGCGCAATCAATGCATTCATTTGGGCTTACAAGATCCCACGCGTGGCCAGGGAGACGATGTATGCTCCGATGGGGAGGGGGGCATGGGAATGCCATACATTTTAGAATACCACAAGGCTATAGTCCTGGAGGAGGCTGGGTCTTGGTGGCGTAGCCCTGACCATCTCAGATGGGTCTCTATTGAGACTTCTCACCTGAGGAATGGCACTCTGGGGGACCTCCTGTTGGCGGAGTCAGTTCGGCCAGTCGCTCAGACTCGTCAGCTCGAGACTTCCCAAGCCCTCTTACACTGTTGGAGGTCGGTGCTGCGGGCCTGGACTCGTGCTCCACCGGAGAATGTGCCTATTCGGGCGTTGCGCCTCCTTGTCCCATCAATCCAGACGAAGACCTGGGAGGATATGGGATTGGGGTCCCTGGGAGACTTTTGCCAGGAAGGGACTTGGCCCACGTTTGAGTCCCTTTGTAGATGGTTCCCTGAATGTCGTTCGGCATTTTTACAATTCTCCCAAATAGACCATCTTTTGCGTAGGGCCTTGTACGTCCCACTTCCTGGGCTCCCCCCCCCCCGTTACCGTTTCTCCTTAGTGCTGTTCAAACAGATCCCCCTAAACCTCGAATGATGTCCAGAATTTATAGAGGATTAGTATCCGTGGCTAGCGAGATGAAACTCCCATACATGAGAAAATGGGAAGGGGACCTTGGGTTCACCTCGGAAGTCGAGGACTGGCACGCAGCATCTAGAGAAGTGGGCAGGTCCACCAGATGTGTAAATCATCTTGAAAACATAAAGAAGATCCATCTTAGATGGTACCTCTCTCCTGTGCGCATTGCCCACTTCACCAAAGGCCAGTCCCCGCAGTGTTGGAGACTGTGTGGAGAGAGGGGTAATCTAGCGCACATGTGGTGGTCCTGTCCGAACATACGTCCCTTTTGGACTTTGGTCCAAAGCTTAATCCACTCAGTCACGGGAATTAGACAAGATTTAACATCGCAGCTGGCAGTTCTGAATATTGGTATTCAAGATCTTCCCATCCCGCTGAGAGGGACAGTATCATATTCTCATTGCTGCCCGTCTGTGCCTAGCCGCAAAATGGAAAGCTCCCTCCTCTCCTTCCTTAACTGAATTGCTCCATAGGATCAATTGGATCTTTCACCAGGAATATCACTTAGCATTAAATGGGTCGACCAGACGGGCGATTCACGTTAGATGGAGTGTTTGGGCCTCCCACCCAGGAGCTGCATCGGTCCCATGGGGCCTTCTCCAGCCCTCTTGCCCTGCGGGCCCACCAAGTTAGTAGAAATGGTTAGAAGAACCGGTCTCCCTTGTGAGATGCCTGCCCAGAGGAAGTCATCACACATAGTGTTTTCAGTTTAATCGGATCCTTAGATACCCTACATATAATCAGAGAGTTGATCATTCCTCGGCTGGTGCGGCAGTCATTGCGAGTTTCCCTCCCTCCCCTTCTCGCCCCCATCCCTGGTTCCGAGCACATCCCCCCTCTCTTCTTCCCTTTCTCTTATCTCTTTAATTTCTTTATCCCCTTTATGACCTTTGATTGTTATATTCTGGTATTTTATATTGTCTTTCTGAATATTTTCCCGGATATGATTCCGACAGAGAACCACTACAGTTATGTATGTTTGTTGCTGAATTTATGCAAAAAATTTTTTTCTTTCAATAAAAACTCAATGTTTAAAGGGAACCAACCACCCCCAATGACCCCCCCGGACTATTAATATCAGTCCCTACACACAGCACATACATGTGCTGCAATGATTTTTGCTAAAAAAAAACGGTTTTTAAAACTTAAGATAATGCTTTTGAAAGTTTAAAACGAAGGGACGGTTGGGCGTTACTTATCTGTGTGAAAAGCCGGGTTGCAGCTGTCAGTCATCCCCCCCGTGTCCCGCAGCAGCAGTAACGGCCAGCCCTTTGCAGCGTCACAGCCCTGTGCACGGGCTCGCATGCCCGTGCACACGTCATCATCTACAGCCGGGTTGGGAGCGCGCGCTCTGACTTCCTGCGCTCGGCTGTAGAAGTCAGAGCGCGCGCTCCCAACCCGGCTGTAGATGATGACGTGTGCACGGGCATGCGAGCCCGTGCACAGGGCTGTGACGCTGCAAAGGGCTGGCCGTTACTGCTTCTGCGGGACACGGGGGGATGACTGACAGCTGCAACCCGGCTTTTCACACAGATAAGTAACGCCCAACCGTCCCTTCGTTTTAAACTTTCAAAAGCATTATCTTAAGTTTTAAAAACCGGTTTTTTTAGCAAAAATCATTGCAGCACATGTATGTGCTGTGTGTAGGGACCAATATTAATAGTCCGGGGGGGTCATTGGGGGTGGTTGGTTCCCTTTAAAAAGTTTGATTAAACAAGATTAAAAGAACCAAAAATGTTAACCCCTATTTATACATGTAAATTTGTTTTCTATTATATCACTAAACATGACATTTATGAAGTGTTCTATATGAAGTACAACTTTAGTTAATTACTAATAAATTTTTTTCTTCATCAGTTAATTTTTTACAGATTTTTAAAGGTTTAAAAAAAACGTGAATTTTGGCCTGGTATGGCTTTACATTTTCTATCATATCTCGGGGTAGAAATAAGATAGAGAAACAAAATAAACACCATTCTACTCAGAACTGTCAAGGCTTTCCCCAGATATGTAAAAAGAGTATCTTTGTTAATTTTTTACCCATGCGATCGTAAACTCAAAATTTTAAAAACACATTTCCGAAAAATCGGCATAATTTAAAATTTTCCAAAACTGCCAATGTGTCTGCTATGCTCTTAGCCTCATCTGTACCAAATTTCAAGTTGGGATCGCGATGGGATCATATTTTAAAATATTTAACTATTATAGTGTCAATTCGAAAATCTTGAATTCAGATTTGTTCAGCCTGTGGTCTAAAAGTGTGGGGCCTATATTCACCAAATAATCCATGATTTTTAGACATTACTGTATTATTTTGATATGTTACAGATTAGAAGCAGGAGAGGACATATAGGAGAAAGCTTTGTTAGGGCTCAACCTGAGAATGAACAATATTGCATTGAATATTGTACAAACCAGGACTACGAAGAGGAGGAGAGTTTGTTAAAACATCGGTTACAGGAAGCAAAACCCATCAAAGGGACTCAGCAATACCACACTTTCATTCCATGTAGTGAAACAGAAATAAAAACAAGGATGTTTTCATTCAGTAAAGACAGTGAAGTCCATGAAGTGGTAGAAGGTGGCACAAGATTGGCAATGGATGACATAACTGGCTATGTGACCTGTGAATATGGTTGGCGCTGGTGGCTGGCTACTGTACTCTCCAAAGACTGTGAAAATGAAGAAGTAGAATTATTTTTATTGCATCTTTATGGTCCACACCATCATTTGTGTATCCAAGAAAGCCAGACATTTTAAAATTGCACAAAAGTCAGATAATAACTCAGGTGGAGCCAAACACAGTGACAGGCCGTACATACTGTGACACAAAAGGAAATGGCGATTGCTAGTAAGCGCTTATGGACAAAATTGCATTTCACCCACTAGAAGGGACAAATTGATGATAAAAGTCCATTTTAAAAACATACTATTAATTGTTTGATTAGTTCATGTTTTATAGAATGATGATTTAACTACTGTACTATTCTTATTAAACACTTAATAAATGACATGTTTAGTGATATAATAGAAAACAAATTTACATGTATAAATAGGGGTTAACATTTTTGGCTCTTTTAATCTTGTTTAATCAAACTTGAGGATATGATCACCTTTTTTTTTCATCAAATTCAATAAGTTGTAATAACTCATACAACCATAAAATAAAAAATATATAAATTTGACAGGTCCCAAGTTGAATCTCTACACAAATATAACCAAGAACACAAGTAACACACAGGCATTTTTTCACAATTTTCTAACTTACCGTATATACTCGTGTATAAGCCGAGTTTTTCAGCCCAAAATTTGGGCTGAAAAGTCTCCCCCTCGGCTTATACACGAGTCAATACGGGGGGGGGCTGTGTCCGGGGCTGTGGAGGCTTCAGGAGGCGGGGGGGGGGGGGCTGCTGTATGAGCGGCCCCGTCACGTGGGGCCGCTCATTAAATATGCACTGCATCCCCCTGTCAATCAGCGGCAGGGGGAAGCAGTGCATATAGCCCCCAAATGCTGGCACTCGCCCCCCCTTGTAAGGGACAATCCCCCCCGATGGTTATATTACCATTCCGGACTTCTGATCCGTGCCGCTCCTCGCTGCTCCTCGCTGCTCCGTCCGTCCGTCTTCTACATCCCGGATCTCCGGCCGTCGCAGGCATGTGACGTCATCGCGCCGGGGATCCCGGATGTAGAAGAAGGACGGACGGAGCAGCGAGGAGCAGCGAGGAGCGGCGCGGATCAGAAGTCCGGAATGGTAAGAGAAGCGGGGGGGCCCTTGCAAGGGGGGGCGAGTGACAGCATTTGGGGGCTGCTGGGGACCCCCAGGGGGCTGCTGGGGACCCCCTGGGGGCCACTGTGTACCCCCAGGGGCTGCTGGGGACCCCCAGGGGGCTGCTGGGGACCCCCTGGGGGCTGCTGTGTACCCCCAGGGGGCCGCTGGGTACCCCCAGGGGCCGCTGGGTACCCCCTGGGGGCTGTTGGTACCCCAGGGGGCTGTTGGTACCCCCAGGGGGCTGCTGGTACCCCCTGGGGGCTGTTGGTACCCCCTGGGGGCTGTTGGTACCCCAGGGGCTGTTGGTACCCCCAGGGGCTGTTGGTACCCCAGGGGGCTGCTGATACCCCCAGGGGGCTGCTGGTACCCCCAGGGGGCTGTTGTGTACCACCTGGGGGCTGTTGGTACCCCAGGGGGCTGTTGGTACCCCCAGGGGGCTGTTGGTAACCCCAGGGGCTGTTGGTACCCCCAGGGGGCTGCTGGGTACCCCCAGGGGGCTGCTATATGTACCCCTGGGGGCCTGCTGTATACCACTGGGCTGCTGTATACTACCACTGGGGCTGCTGGGGCTCTGTATACTACCACTGGGGCTGCTGGGGAATCTGTATACTACCACTGGGGCTGCTGGGGAATCTGTATACTACCACTGGGGCTGCTGGGGCTCCTGTATACTACCACTGGGGCTGCTGGGGCTCCTGTATACTACCACTGGGCTGCTGGGTCTCCTGTATACTACCACTGGGGCTGCTGGGCTCTGTATACTACGATGGGCTCTGTATACTACCACTGGGGCTGCTGGGCTCCTGTATACTACCACTGGGCTGCTGGGGCTCCTGTATACTACCACTGGGGCTGCTGGGGCTCCTGTATACTACCACTGGGGCTGCTGGGGAATCTGTATACTACCACTGGGCTGCTGGGAATCTGTATACTACCACTGGGGCTGTGGGGAATCTGTATAACTACCACTGGGGCTGCTGTATACTACCACTGGGGAGGCCTGTATACCACACTGCTGGGGTCTGTATACCTGTGCTGGGGTCCACCCTCGGCTTATACACAGTCAATAGGTTTTTCCAGATTTTTGGGCAAAAGTAGGGGGGTCGGCTTATACACGGGTCGGCTTTATACACGAGTATATACGGTACATTTATTTCACAATTGCGCATCAAAATTTTTAATTTGATTTTTCCGAAACAAAATTAAAAAAACATAGTCTTGTGACATATCAAATGAAAGCTGTTACCGTTCTGAGTAAAATGATGCCTCTCCCGCTTCATTATCTTATTTCTAGCCCGAGATAAAAAAATGTGAAGCCATACCAGGCCAAAATTCGCACTTTTTTAAAACTTTAAATATCTGTAAAAAATTAACTGATTAAGAAAAAAATTCAAAACTTTTAATTTGTAATTAACAAAAGTAGTACTTCAAATAGAAAAAAAATAAAAAAAATCTAAAGACGTCAGGTAAAAAAAAATATTCATATTTAGATCACTTGATATGGAATGACCCATTGACGCTATGAATAGTAAAATATTTTAAAATATGATCCCATCGTGGTCCCAACTTGAAATTTGGTACAGATGTGGCTAAGAGCAAAGCAGACATATGGGCAGTTTTTGAAATATTTAAATGATGCCGATTTTTCATAAATGCATTTTAAAGTTTTGCGCTTGCGATCACATGGGTAAAATATTAACAAAGATCCTCTTGTGACATATCTGGTGAAAGCCTGTACAATTCTGAGTAGACCGGTGTTTATTTTGTCTCTCTATCTTATTTCTAGCCTTAGTTATGAGGAGAAATGTAAAGGCAGGCAACACCGAAATTCACACTTTTTTCGAACTTTGAAAATCATTTTACAAAAAAATAAATTTTTGAAAAAAATTTTCTTTTCACATTTTGCATTGTCTGACATGCTATTATCAAATAACAAAATCTCAAAAGAATTAAAAATATAGAGGTAATAATCATTGGTTCACTTGACATGGAATGGCCCGTACTAATGTCCCCTCCCCACTGGAGTATAATCGTACAATAATGCATGTCCCCCTTCCCCCCCACACACTACAGTATAATCACACATTAAGGCTATATTCACTTTCAGCGTTTTGGCTGCGTTTTGTGAGGATCCGTTTTTGGGACAGATACTGCAGGATCCTCACAAAGCACAACGTCCTGTGTGTGAATGCTGCTGCGCTATTTACTCACCTCACCGAGCCCCCATGGTGATCTTCAACGATGTTCTGTCATCCCTAGAGGCCGCAGTGTTGCTGCCTCTAGGACCCTGCGCAGGTGACTGAGTGATGTTGCTCGGTTACATGGTGCAGTCCCAGGTCTTTCCGCAGGTCTCGCAACCTCAGTATGAGGGGACATCGCTGGAGATCACCTGGGGGAGCGCAGCAACATGAGTAAAAAGCGCATGCAAAAAGCGCCCAAGAAGTGACAGTTCATTCTTGTTATGGATCCGTTCTTGAGACCAAAAGCTGATCTGTAAAAAGCGCAGTGTGTGAATGCCAAATTGTGCAATGCACTGACTTGGCTGGGACAGAATGTCACTGCATTTCAATGCACTAGCGGATCCGTAAAGAATGCAGGAATAACAGTGGAATAACGCACCATGTGAATGTAACCAAACATGTATACTTTTACTGTTATCGAAGTAGTGAAAAAGAATTCAAAAGTTTGTAGAAAAAACAAATTGCGCTTTTGCGCCATGTTCCATGACCTGTAATGTTCTAATTTTTCGGGGTCTGGGGCTTTGTGAAGGCTTATTTTTTTCATCTTGAGCTAACGTTTCTAATGATACCATTTTTTGATAGATTGGATGTTTTGATTGCCCATTATTGCATTTTATCAGTGTTGCGGTGACAAAAAAAAAACGTAATTATGTCGTTTGGACTATTTTCGTTACGCAGTTTACCAATCTGATTAATTGCTTTTATATTTTCATATAAACTCCCTGCTTACTGGCGCTCCTATTATCAGTAAGCAGGAAGGTGGAAGGTAACTCATGCGGCTTGTGAATAAGTCGGCTCATTCATAAGCCGCTGTGATTTCGGCGTTGCTCAGCATTGCTATAGTAACCGCTTATTTGGTTACTATAGCAACGAGGTCAGCGGTGACGTCACATCTTACCACCCACAGTATCATTCACTCATCACACAGCACGGGAGCAGAATTTCGCCCCTTGCTGTGTGATGTAGCAGTGCTGATTCATTTCAAGGAGAAGACAGAAGAGATAAGACCGACGACCAGGATCGTTGGAGGGATGCGTGGGGGTAATACACATGGAGTCCCTAAGGCTGCCTTCACATTAGCGTATGTGAACGCAGCTTATGCTGCGTTCCTATACGCAGTGAAACGCATGCGCACTGCGTTCCTATGTTTAACATAGGAACGCATAGTGCCTGCGTTTGTCAGCGTTTGCTGCGTTCGGATGCGGACGATATCTGCTCAATCCGGGGTCCAGCGTTCGCACCGGGACGCAGCATGTTGCATTTTTTGTGCACTCGGGGACCTTGGAAAATCATCAAGCGTCCCCAAGCGCACAAAAAAAGCATTGTCGTCAATGGGTCCGCAGTGTTCTGCGCTTGACATCGCAGGAGAACGCTGCGGACCCATTGAAAAATCTCCCCGGTGGCCGCCAGTGATGTCCCGGAGTTTACACGGCGGCCGGGAGGAGGAGATCTCTTGCCCTGATCTCCGCCCCCGGGACACCGCCGATTGGCTGCCGGGCTGCACAGTGATGTAGTATCCGCAGGCGGACATTCTCCGCTGCGGGACACTATCAAAATGACAACCGCGTTTGGACTGCGATGGGGGTCGCTGGGACATCATTATCTGATTGCTGGTGAGCTGTCAAACAGGCAGACTCACCAGCGATCAAGGACCAGCAAGAATGCTGGTATCCAGGGTAATTAAGCAGAGCGCTGCGCTTAGTTACCCGATGTTTACCCTGGATACCAGCGTGTGCTGTGCGGCGCTGAGAGGTAGTTGATCGTTGGTCTCCCGCTATCACACACGCCGTGCTGGCCGCCCAGCGGAAGACCAACGATCAAAAAATGGCCCTGGCCATTATACCAACAATCAGCGATCAGCGAGCTGATTGCTGATCGTTGCAAGGTGTCACATGCAGCGACATCGCCACGAGGTTGCTGCAACGTCATAAGTTGCAGCGACATCCTTAACAATGTTGGTACGTGTAAAGCCAACTTAACAGACACGTATGTATACACCGAATACACACAGTATTTATACATCGAGCACACATATATGTAAACATCGAGCTCACACATCCATTATTACCTGTCTGTGTCATTCAGGACAGCTCCTCGGGGAAAAGACACTCTTTGTAACCACTCATCCTCTGACAAAGAGATGGGGATTCTGAACACAGGACTCCTTGTATTGATTAAAAATTACCTTCAAGTGTTTAATAAAATAGGATTTACAAACTGGAGAGTCAGTAAGAAAAATGTTTTCATACGATAGATGTAATCTTTAGCAAAGATTGTTATATTCTTCATACTATAGTTTTTTTAACACATAAAAAAGTTACATTTGAATAAATCACGATCCTGGTGGTCTTAATGCCCCGTCACACGGGGCGACATCGCCGCCAATTACATAGGCCACGCCCCTACGTCGCCTATGGCGGCGACATTGCCCCTACGTCGCCTCATGTAAAGGGGCGATGTCGCCGCCGCCGGGAGGTCGCCTGGTTTCAGAGCAATGCTAGCGACCGATCTGGGTCGATGTGCATACATCGCCCCATGTAACCGGCCGCCGGCGACCTATCAGGCGATGGGAGCCATATGCTCCCATTGTCCTGCATCGCCGCTGGGGTTTTCAGACACCCCCGCAGCGATGCCACCTGTCAGCTCGCCGGCGCGGCGCTGGAGATGTCGCCCCATGTAAATGGTGGATGGTGACACTGGCGGGGTGCCAAAAACGTGCGTCCAGAATTAAATAAACATGACTAATTTTCTTCAAAAACAGCGCCACCCCTGTCTACAGGTAGTGTGTGATATTGCAGCTCAGCTCAATTGAAGGAAATGGGCCTATGCTGTAATACCACATGTGACCTGTAGACAGGTGTGGCGCTGTTTTTGAATAAAAGTAGTAAAGTTTTAGTAATCCTGGACATCTCTTTTTATGCCTTGTAAGTTCTGCTTTACAACTGTCTACAAATTGAGGAATTAAAGGGAACCTGTCACCTAGTTTAGCCCCCTAACCTATCACTACCTGTCCCTGCAGCTTCCTACTACATTACTGTCTGAGCTAAATGTGCAAAAAGCGATTTATATACTTACATATTCCTAGCCGTGTGGGAGTTCCTAGCCGGCTGGCTAACGGGTGAGCGGTCTCCCAAGGGCTCCGTCCCCTTCCTGCCTCACTGCTGCAATCACGCCCTGGTAGGTGTGATCGGCCATTCAGGAGCACGCTCCTGATTTAAAATTCCCGCCTCCTTCTTCCGAGTATGACGCGCTGCCGATTGTGGCATGTCATTTGCAGTCCTGCGCAGTATGTTGGGTGTATTGGGTGTACAGGCCGGCTTCAAATGCACACTGCGCATGCTCCATTGCCAGCCCGTATGCGAATACACCCACACTGCGCAGGAATGGAAATGACGCTCGGCTGGAAGTACGTCATACCCAGAGGAAGGAGATGTGAATTTTAAATCAGGGCGCACTTCTGAATAAATGATGACGCCCACTGGGACGTGATTGCAGCAGCGAGGCAGGGGGGAGAGCGGACCCGGAGAGACTGCCCACCCGACGTCCAGCCATCTAGGAATGCCCACCCGACGGCCAGCCATCTAGGAACACCCACCCAACCGCCAGCCATCTAGGAACGCTCAGTCGACCGCCAGCCGGTTAGGAACACCCACATGGCTAGGAAATTGTAAGTTTATAAATGGCTTTTTTATACTTTTGTAATGCACATTAGATCACAGAGGGATGGTTAGTAATGTAGTAGGAAGCTGCAGGGACAGGTATGTGATAGGTTAGGGGGCTAAGCTATGTGATATGTTCCCTTTTAAGGAGGTCCCCTGACCCTAATTACACCATGTGAAGATTGAAGCCTGAGGAGGGCACTCCTGCTGCTATAATTAAGGGTACTGTCACAACTTGGCGACGCTCCACTGGATCCCGACAAACGATTACAACCTGGTAGGGAATCACCCCGTGTGTCGCTACTTGGTCGCTGGTGAGATGTCAAGCAGTCAGATCTCACCAGCACACAGCAACGATACGGCGGTCGTTGGGAACCTGTCACTCTCGGGCGCAGTGTTGAGGTCTTTGTCCCTGTCAAACACAGCGATGTACGCTGCCCAGCGGGAGCACGACGCCTAAAAAATGGTCCAGAACGTTTGTCACGATCAGCGATCTCACAGCAGGGGTCTGGTTGCTGCTACGTGTCACACATAGCGAGATCGCTGCTGAAGTCATTGTTGCATCACAACACTTGTGTCTCAGCAGTGATCTCGCTAGCGATCTCATTTAGTGTGACGGGGCTTAAGGCTATTAAAAGGATTTTACACCTTTCACCACTGAACGACTTTTTGTTTTTGTTTTTTCCTCAACTCTTTTAACCCCTAGACGACAGCCTTACGTCTCTAGACGTCGGCTGTCGTTACCCCCGTGTTTGGAGTGAGCTCCGGCGTGGAGCTCACTCCAAACCTCCCACATCTCAGCTGATCTCACTAGCTGAGATGTCGGAGAAACAGCACCAATCGGTCCCGCCACCGATCGGCGCTGTTTAACCCCTTAGATCCCGCCATCAATCTCTGAGAGCGGGATCTAAGGGAGCCGGAGCGTGCAGCGCGCGCTTACCGGGCTCCAGGGGAGATCTCGCGATAGTATCGCGGGATCTCCCGTACTGATGTCACAGGCCAGGGTCCTGGCTTGACCCTGGAACCTGTATGGAGAATTTCCTGCTTGTGGTTGGCAGAGGCTGCCAACCACAACAGGTCCGCGATTCTGACACATACAGAGGAGCTGCAGCTCCTCTGTATGTGTCAGAAGCGATCGGACTGTGCAGCAGGGTGCCTCTCTATGGGGCAGTGTAAAATTAAGAATTAATAAACAAATAAAGTTTTTACAAAGTTGAAAAAAAAAAAAAAAACATAAAAGTTCAAATCACCCCCCTTTTCTCCCATCCACAATAAAAGTATTAAAAAATTAAATAAAATACACATATTTGGTATCGCCGCGTTCAGAATCGCCCGATCTATCAATATAAATAATCAAATAATGAGAGCCGTAAACTGCGTAGCGCAAAAAATGGTTCAAACGCCAAAATTACGTTTTTTTGGTCGCTGTAACAATGCTAAAAAATGCAATAACGGGCGATCAAAACAGCGCATCCACCCAAGTATGGTGTCATTAAAAACTTCAGCTCAAGACGCAAAAAATAAGCCGTCACCCAGCCCCAGATCCCGAAAAATGAGGACGCTACGGGTCGCAGAACATGGCGCAAAAAGTGCAATGTTTTTTTTTTTTCATGCTTTTGATTTTTTTTTCCACCACCTAGATACCAGTAAAGGTATACATGTTTGGTATCTACAAACTCGTACTGACCCGAGGCATCGCACCGTCATGTCGGTTTTACCATATAGTGAACACGGCGACTAAAAAATCCAAAAAACAAACGTGTAATTGCACTTTTTTTGCAATTTCACTGCACTTGGAATTTTTTTGCAATTTCCCTGTACATTAAATGGTAAAACAAATTATTGCATCTGAAAGTACAACTCGTCCCGCAAAAAACAAGCCGTCATATGTCTATATTGACGGAAAAATAAAAACGTTATGGCTCTTGGAAGCCGAGGAGCGAAAAAACGAAAATGAAAAATGACAAATTTCTTCGTCATTAAGGGGTTAAGTATCATAACTTTTTTATTTTTCCTTCCACATAGCCGAATGAGGACTTGTTCTTTATGGGACGAGTTATACTTTTGAATGACACCATTCATGCTACCACAAAATATACTGGAGACAGGGATAAAAATTCCACGTGCACTGAAATTCCAAAAAAAGTGCAATTCCACAATGTTTTTTTTGAGTTTTTTATTTACCATGTTAACTATATGGGAAAAGTGACTTAATAAGATGATTATCTAGGTCAGTATGATTAAGCAGATACTAAACATGTTTTTTTTATTTCAATGACGAAAAAAAACAGACTTTTGTAAAAAAAAAAAATGTGCTTTAGTCGCTATTTTCCGAGACCTGTAACATTCTCATTTTTGAAGACATGGGGCTATGTGACGGCTTACGGTACTTTTTGAGCCCTGAGCTAACATTTGTACTAATACCATTTTGGGGCAGATACGATGTTTTAATCACCTTTTATTGCATTGTATTGTAACTTTGTGGTGTCCCAGAAAACTTAATTCTGGCATTTTTATTTTTTTCCCTAATACACCTTTTTTTCTGGTCATCATAATGGGAGACCCAGACAATGGGGTTTAGGGCACTGCCCTCCGGAGGTCACACTAGGTACTACAAGTTTGTAGACACCGCCTCCTCCGCTTATAAACCCCTACCGCAGGGAACATCCTCAGTTTTAAACTTAGTGTGCTCGGAGGATCACGCTGTGCTTGCACTTCACTGCATTCTCACTACTTACGTGATGGCGTCTGAAGACAAGGTAATATGGTCCTGGTCGGGACCTGCGTCAGCCTCCCCGCTCACCCTTGTGGCACACGCTGGTGGAGGTACCGGAGGGCCTAGAGCCTGGACACTTGGTGTTCTCCCGGTACGCTGTCGCGCTCCTTTCCATCCCTCTCTGGGGGGCTCTGGAGAGTGGGAGATGGGAGCCTTGCACAGCTCCGCTCCGTCCGAGGCCTCCCTAAATGGTGCTTACAGACCGGACTGGAGCCAGCCCAGTCCGAGGTCTCCCTAAATGGTGCTTACACTCCGGACTGGGCTGAACCCCCGTCCGAGGCCTCCCTAAATGGTGCTTACAGACCGGACCGGCACTGAGGCACCTTGTGTGTCTCCTGTGTGCCTGGGGGTAGTGTCTGTCACTTTATGTGTCCTGACACTCAGACCGCGCGTTACCCTCGGGTCCGCGGATCTGGAGGTGTACCCAGTGCTGGGGTCACCCTGGCTGACCGCCCTGTGTGTCACAGGGGCTGAGGCCGTAGACTGCTGATCTTTGGATGTAATTGCAGTCTGTGTGTGTGTAATGTGTTTTTTACACTATTTTCCCGCGCTGCGGGCTCCAGCACCTCCATTATGAGGCTGCCTGGAGGAGAGGAGGCAGCCCTTGCGGTGACGTCACCGGGGGGCGTGTGTGTGTGCTTCCCGCGTGTTCTCGGCGCCGCCCACGACTTTACTGGCGGCGGCCATCTTCTCCCTCACTTCCCGGCTGGGATCTACGGCAGCGCGTGTCTGCACTTCAGAGGGAGACCGGAACTCGCGGAGGTCACACACACACACCGCTTCCTCCCACCGCTTTACTGCGGTCGGTAAGCCACCGGGATTCCCGGTTTGTTTGTCTGTACGACTTGGCTTATACTTCCCCTACTGTGGCTATGTCCTCAGTTAGGAAGCTTGCTGCTAAGGCGGCGGATGCCACCATTACCTGTTCCACATGCAATGGTACACTGGTGGAGGGGTCCTGCAATAACTGCGGACGCCCAGAAGCCCGAACTGGCACTGCTGAGGCAGCAGCTCCGGCGCTGTATCCTGAGATTCAGGTGATCCCAGGACCATGGGAAACGCAGAATAGGATTAATGAATCCCTGCTGTCCCAGATGTCCTCCATGTCGCAGTCACTGGAGGCACTTCATAGGAGACTGGAAAACCCAGCTACTCCTTCCAGTTACCCCCGGGTGTCTCCCTCTTCTGCTGTGAGACCCCTTAAGCGAGCTCGTCGTGAGGAGTCACCCGAGCTCCAGGCTCTCTCTGAGGAGGAGCGTTCCTCTGATGGTGAGGAAGATGATGGGGGGTCTACTCTCGGGTCTGTGTCTGAACCTCCAGATGGGGTGGAGGATCTGGTGTCCTCCATCAATGAGACCTTACGTCTCGTGACTCCCCCTGAAGAGGTTATCGTGCACCCGAAGGAGGTCTATCAATGGCTACGGCCAGAGGCTAGACCAAGTGGCTCTTTCATGGACCACACTAATTTTGGAAGGGTGGTTAGAGCACCCAGGTTACATCCTGGGCGGCGCTATGTCCGTAAACCTAAGGACAATCGCTTCCCCTTCTCCCAGGAGGTGCTTCAGGAATGGTCGCAGTCTCCAAAGGTGGACGCTTCCATGACTAGAATTGCTGCACGCTCCCTGTTTTCTGCCTCTGATAGCTCCTCATTGAAGGATGCAACTGATAGACAGGTCGAGCAACTCGCCAAGTCTTCCTATGAGGCTGTGGGGTCATCATTTGCCCCTAACTTTGCCACGGTCTGGACCTTACAAGCGATTACTACCTGCTTGGATGGTATCACGGACCTGGCGAGATCCAGTCCAGAGGTCCTGGCGCTTACTGAGAGGGCAAGGGCCTATGCGGACTATGCCAGGACGGCATCTTTGGAAACTGCCACTCGCTCAGCTGTGGCTTCGGCCAATGCGATAGCGATCCGCAGGTTGTTGTGGCTACGTCTTTGGGACTCAGATGCCACATCTAAGAAGATTTTGCAGAATCTTCCATTCGCTGGTGACAGGCTTTTTGGCACCGAGCTGGACAAGCTGATAAAGGATTCTGCTGAGTCTAAGATACCGCAGAATAAGCCTAAGCCACGGTATACCGTTAAAAGGAACCCTAAACAGTGGTCCTTTCGCTCCAGCTCACAGTCATCCACGACGTCCGCTCGCGCGGACCGAGGGGGCAAGCCAGCTACTCAGTGGTGCTCCAAGAGTCGTCAGAAGAAGCCGGCGGGGGCAGCAGCTGCCACCCCCAAGCCCGCCTCGACATGACTCGCTCTCTCATCCTGCCTCCCCACAGGTGGGGGGCCGCCTGTCTCGATTCCAGGACAGGTGGCTACGTCACGTTCAAGATCAGTGGGTTCGAGACGTAGTCTCGCGAGGTTACAGGATAGAGCTGACATCAAGACCGTTATCCCGATTCCATCGGTCTGTTCCATCCCCAGAAAAGGCTCAGGCTTTTTACCTGGTGTTGGAGGGACTCCGCAGAGACGGAGTAGTGGTCCCAGTGCCCACGGCAGAGAGGTTCAGGGGTTTCTACTCCAACCTCTTTATTGTCCCGAAAAAGGACGGATCCTTCCGCCCGGTTCTGGACCTCAAATTGTTCAATGTCGCAGGGAGACTTCCTAGCGTCCATCGATATCAAGGACGCTTACCTTCACGTGCCCATTGCACCGGCTCATCAGCGCTGGTTACGATTCGCAGTGGGGGACGAACACTTCCAATTTGTGGCCCTGCCCTTCGGGTTGGCCTCAGCACCACGGGTATTCACGAAGGTGATGGCCTCTATGATGGCTCTCCTGCATGTGCAGGGTCACGCCGTCATACCCTATCTGGACGACCTATTGGTCAGGGCGCCATCGGAAGACCTTTGTCGGGTGAGCCTGGAGGTGACCATGAGGTCTCTGGAACAGTTCGGGTGGCTTCTCAATACTCAGAAGTCGACCCTGGTTCCGACCCAGTCATTGACATATCTGGGCATGGACTTCCACACGGACTCGGCTCTGGTGTCTCTACCCCAGGCCAAGCAGCTGGCGATCCACTCAGGAGTACAGAATGTTCTCCTGTCACCTCACTCATCCCTTCGGGCGTTGATGAGACTGGTGGGACTCATGGTAGCGGCGATAGAGGCGGTGCCCTTTGCACAGTTTCGTCTCCGTCCTCTCCAGCTGGAGATTCTTCGCCGATGGGACAAGAGAGCGATCTCTCTGAATCGGTTGGTGGCACTGTCACAACCGACCAGGGACTCCCTGCAGTGGTGGCTCCAGCCACGTCACTTGTCACGGGGCCGGTCATTCCTCAAACCGTCATGGTTAGTGGTGACCACCGATGCCAGTCTGAAGGGCTGGGGGGCGGTGTTCTTACACCACAGGGCTCAAGGCCTCTGGACTCAGTCGGAGTCGACGTTGCAGATCAACGTACTGGAGATCAAGGCGGTCTATCTGGCACTCCTGGCGTTTCAGAAATTCCTGACAGGACAGCCCATTCGGGTACAGTCCGACAATGCGACGGCCGTCGCCTACATAAATCATCAGGGAGGGACCAGAAGCGCTCAGGCCCTCGCCGAAGTCCACCGCATTCTGTCGTGGGTAGAGGAAAACGACTGCCTGATCTCCGCAGTTCACATCCCAGGGGTCGAGAACTGGGAGGCCGACTACCTGAGCCGGCAGGGGATGGACGCCGGAGAGTGGTCTCTACATCCAGACGTCTTCCGGGACATCTGCGGCAGGTGGGGCACTCCGGACGTGGATCTGATGGCCTCACGGCTGAATGAGGACTTGTTCTTTATGGGAACGAGTTATACTTTTGAATGACTCCATTCATGCTACCCAAAAAATATACTGGAGCGAGACTGGGATAAAAATTCCACGTGCAATGAAATTCCAAAAAAAGTGCAATTCCACAATGTTTTTTTTGAGTTTTTTATTTTACCATGTTAACTATTTGGGAATGATGACTTAATAAGGGATGATATCTAGGTCAGTATGATTAAGCAGATACTAAACTGTTTTGTTTTATTTCAATGACAGAAAATAAAACAGTACTTTGTAAAAAAAATAAAATGTGCTTTAGTCAGCTATTTTCCGGAGACCTGTAACTATTCTCATTTTTTGTAGACATGGGGATATGTGACGGCTTAGCGTAACTTTTTGAGCCCTGAGCTAACCATTTGTACTAATACCATTTGGGGCCAGATACGATGTTTTTATTCTATCACCTTTTATTCATTGTATTGTAACTTTGTGGTGTACAGAAAACTTAATTATGGCATTTTTATTTTTTTCCCTAATAAACCTTTTTTTCTGGTCATCATAATGGGAGACCCTGTCAATGTGGTTTAGGGCACATTGCCAGCAGGAGGTCACACTAGGTACTACAAGTTTGGTTGTCACCGCCTCCTACGCGTATAAACCCACTACCGCAGGGAAACAATCCCTCAGTTTTAAAACTTAGTTGATGATCGGAGGATAAACGCTGTGCTTGCACTTCTCTCGCATTCTCACTACTTATGATGGCGTTCTGAAGACAAGGTAATATGGTCTGGTCGGCGACCTGGTCAGCACTCCCGCTCACCCTTGTGGGCACACGTGGTGAGGGTTACGGAGGGCCTAGGAGCCTGGCACTTGGTGTTCTCCCGGTACGCTGTCGCGCTCCCTTTCCATCCTCTCTGGGGGGCTATGGAGAGTGGGAGATGGAGCCATTTGCACAGGCTCCCGCTCCGTGCCGAGGCCTCCCTAAATGGTGCTTACAGACGGACTGGAGCCAGCCAGTCCGAGGTCTCTAAATGGTGCTTACACTCGGACTGGGCTGAACCCCGTCCCTGAGGCCTCCCTAAAATGGTGCTTACCGGGGGCGTGTGTGTGTGCTTCCCGCTGTTCTGGGCGCCCCCCCCCCTTTACGGCGGGGGCCATCTTCCCCCTCACCCCCCGGTTGGGTCTACGGCAGCGCGTGTCTGTTTTCAGGGGGGAAACCGGAACTCGGGGAGGTCACACACCACACCGCTTCCTCCCACCGCTTTCTGGGTGGGGTAAGCCACCGGGTTTCCCTTTGTTTGTCTGTACACTTGGCTTAACCCCCCTTTCTGTGGCTTGTCCTCTTTAGGAAGCTTGCTGTAAGGCGGCGGATGCCACCATTTACCTTTCCACTTTGCAAGGGACACGGGTGGAGGGGTCCGCAAAACTGCGGACGCCCAAACCCGAACTGGACTGCTGAGCAGCAGCCCCGGGCGCTGTACCCCTGAGATTCAGGTGCCCCCAGGCCCTTTGGGAACGCAAAAAAGGGATTAATAAAACCCTGCGGTCCCAGATGCCCCTGTCGCAGTCACTGGGGGCACTTCATGGGAGACGGGAAAAAACCCAGCACTCCTTCCAGTTCCCCCGGGGCCCCTCTTCTGCTGTGAGACCCCTTAACGGCCGTCGTAGATCCCACTCCGGGCTCTCTCGAGGGGAGCGTTCCCTGATGGTGAGGGAAATGATGGGGGGTCCTCTCGGGTCGTGTCAAACCCTCCAGATGGGGTGGAGGATCTGGTGCCTCCATCAATAACCTTAGTCTCGTGACCCCCCCGAAAGGTTCTGCACCCGAGGGTCTATCAAGGGCAGGGCCCCAGAGCAAGCCCAATGGCTTTTTTGGACCACACTAATTTTGGAAGGGTGGGTTAGGCACCCGGTTACACCTGGGCGGCGGCTATGCCAAACCTAAGGACAATCGCTTCCCCTTCTCCCGGGGAGGTGCTTCAGGAATGGTCGCAGCCCCAAAAGGGGACGCTTCCATGATAAAATTGCTGCACGCTCCGTTTTTTTTGCCCCTTTATAGTTTCCCCTTGAAGGGTGCAACGTTTTAAAAGGTCGGCAACTCGCCCCAATCTTTTCCATGGGCTGTGGGGTCATCATTTGCCCCTAAATTTGCCACGGTTGGGGCCCACAAGCGATTAACCTGCTTGGTTGGAAACACGGACCTGGGAGAAACCAGTCCGGGTCCTGGGGGTTACTGAGAGGGGAAGGCCTATGCCTATGCCAGGGCGGAAACTTTGGAAAATCCACCCCCCTCATTGGCTTCGGCCAATGCGATAGCGATCCGCATTGTTGTGGCTACTCTTTTGGGGCCAGACCACATCAAGAAGATTTTTCAGAACTTCCCCTTGCTGGTGGGCAGGGTTTTTGGCAACGAGCTGACAAGCTGTAAAGGATTTTGCTGATCCCCAAGATTTCCCCAGAAAAAAACCTAAGCCACGGGATACCGTTAAAAGGGAACCTAACGTGGGCCTCTATGATGGCTCTCCTGCATGTGCAGGGTCACGCCGTCATACCCTATCTGGACGACCTATTGGTCAGGGCGCCATCGGAAGACCTTTGTCGGGTGAGCCTGGAGGTGACCATGAGGTCTCTGGAACAGTTCGGGTGGCTTCTCAATACTCAGAAGTCGACCCTGGTTCCGACCCAGTCATTGACATATCTGGGCATGGACTTCCACACGGACTCGGCTCTGGTGTCTCTACCCCAGGCCAAGCAGCTGGCGATCCACTCAGGAGTACAGAATGTTCTCCTGTCACCTCACTCATCCCTTCGGGCGTTGATGAGACTGGTGGGACTCATGGTAGCGGCGATAGAGGCGGTGCCCTTTGCACAGTTTCGTCTCCGTCCTCTCCAGCTGGAGATTCTTCGCCGATGGGACAAGAGAGCGATCTCTCTGAATCGGTTGGTGGCACTGTCACAACCGACCAGGGACTCCCTGCAGTGGTGGCTCCAGCCACGTCACTTGTCACGGGGCCGGTCATTCCTCAAACCGTCATGGTTAGTGGTGACCACCGATGCCAGTCTGAAGGGCTGGGGGGCGGTGTTCTTACACCACAGGGCTCAAGGCCTCTGGACTCAGTCGGAGTCGACGTTGCAGATCAACGTACTGGAGATCAAGGCGGTCTATCTGGCACTCCTGGCGTTTCAGAAATTCCTGACAGGACAGCCCATTCGGGTACAGTCCGACAATGCGACGGCCGTCGCCTACATAAATCATCAGGGAGGGACCAGAAGCGCTCAGGCCCTCGCCGAAGTCCACCGCATTCTGTCGTGGGTAGAGGAAAACGACTGCCTGATCTCCGCAGTTCACATCCCAGGGGTCGAGAACTGGGAGGCCGACTACCTGAGCCGGCAGGGGATGGACGCCGGAGAGTGGTCTCTACATCCAGACGTCTTCCGGGACATCTGCGGCAGGTGGGGCACTCCGGACGTGGATCTGATGGCCTCACGGCTGAATCATCAGGTGCCCCAGTACGTGGCGAGATCGTGGGATCCTCAGTCTCTGGGGGCAAATGCCCTGATCCTGAGTTGGTCCAGATTCCAGCTGCCATATGTGTTCCCGCCTCTGGCTCTGATTCCCAGGGTTCTGTGGAAAATCAGGTCGGAGTGCAGAGTAGCCATTCTAGTGGCTCCGGATTGGCCCAGGAGGTCCTGGTATCCGGACCTGTGGCAACTGTCAGGCGGACACAGGTGGGCTCTTCCAGAACGCGCAGATTTACTCGCGCAAGGCCCATTCTTCCACCTCAATTCCAAGGCCCTCAGATTGACTGCATGGCTCTTGAGGCCTGGCTGCTGACATCCAGGGGTTTCTCCCCTACAGTGGTGGCCACTATGAATCGGGCTAGGAAGCCCGTTTCCAGGAAGATGTACCACAGGACGTGGAAAATCTTTTTTACCTGGTGTGCCTCTGGTGGACGGTCCCCGTGGCCCTTGTCTATCCCGACGTTGTTGGCCTTCCTACAGTCGGGTTTGGAGTTGGGATTATCCCTTGGCTCTTTGAAAGGTCAAGTATCAGCACTTTCTGTGCTGTTTGACAGGCGATTGGCGCTCCTCCCGAAGGTCCGTCAATTTCTGCAGGGGGTGTCGCGGATGGTTCCGCCCTACAAGAGACCTCTGGACCCTTGGGACCTTAACATGGTCCTGGCGGCATTGCAGAAACCGCCGTTTGAGCCTCTGAGGGATGTTTCTCTATCTCGTCTGTCACAGAAAGTGGCCTTTCTGGTGGCGATTACATCTCTGAGGAGGGTCTCAGAATTGGCTGCACTATCGTGCAAGTCACCCTTTCTGGTGGTTCACCAAGACAAGGTGGTGTTGCGCCCACGGCCAGAATTCTTGCCGAAGGTGGTTTCAACTTTTCACCTGAACCAGGAGATTGTTCTCCCATCATTTTGCCCCGCTCCCGTTCATCAGGTTGAGCGCGACCTCCATACTCTGGATCTTGTGAGAGCTGTACGCATTTATGTGTCCAGGACCGCCTCCTTTAGGAGTTCGGATTCCTTATTTGTTCTTACGACAGGTCGCTGTAAGGGGTCCGCGGCTTCGAAGTCAACCTTAGCCAGATGGATTAAGGCTTCCATTCAAGAGGCTTACCGGTCTTCTGGTTTGCCTCTCCCGGTGGGATTGAAGGCTCACTCTACCAGAGCCGTAGGTGCCTCCTGGGCCTTGCGACATCGAGCGTCTGCTCTACAGGTGTGTCAGGCGGCCACTTGGTCCAGCCTGCACACTTTCTCTAAGCACTATATGGTGCATGCCCATGCCTCTGCGGATGCAAGTTTGGGCAGGCGGGTTCTCCAGGCGGCGGTTGCCCACCTCTAAAGGGAACCATGTGTTATCCGTCTTGTTGAGGAACTCTTCCCGCCCTGGGGTATTGCTTTAGGACATCCCCATTGTCTGGGTCTCCCATTATGATGACCAGAAAAAAGAGAATTTTGTTTACGTACCGTAAATTCTTTTTTCTTTAATCATCAATGGGAGACCCAGCACCCACCCAGTTGTTCCGTTGCATGTTTTGCATTTGTTCTGTTCTCTGTTGAGACAGTGTTTGCCGGGTTGTTGAACCGTCTGTGTACGGTGTTCTTCCCGATGTTTCGGATGTGGTTTATTTCCTCCTCGCAGCTTATGGACCAAACTGAGGATGTTCCCTGCGGTAGGGGTTTATAAGCGGAGGAGGCGGTGTCTACAAACTTGTAGTACCTAGTGTGACCTCCGGAGGGCAGTGCCCTAAACCCCATTGTCTGGGTCTCCCATTGATGATTAAAGAAAAAAGAATTTACGGTACGTAAACAAAATTCTCTTTATCAATTGGATTAGTTTACTTCATATATTTATAGCTTAGAGTCTTACCAACGCAACAATACCAAATATGTGTATTTTTAAAATTTTGTTTTATTGTTTTAATGCTATTTCAGTGTAGCTCCTTTTGTAGACCATGGGAGCCCCCTAGAGCGTGGGGGCCCTGGGCAATAGCCCAGTATATGCACCCCTAATGCCGACTCTGTATTTGCCAAATGACCGTAATGAGAGAGAATGTTTTAAGGCATTCTTATTATTTTCTGCAAAGTGTCAAATTTACATATATTTCATTAGTATTTGGTATTATTGCCCTTATAAACTGTTTGACTTGGGTCAAATGTTTTGGAAATCTTCCACAAGCTTCTCACAATAGCTGGTAGAAATTTGGGCCCATTCCTCCTAAGGCCGGCTTCACACGATGGTTTGTGTGATCCGAGGCTGACCGCCCCAGATCTGATTTTGGCCCCATAGTATTCCTATGGGGCTGGATGGCAGTGTTTTGCCATCCGGTTTCCATCTGTCCGGGTGGATCCGGCAGAATTCAATTTTTCTCCCGGACACAAAATCGCAGCTTGCAGCGTTTTTGTGTTCGGGGCAAAAATCTGCCAAAATCAGATCCACCCGGATCCGGTGCAATCCGGCGCCCCCTAACATGAGAGGCTATGGGCGCCGGATCGCACTGGATCCGACAGAAAATCTGATCCAGCTGCCGGACGCTGGGTGCTGAAGTTCAGCGGCGCCCAGTGCTGAACTTCTGCACCTGGAGAGCTCCCAGCTGAGATTTCAGATATTAAAATTTCAGCACGGGACAGCTCCTGCAGGTGCAGACTGCCGATTCCGGCAGAAAACAGGACCTATATGCCCTCCGGTTCTGTTCTGTCCAGAGCTGTCAGACTGTGTCCGGTGCTTTTCTGCAAAACACCAGACACAGCCTGACAGCTCAAAACTGTGGTGTTAAACCAGCCTAACAGAACTTGTGTAACTAAGCCATGTTTGTAGGTCACCTTGCTCACACCTGCCTTTTCAGCTTTACTCATAAATTTTCAATAGGATTGAGATCAGGGCTTTGTGATGACCACTCTAAAACATTGACTTTGTAACATTGGCGGAATGCTTTGAGTAATTGTCCATTAGAAACACCCATTTCCTCCCAAGATTTAACTTCTTGGCTGATGTCTTGAGATGTTGCTCCAGTATTGCCACATAATCTTCTTTCCTCATGATGTCATCTATTTTATGAAGTGCACCAGTCCCACATGCAGCAAAACAACCCCACAACGTGATGCTGCCACCCCCATGTTTCATAGTTGGGTGATTTTCTTAGGCTTTCAAGCTTCTCCTTTTTCCTTCCAAATGTAACGATGGTTATTATGGCCAAACAGTTCAATTTTAGTTTTGTCAGACCATAGGACATGTCTCCAAAAATGTAGGTCTTTGCTCCTGTGTGCATTTGCAAAAATTAAACTGGTTTTTTCTGTTTCTTTTGGGCTAATGGCTTCTTCCTGGCAGAGTGACCTGTCAGCCCATGTTAATACAGTACTTGTTTCACTGTTTTAATGACACAATCTTACCAGCTTCCGCCATATATTCACAAGGTCTTTTGCTTTGTTCTCGGGTTGACTTGCACATGTTGGGCGAAAGCACATTCATCTCTGGGACACAGAAACTCTCTCCTTCCTGAGCAATATAATGGCTGGACTTTCCCATCTTATTTGTACTTGCGTATAATTATTTGTACAGGTGAACAGGGTACCTCTAACCAGGAGTTAGAGATTTGCTTATTGGAGCCTGGGTGACGCCTTAGCTACATTGCAGCTACATCGCCGGAGTACCCCATTTCTTGTAGATTTTTAGCAGCGTTGGATGTAGAATCGGTTGTTGCCTCTATTTATGGCATTGCGACGATACAGAGTATCTGTAGGGCTGTGTCGTTGTACAAAGGCGCCTATACGGGTCATAATTGGGAAAACTACATTTGTCAGTCCTGTGAGCGTTGTAACTGAGGAGACATAGGATATAATCCTAAAACTTTCCCTTGTTCACCTGAGGAAGACAGCATACTGCCTGTCGAAACGCGTTGTGGCTTATAAAGGATTATTAATAAAAGGTTTGGATATTATTATTAAGAATACCTGATTGTCTTTCCTTTAGCGCTCCACAAGACCGACCTGTTGTTTTCCAATTGTCTCCAATCCCCTCCATGGTGAGGTTCGGCAGGAGCTGCTGTGAGGGAGGATTGATCGCTCTAGCAGAACGCACCGTAGGACCTGCGGTTGCTTGGTTACCAGACTTAACAGCACAACAAGCACAGGACCTGCTATGACAAAGTTCCGGTTTGAAGGATCATCTGACCATACCTGGAAACGCTGCAGGAGCAAGCGGCAAGGAGATGGTGCATCCCAGCTAACAAGCTGGGCACACAGGACCTTCCAGGCTACTATTGTGGTTTTGTAAGGGCTCACAACCCTCAAAGGTGAGTGGCCCATCAGCCCCTTAATCATATCCAGTAACCTAAACGATGCTCCTCATTCCGCTCCCTCTCTTTCTTCTTTGCATATACATTTACATCGGTAGTTCAAAAATAGATGGGTTTCATCGAGGCAGAACTCTGAAACTAAATACACTACCTGGATCAGTATTCTGTCCCGTCCTTAATGTAACTTGATGGTAAAACTCAGTTCCAAGTGCACAAGGTTCCTCCCTGGTCCATGAAAATCTATTACCATTAACAAAATATTATTTCAATACGGTTCTTAAAAAACGCGTCTCTCATCTGGGACTAGAGGAGGGTAAAGTTGTCATCTCATTCATTCAGAATTGGGGCGGCAACCAGAGCTGCTAGACTGGGATGATTATGTATATCGGCAATATGAAGACTTGGCATGTAGGATCCTGACAGGAGCAAACTGTATGTTAGGCCAATGTTATTATTAGATTCTTAATGTTTCCCATTTTTTTATTATTTATTTATTTATTATTTATTATTTTTTTTATTATTTATTAGGCAAAAAAATTGTTATTTGGATTTTAGGATACTCATTCATTTTTGGGCTCAGAGAAGAGCAGCAAGAAGATCAAATTTATCAATCAGTACACACGAATTTGGCTGGTTTCACACTACGGATTTTTCAGATCCGATGCTGTCCGATCAAAATCGGACAGCATCGGATCCGAATTTGGCCCCATGCAGCCCTATGGGCATCGGACCGAATCGGATGTGCACTAAATGCCATCCGATTTGGTCCGATCCGATTCTGTCCGATTTTATTAAAACTGCTCCTAACTGGGAGCACAAGGGTTAAAAAAAAAAAAAAAGTTTATGCTCACCTCCCCCCGAGCCCTCGCCGTCTCCCGCTGTCTTCCTGGAGGCTCCCGGTGGCTCCCGCAGGCTCCCGGTGTCAGCAGAAGGTCTCCTTCTGCTGTTCAGGACCTGCGGTGATGTCACAGTCATGTGACCGCGGGTTACCATGGTGGAACCCGCGGTCACGTGACTGTGACATCACCGCAGGTCCTGAACAGCAGAAGGAGACCTTCTGCTGACACCGGGAGCCTGCGGGAGCCACCGGGAGCCTCCAGGAAGACAGCGGGAGACGGCGGGGGCTCGGGGGGAGGTGAGCATAAACTTTTTTTTTTTTCTTTTTTTCAACCCGGAGGCTACGATTTAATGCCGGAATCGGATGCCTATTTGGCATCCGATTCCAGGCATCAGAAGGGAGCCGATGCTGTCCGATTTATATCGAACAGCATCGGCTCCCTAAAAATCGTAATGTGAAAGTAGCCTTTGCTGTATTCTGGTCAGTAGGGCCACTTTACACACACCACCTTATCTGTCCAACTTCTGAACAACTTACTGGTTGCAGTGAAATCATGGACACATTGCTCCATTTTGTGGCTGTGTACAAATGGAACAATGTGTCCATGATTTAACAGCAACCAGTAAGTTGGTCAGAAGTTGGACAGATAAGTTGGTGTGTGTAAAGTGGCCATAAGAGGTGTGTAGTGGAGGTATGTCATTTCGGAGTTGGGTTGGTTGTGCTCCACCTGAAGTAATAATCATACACGCTGGTGGTAATGATAGAGGACGGGTGAAGACAATAGATTTAATGATTGAAATTAAGCGAGACCTGTCCATAAGTAAATATGAAGTATTATGAAGTTCTGCTCCACTGCCCAATACCTCCAGACTCCCAGGCTTCCGGATAGATGGGAGGCAACCATCCAGGATTAGTATAAAAAGAATAATTCTGGTGCCACCGATGCGGTTTATGTCCTTCATACAATAAAAATTGTAATACAGGTGCCCCCAAAAAGGAAAAAACACTAGACGCGTTTCAGAGTAAAAACTACTTACGGTAATCGTTAGTACCATACAAAGGATATAGTAGTCATATATACATATTAAAAACAACATACATCTGGTTCCCATTTTCAGTAATCATTATAGGAATAGATTAACTCCTGACATGCTTAGTACAAAAAAACAAAGAACCAAATGTATTTATATCATTAGTCTAAATACATTAAAAAATATATCCAAGATTCTTTAACAGCCAATCTTATATGGTATAATTCCATTATCCTATATTTCAATGTCAGAAAGCAAATCTGCAATATACAGTAATTAATCTCTCTATTTTTTATATTTATCATTTTTCTTATCATGATTGTCCACATACATAAATATAGAGAGCAAAATCTCACCATCTTTATGTTCAAATAATTTTTATTCGAGTTTCAATAAATCAAGTACAAAGTATAATAATCAAATACAGTCGTACAGCAAACTGATAAGAAGTAGAGAAGTCAAAGGTATAATATGAAGAGATTACCTTATTACAATCAATTTCATCAAATACAGAACACCAAAAGAGAACAATGAAAGTAAACAGGGAAACAAAGAATTACACATCTCCAAATAATACTTTGGGAAGTAATTATGAAATAGTATAACTAAAGGCAATCAATACTAAGGACCAAGAATCTCAAGCTAAGTCAAGTTATGAAGAACTGCTCTTCAGCAGATAAACATAAGGGAGAGAGGAAAGGAAATGAAGGGAGGGAAAGGTAGCTATAGACACTTACTATAGTACAAGCGATACAGTCCAGTGGTGAAGCCTAGAGAAAGTTATCTGGGGGGACTTTGGCTGACTTTAAGAACGGAGATGGAAATTTTATATTCCACAATGCCCATTTCTTCTGATATTTGGTTTGTAGGCCATTTCTAATAGCGAATGAATATTCAAAAGAATTATGAGATGCAATTCTGTCTATGACATCCTGTATAGATGGGACTGTAGACTCTCTCCAAAGTGAGGCAATCATAGTTTTCGCTGTTAAAAGAATATGAATCGTAAGTGGCCTTATACGTTTTGGAAGAGAATCCAACCCAACCAAAAGCAACACTAACTCAGGAGATAGAAGAACCTCAATTCCAGAAATATCTTTAATTAGATGCCTTATGTCTCTCCAAAATTTTTTAAGGAATTGACATCCCCAGAACACATGAGTCAGATCAGCAGTTTGGTTACAGTTCCTCCAGCACATCGGGGAGTTGAGTGAATTAAACTTATTGAGCTTCAACGGAGTAAGACACCATCTTGAATACAATTTAAATTGGGTCTCAATAAGGGAGATGCACGGTACCTGTGTATACATAAGATCAAAGGTCTTGCCAAGTTGTTCAGTATTTATAGAGATGTTCAGGTCTTTCTCCCAGGCTATTGCATTTGAAGATTTCACATAGACCGAATCTAGGTTAATGTCCTGATATATGTTTTTCAACTTCCAAAAAAAGGTACTCTGCGGGAACTTCAAAAGTTGTGTCACATTGTGAGGAAGAGAGAATACCAGTTTATGGCTCAACAGAATGCGATGAATCTCCTCCCAGGTTTTAACTTCCATGTCTTCCAGACCATAAGTGTTTTGTAGGACCGCAAAGGGAATCAACCCTCCTCTGCCATCCAAGATGTTAGATATAAAACCAATCCCATGGTCTTTCCAGGATTTAAGTTTCAGGTTTGCAGAAATATAGTCTAATATATCAATTGGGATCCAAGTAGGTGGATGAGGTTGAAAGCTTTTCAATGATTTGGAAACAAACAATCTCCAGGATTGAATAGAGGCTTTCACTAACGTTTCTTTCGGAAGAGGTTTGTTTTTATCACAAAGGAAGGAAAGAAGCTGTGGACCAAGGCCTCCCTTTAGCATATTTTTATCTTCAAGAGTAAGCCAACTTGGTCTATCGCCTGTCTCCCACCATGATTGACTCAGTTTTATGATAGTGGAGTGATGATATGCGGTGAGGTTGGGAACAGCCAGACCTCCTCTAGACCTCCCTTTCTCCAGGGTAGTCTTAGCCACTCTTGGTTTTTTCTTATCCCAAATGAATCTCGTCGGTTCAGTTTGTAATTTTGCCATCCATTGTCTGGACACAGGTAGGGGTACAGAACGAAAAATATAGAGAAGTTTCGGTAAGATAAACATTTTAAATGAGTTTATTCTTCCCAACCATGAAATATCAATTTTGGAAATATGAAGAACATCGTCCTGAACGACTTTGTAGATATAATTAAGATTAATGTCTACAATCTTAGATAGGGATTTGGTCAAATAAATACCTAAATATTTTATAGATTTTTTTTCCCACGAGAGAGAGTGTTCGCGTTTTAACAAGTCAAGGAGGTCCTGATCTATATTTAAGTGTAACACCTGAGTCTTTTTCAAATTGATCTTATAATGGGAAATTCGAGAAAATTTATCAATTGTGTCAAGGAGATATCGTAAAGAATTTATGGGATCAGTCAAAGTTACCAGGATATCGTCAGCGAATAAACTAATCTTAAATTGTCTCATAGAAATGGGAATGCCTTTCATCAAAGGATGAGTACGTACTTTTTCCGCTAACGGCTCAATAAAGAGGTTAAAGAGAGAAGGGGAAAGGGGACAACCTTGACGTGTACCATTCGTTAGCAAGATGTCTTTTGACAAAAAGTTATTTGTTATGATTTTCGCACTCGGTTTAGAATAAAGCGAATGAATTAAGTTAGTTATATTACCCCCAAAGCCAAGCCTCCTCAAAACCTCAAAGGGGAACCCCCAGTGGACCCTGTCGAATGCTTTCTCCGCGTCGACAGCGACCACAAGGGTTGGAGTCCCAGTTCTCTCTATAAAATCTATTAAATTTAACGCCCGTCTCGTAGCATCCGATTTTCCCTTCCCTGAACGAAACCCACTTGATCCCCGTGGAGGAGTGTCGAGATAACTTGTTTTAGTCTGTTATTTAAAGTTTTACTAATAATTTTTAGATCTGAATTCAGGAGCGATATGGGTCTATAGTTAGCTACATTCTCAGTATCACCCTTATCTTTTGAGATAACCGTAATCACTGCTTTTTGCATTTCCTTGGGAAGACTACTCTGGTCAGTAGTGAGGAAATTGATTAACCTAGTTAAATATGGGACAAGGATATCTTTAAAGGCAATATAGTATTTGTTCTGTAACCTGTCAGGCCCGGGAGACTTAAATTTCTTTAGGGACGCAATAGTATCAGAGATTTCAGCTTCAGTGTAGGGTAAGTTTAGGAATTTTAACTGGTCAGATGTCAAAGAAGGAAGTTGAATAGAGTCTAAAAATGAAGCCATTTCCACAGCACAGGGATCAACTTCCCCGGGCTCCTTTCCTAAGTTATATAACTTCTTGTAATAAACTTCAAAGGCATCTGAAATTTCCGCAGGGGATTTGACTATAGAATTAGGTTTATTCCTGATCTGTAGAATTCTCGTTTTGGCCCTTCGTATTTTTATCAATTTGGCAAATAGTTTGGAGGGTTTGTTGGTACAATTATAAAAATTAGATTTAGTAATGTGGGAAACTGTATCAAATTCCGCAGTTAAAAGGGATTTTAGTTCAACCCTCAATTTAAGAATGTCACCAAAGATGGAATTTTTCTTGGTCCGAATCACCTCCGATTCCAAGTCTTTAATCTTACTTATGATGGAAGCCGTATCTTTAGTTAATTTTCTTTTTTAGGAGAGAATTTAATTGAATTAGATGACCTCTAATCAGTGCCTTATGGGCAGTCCATAAAGTTGGAATAGGCATATCTCCCAAATCATTTTCTTTAAAGTAATATTGTAATATACTTTGAATTTTGGATTTATAATCTGGATGGTGGTATAGAAAAGAATTTGCTCTCCTAGTTTCCGCCCACTATAAGAAGCCCCATCTGTAGTAACGAAGATTATCGGAGAGTGATCCGACCAAGATCTAGGAAGTATTTCTATTGATTTAATCTTCTGCAAGGAATTGATATCTGTCAAAACTAGATCTATCCTAGCAAAGGATTTATGCGAGTCAGAAAAATGAGTAAATTCTATAGATGACGAGTTTATGCATCGGAATGCATCATAGAATTCCTCCTGGTTAAATAATGGATCAAGCTGGACATTGGTATTCCTGGCTTTATTGGAAGAGTCAAACATAGCATTAGGAACCGCGTTAAAGTCCCCAAAAATGAAGAGGTTGCCTTTCTTATGATCATGGATAGTCCTGAACAGTTTTTTTAAAAATGAAATTTGACCTTTGTTAGGAGCGTATAAATTCACAAGTGTGTGAGGAGTATCATTTATTTTACATATCAGGATAAGATATCGGCCCTCATCATCTCTATGGACCTCAAATTCTTCAAATTTAAGAGTATCCCTAATCAAAATGGCAACTCCAGATTTTTTTTCTTGTTAGAGGAGAAATAGATATGAGGAAATTGTTTATTCGTAAATTTTGGTGGATTTTCTAGGCAAAATTTAGTTTCCTGAAGTCCTGCCAAATCAATTTTATGTCTCGCAAGTTCTTTTCCATACATGGAACCTTTTTTGAGGGGTATTTAACCCATGGACATTTAGTGAAAGGTATCTGGTGGTCATTGTCTCAATGAAGAATTAAAAATGTACGTAAGCTAGCTGCAATGAAAGTATGAAGTTGAGGAAGTGTGAGGGAGAGGGAAGGGAGAGAATTAGGATGGAAACTAAACTACTAAGGTAGGTAAAGAAACAAACTATTAAATGAAGCAAACTATAACACAGAATGTAACTAGTAATAAGAACTATGTAAGTATCAATACTATAAGGAAGGGTTCAAGGGAACCGTTATTCAACTTCCTGCAAGGCTAATGTTTTGGCCATTGTGCCTAATTGGACCTTAAATCTTTAAAGTGTCAAACAGAGCTACCTAAGACCCGTCAAGTATTAGTTAGATGTAAGTTTCTCAAAACTTTCAGTCCCTCAGACTTATCTTCAATAACAAAAGATTTCTGTTTGTATGTTAAAATAACACTAGTGGTCGGATGACCCCATCTGTACAAGATCTCCTTAGCACGTAGAATGTCCGTTACAGGCTTCAAAGATTTCCTCTTCAGCATCGTGTCTTTAGAAATATCTGTGAAGATTTTAATCCCGTCGTAAGGTGGAGGTAGGGATTTATTATCTCTTAAGAAAGTTGTCACTTTATCTCTGGTTTGATAGAAGCTAAATTTAGCTATCACATCCCTCGGGACGTCGTCCGAAAGATGCGAGGGCCTTGGCAATCTATGGGCTCTTTCTATAAAATACTCCATATTGTCCAGTGAGGGAGCAATTTTTCTAGTGAGAGATTTCACGTAATTAATCAAGTTATCCTGCTTTATCTTTTCGGGAATTCCTCTAAATTTCAGGTTATTCCTGCGGTCCCGGTCCTCTCTATCTGCTAACCTATCCTTCAGAACTTTAATTTCATTAGTCACCCTGTCTTGAGATTTTCTAGAGTCAATGCACTCCGTTTTTAATTCCTCAATGGCTTTCTCTGTTTTTTTCTGTTCTGGAAACTATCGAGGCCACCAAATGTTTAATCTCATCAATGTCGTCTCTCAAAGATTTTTTAAAATCAGCAAATACTTTAACCAAGAAATCTCTATCTGATAGTTGTCCATCGTCAAGGTTGGAGAGAGGATCAATGTCTTTCCTTGAGGTATTCATTCTTTGTCTCACCGGGCTCTTGGTTTGAGAATCTCGAGCTGAGTCATAATCTTCCGAAAATTAGAGCCATCATGTGATCTGGATATAGTTTCCATTTCTTTTCTTTTTGAGTTTGCCTGGGTAGATTCATAAATCATAGGTGTGGATTTCCATTCTTCTGAACTATTCTCCACTGGTAAGGAATCTTTACTGCCACTTTGTGACTGGTTACTATGGTAGGCCGAGGAAGGCATAGTGTTCGCACTCTGTGGACTAGCCTCCACCAGTTCACCAGTGGAATTTTTGGAAGTAACGTTTGGTTTAGGCTTGGGAGACATTAGGACTAGTATACCGTATAAATTGAGGTATATAAATTAAGAAATTAAGAATATCAAAGTATGTATAGTAAGTCTCTATATAACTATATTGAGCCAAAAACAATTACAATTAGGTAATAGACTTCCACAATACTAGAGCCAAGGAACAGAAATGAAGTACAATTATCTGTAAATACGGACTCAGAGTATAAAGTAAATAGCTCTCTCCCCCAATTAGAAGATGAAAAGATCACCCACCCAAGACCCGACAACTACCACCCAAACTACCTTTATCCACAAGAAACAGAGTCAAACATCAATATGCAGATCAATATAAAGGTGTACCCCAACAGCACATCCCATAAAAGAATAGCTGTTTAGTTGACTCCTCGATACCGGAAACCGTCTACGAAGCTTGGATACGTTGGAGGCTCGCCGACCCCGCTTGATTGAAGAGATCCCTCCCAGGAGTGGTCGGATCGTGTAGAAACCTCAGACAACAGGATCCATCTATGTAGCTCGGATACGTTGGAGGCCGCCGACCCCGCTTGATTGAAGAAGTCCTTCTTGGAGATGTAGTAGCACGCAAAGATGGAAGAAGTTATAAGGCAACAGCTTGCAAAAAAACAAATGAGTAGCAAAAAAGAGTCTCCTGAAGTATCAGTGTAACACTAGGACTAGAAAGGTTATATATCTCCCCTTCAGACTCATGAATTGTCCAATATGTAGAATGGTATTATCCCCACCCTATGCAAGTATGTAACTAAGCCAGGAGCATCCAAAATAGTATGACCAGATAGTCTATGAAGAAGGCTGCAGGGATGTCTAAGTCTAGTCACTTATATTAAATCTCCTCAATCAGGACAGCAGCTCATCTTTTAGTAGATCCCCCACGCCTCCTGTACCTGTCACTGTTGCTTTCCAAATGCATATGAGGGAAAATTTACCTCAGAGGTCCGGATCTTACAGTGAGGAAAATCCGTTTGTGTAGTAAATTGGCATCCTCCGGGAAAGCCGCAATCAGCAAATCAAAGATGGCGCCTCCACTACTCCCCTGAGAGAAATGGCAGTTTTCCTCACAGAATAGCAGAAAATGTTCTAAGAACAAACTTAATAGACCAAAACAATAAAATCTCCAAAAACTAATGAGAGAAGTGAATAAAAAAGCCCATGTCAGAGATAGCATAGGCTGTATATTGAAAATAAAGCAGAATAAGATATTGATAAATATATCACCAAGACAGGATCTTCTGGTCCAGAAAGACGAAGTCTAATATTACTTCAGTAAACTGTGACCTGTGTTGTCAATTTCAGATGATTTATGGGTGACAGGAGTATTATTATGAAGCATTCAGTGATCACAAAATGGCGCCACCTTCACTCTCATGTGAGGGAAAAAAAACAAAACAAAAATAACAAATAGACTTCAGGCAGTGTCTTGAGGTAAAAATCATTACAAATTTAGCCAAATAAAGGTAAAAGCCAGTATAATTTCAGAATTACGACCTGAAATGTCAATTCCTGACTTTTAACAGACAACAGGAGGATATTATTATGAGGTGACCAGTAGTCTTAAAATGGAGCCTCCATCACTCCTCTGAGGGGCCAGATTTCAAGGTGTCCTGAGGTGAATTCCTCTCAGAATTGATCTCAAGAGGGTTCAAATGAAGCCAAAGATTATATCTTACAGGTCTTGTCGCTTTGATGAGATAATTTGCCTTTAAAAAGGCAAAAATTCCCAGTAGCTTGTCTGTGGGCACAGGAGCTCAGGGATCCACGTCCTCACATGCTGCTGCAGGCCATGCCTCTCAATCTCACCATCTTTATATACATATTTACCGTATATACTCGTGTATAAGCCGAGTTTTTCAGCCCAAAAATTGGGCTGAAAAGTCTCCCCTCGGCTTATACACGGGTCATATACGTGGTTGGTGGGGGCTGTGTCCAGGGCTGGGGGGCTGGGGAGGCTGGAGGAGGCGGGGGGAGGCTGCTGAATGAGTGGCCCCGTCACGTGGGGCCGCTCATTACATATGCACTGCTTCCCCCTGTCAATCAGCGGCAGGGGGAAGCAGTGCATAACTAAATATATCCCCCCCAAGTGCTGGCACGTGCCCCCCCCTGCTTGTAAGGCCCCCCCCGGCTGCTATTATTACCATCCTCTCCTCTGTCTTCATCGCGCGCAAGTCCCTCTGTGCTCCCGTCCTCAGTAGCATCCAGGGTCATGTGACCGGCCGGTCGCATGACGTCATCGCTACGCGACGGCCGGGGACCCGGATGCATGGAGGACGGGAGCACCGAGGCACCTGCGCGCGCGATGAAGACAGAGGAGAGGATGGTAAGTTAAGCAGCCGGGGGGGCTTAAAATCAGGGGGGCAAGTGCCAGCATACACCTCTGGGGCTGCCTGTGTATACACCTCTGGGGCTGCCTGTGTATACACCTCTGGGGCTGCCTGTGTATACACCTCTGGGGCTGCCTGTGTATACACCTCTGGGGCTGCCTGTGTATACACCTCTGGGGCTGTGGCTGCCTGTGTATACACCTCTGGGGCTGCCTGTGTATACACCACTGGGGCTGCCTGTGTATACACCACTGGGGCTGCCTGTGTATACACCACTGGGGCTGCCTGTGTATACACCACTGGGGCTGGGGCTGCCTGTGTATACACCTCTGGGGCTGCCTGTGTATACACCACTGGGGCTGCCTGTGTATACACCACTGGGGCTGCCTGTGTATACACCACTGGGGCTGCCTGTGTATACACCACTGGGGCTGGGGCTGCCTGTGTATACACCACTGGGGCTGCCTGTGTATACACCACTGGGGCTGGAACTGCCTGTGTATACACCACTGGGGCTGGGGCTGCCTGTGTATACACCACTGGGGCTGGGGCTGCCTGTGTATACACCACTGGGGCTGGGGCTGCCTGTGTATACACCACTGGGGCTGGGGCTGCCTGTGTATACACCACTGGGGAGGCTGCTGTATACACCACTGGGGAGGCTGCTGTAATACTGCTGGGGCCTGTATACACCACTGGGGAGGCTGCTGTATACTACGACTGGGGAGGCCTGTATACCTGTGCTGGGGTCCACCATCGGCTTATACACGAGTCAATAGGTTTTCCCAGGTTTTGGGGGCAAAAGTAGGGGGGTCGGCTTGTACATGGGTCGGCTTATACACGAGTATATACGGTACTTATAATAAAGTATCTCCTATCGCAGATACCCTCCAACAATTTTTACTGAAAAAAACATAAAATTGGCTGACATATTATCACATTGCAATCTATATCATATCAATTCTGTTCACTCCTATTTATTTGTGTTAATAGAAATAAAGTAGATCGCTCCTATAATTCAGGCCTTTAGGGATGCGCGCATCCAACTGTAAAATCCATGTATTTTCCCTATCATGTAATTTTTTCTCCCAATCTTCATGACAATATGGCCGTGTTACTCGTTGTATGCCTTTGATTTTTAGATCTTTGAAATCCCCTGCATGGATCTCCCCGAAATGTCTGGATAAACCAGACATTCCTGTTTTTACCATTTTTGATTGCGGATTTGCAGCAGACACATGTTCTGAAATCCTTGTTTTTAAAGGGCAAGTAGTACATCCAACATAATATTTTTTGCATGCCCCACACGTGGCCAAATAGACCACATGTGTGGTATTGCAATTAATATAGCTTTTTATAGGAAATTTTTTTCCCGTACAAAAACTTTCAAAAAAATCACTCAAATCCACTAGTTTGCACATACCACATTTTTTGCTGCCGCACTTATACATGCCCTTATGGGTTAACCATACAGGTGATTTTTTTGGGGTCTCCAGAAAAATACTTGGTGAAATTGAGCTAGTAATATCTCGACCTTTTTTAGGAATTACCCAACAACCAGATTTTAATAGTTTTTGTAAAGTATAATTTTGATACAAAATGGGTATATTCCTATTAAAAATATCCTTAATTTCTCTAAAATGATTGCTATATTGTGTGGAAAACTAGGCATTAGAGAAATATCAGCTGTTTTACAGTTATCATCTTTTCACAGATCATCTCTATTTCTATCTTTTACTAAGGTTTTTGTTCTGTCTATAGTCCAGTTTTTATAACCTCATGATTTTAGTCTTTTTGTCATGGTATCTTCTACTCTCTCATAATCCTCACCCCTACTGCAGTTTCTTTTTGCACGGATAAATTCTCCCACCGGGAGATTTTTGATGATAAACTTTGGATGGCTACTATCTGCTTGTAATATTGCATTTCCACTTATTGGTTTGCGATACAATTTACAATAGATTCTCTTTGTTTTTTCACAACCCATAAGGAATAAATCCAAAAACGGTGCAAAAACCTCCATGGTAAATTTTAGATTATATGTATTCTCCTGAAACCTGCTAAATAAAGATGAAGGTTCCGGGGTGGGAGATAATGTGGACAGCACAGCCCATATCATGACCATCTAAAAGCAATTCAAGAATGCGCACATAGGGTAATACCTTCTTTTATAAGGCTAAAATATGTGTAAAGAGGGAGCTGCTCACCTGATGCAGTTGTGAAAACCCACAACTGGTAATGATTGCTCATCTATGAGTGGTTTGCTGCAGGACCGTACTTCCACAGGTCACCATGGTTCAATCAGCTTGTAGGACAAAGTACCGTGGGTCCGCGCTGCCACTTCAATTAATGGAGATAAAAAAAACAGCCACACAATGGCATTCCCTGAGGAAGGAGTTGGGAGATAACTCTGAAACATGTTGGACAAATAAAGAAGAATCCTGTTTGATCCAGACATTCCCGTGTGGCTGGTTTTTTATCTCCATTAATTGAAGTGGCAGCGCGGACCCACGGTACTTTGTCCTACAAGCATATCATGACCATGTCGTCCAGGTATCTCCCATACCAACTTATACAATCAACTAGAAAATCATCCTGTGACGACCATCCGCTGTGAAGCTAAGCTGCCGGTAAGGCAGCACCCCGAGAAACCCCAAGACTCTTAACCCCCATACAGGGATCTGGAATTACAGCGGAGCCCAAGGGGTAGCTGCCTATATGAGCAACCGAGCAGGAAGGTCGCCAGGGGAAAAAATCAAGACCCGAAAAACGAAGTCAGAAGTCCGAGTCAAAACCGAGAGGGCAGCGAAGGTACAAAATCGTCAGGCAGTAGCAGAGTCAAAAATCCAGGCAAGGGTCAAGGGCAAAACCAAGAGGCAGCTGAGGTACAAAATCGACAGGAAGAAGCAGAGTCAGAAACGAGGCCAAGGTCAGAGACAAAACTACACACACACTATATCACTGGGAAACCAAAACTATATCTGGCGGCCTGCAAGACAGGCTCCGATGTATTTGAAGGGCACAGTTACCTCCCATAGGCTGGAGCTCACAGCCTGATGACCTCATCCGGACCGCCCCTAGAACCAGGCCAGATGGAGATACACGACTGGCTCCACCCACCCCACCTCTGACAGAAGAACGCAGGCTGTGCCTAACGGACACCTCTGCAGGGCCCGCTCCTCTGCGACCAACACCACCCAGAGGGGTAACACAGCGGCGCTCAGCGACAGAGGCAGACGTCGCGGAAGCAGTTCCATATGAGGACAAGGCCCTCCTATCACCGGCGCCACCAGCCGAAGGAATCCGGCTCCTCCCAGCGGCCGAGGCAGGAACACCGGCCACCGAGTCCAATGGCGATGTGACACATCCTCAATATAGATAAATTCTTCTTTCCTTCTATGCATAAACAGGTTTGCCAAAGAAGGCAAAAATTTCGCCCCCATAGGACAACCGCATAACTGAATAGAGTAATTACCATTAAACAAAAATAATTACTCTTTAGTAAGTATCGCAAACTCGTAAGTAGGAACTCTAATTATAGGTGGCTCAAACACCTATGTTTTTGTGAGGATTTTTTCCAGTATCTAGACAGATTTTTCATGAGGCATAGCAGAGTATAGTTGGACAACATCACATGTTATCCATCTAGAACCAATTTTCCAAGGTATATTCTCTATTGCTTGTAGTAGATGTTTTGTATCTTTAATTCTTCCTGGTATCCCCTCCACTAGGACCTGAAGTTTGTCATCCACCCACTCTGAAAACCTCTTGTGGATTGTGTGTCATTGTTGTCAGAATGAACTATATCAGAGATCACATTATCCCTTTGAAAATGTCTCTTGACAATTAAATTACGTACAAACCGATTCACATCTTTGATAGTTTGATATAAGTCCGCAGAATTACTCGGGACAAAGTTCAATCCCCTTTCCAAAACCTTCATTTGATCGTCTGATAATATGTTGGCTGACATATTTATTACAGTACTAGCTGTACTACCCGGCTACGCCCGGGTTAATAAGTAACTGCTGTTAGCTATAACAAAATAGAATTTGCAATCTCCCCTTCATCTCTAAACTCCTGGAGCGCCTGGTCTACTCCCGCCTCACTCATTACCTCTCCACTCACTCTCTTCTAGATCCATTACAGTCTGGTTTCCGCCCCCTACATTCTACAGAAACTGCTCTCACCAAGGTGACCAATGACCTTCTGACGGCAAAACGTAATGGTCACCACTCTCTGCTTATCCTTCTTGATCTCTCTGCAGCCTTTGACACTGTTGACCACCATCTCCTACTCGCTATGCTGCACTCCATCGGCATCAAGGACACGGCTCTCTCCTGGTTCTCTTCCTATCTCTCTGACCGCTCTTTCAGTGTATCATTTGCTGGCTCCACTTCCTCCCCTCTTCCTCTCACTATTGGAGTCCCTCAGGGTTCAGTCCTTGGACCTCTTCTCTTCTCACTCTACACAGCCCCGATTGGACAGACCATCAGCAGATTTGGTTTCCAGTGCCATCTTTATGCTGATGACACACAACTATACACTTCTTCCCTGACCTTACTCCCGCTCTAATAAAGAACACTAATGACTGTCTAACCGCAGTTTCCAATATCATGTCCGCTCTCTACCTGAAACTTAACCTTTCCAAAACTGAACTACTCCTGGTCCCGCCCTCCACTAACCTCCCTAAATATGACATCTCCCTCTCGGTGTGCGGCACCATAATAGTGCCGAGTCAGCAGGCTCGCTGTCTGGGTGTTATGTTTGACTCTGATCTTTCCTTCACTCCATATATACAATCTCTCGCCCGCTCTTGCCGCTTGCACCTGAAGAGCATCTCCAGAATTCGCCCCTTTCTCACCTTGGAAACTACAAAAACCCTCACTGTGGCCCTGATTCACTCCCGCCTTGACTATTGTAATTCTCTCTTAGTTGGCCTCCCCCGCACTAGACTGTCCCCTCTCCAGTCCATCCTTAATGCAGCAGCCAGGATTTCCTATCTAGCTAATCGTTACTCAGACTCTTCTGCTCTATGCCAGTCATTGCACTGGCTGCCTATATACTATAGGATCCATTTCAAACTGCTTGTTCTCACCCACAAAGTTCTTCACAGTGCAGCACCCCCATACATCTCCTCCCTCATCTCTGTCTATCACCCCAGCCGCTCTCTTCGCTCTGGAAGTGACTTTAGACTCACTTCTGCATTAATCCGAACCTCCCACTCCCGGCTCCAAGACTTCTCCCGAGCCGCACCAATTCTTTGGAACGCTCTACCCAAAAACATTAGAGGTATCCACAACTTAAATAGTTTTAGGCGATCCCTAAAAACACATCTCTTTAGGGTGGCCTTTCATGATCCCTAGTCAGTCATCTAGACATAGCCTATCCGCTCCGCCTCAAGTGGATCACATATAACGGGTTGTGGCCACTTATTCTGCTCCAATCTGTTCCCCATCTCCTCAAGTTGACTATAATTTCATTGCAAATGAGCACCTATACCTTGTCACCCCCACCTCATTGTTAGATTGTAAGCTCTTAAGAGCAGGGTTGCCATTTTTTGCTCCAATTATTGTTTTATGTTATGCTTTGTATTGTATTGTTTTTGGCATTGTATTGCATTTTCTAATTGTTTCTTATGATTGTTTAAATGTGAGCTTTGTATTGTGAATGTGAAACGCTGCGGAATATGTTGGCGCTATATAAATAAAAATAATTATTATTATTATTAATTTGAATATGTCATATTAATGACCTGTAGGAAAATAGAAGCTGAGCTGTGATTGGTTGCTATACAGGTTTGCGGAGCATGGGGGGGGGCCTGGATACTGATGGGGGGGCCTGTATACTGATGGGGCTGCTGCTGTATATACTTGGGGCTGCTGTATACTACCTCTGGGGCTGCTGTATACTACCTCTGGGGCTGCTGTATACTACCTCTGGGGCTGCTGTATACTACCTCTGGGCTGCTGTATACTACCACTGGCTGCTGTATACTACCACTGGGGCTGTTGTATACTACCACTTGGGCTGTTGTATACTACCTCTGGGGCTGCTGTATACTACCACTGGGGTGCTGTATACTACCTCTGGGGCTGCTGTATATACCTCTGGGGCTACTGTATATACCTCTGGGGCTGCTGTATACTACCTCTGGGGCTGCTATATACTACCACTGGGGCTGCTGTATACTACCACTGGGCTGCTGTATACTATCTCTGGGGCTGCTGTATACTACCTCTGGGGCTGCTGTATACTACCTCTGGGGCTGCTGTATACTACCACTGGGGCTGCTGCTGTATATACCCTGTGGGAGACTGCTGTAACACTGTGGGGCCTGTATATACCACTGGGGAGGCTGCTGTATACCACACTGCTGGGGGCTGTATACCTGTGCTGGGGTCCACCTCGGCTTATACACGAGTCAATAGTGTTTTCCCAATTTTGGGGGCAAAAGTAGGGGGCGCTTATACATAGGTCGGCTTTACACGAGTATATACTGTAGTTTATCCAGACATTTCAGGAGATCATGCAGGGGATTTCAAAGATCTAAAAATTAAAGGCATAGAACGGTAACACGGCCATATCGTCATGGAGATTGGAGAAAAAATTACATGATAGGGAAAATACATGGATTTTACAGTTGGATGCACGCATCCCTAAATAATATACCTTTCTTGATTCTTTTCTAACCTTATTTGGAGATTGTCCAAAGACTGAATGGGTGAGCAAGGAGTGCAGTTTCTGTGAAAAGATTAGAAAAAGAATAAGAGAAATCTGGAATAATTTATGCTGTCCATGGGCGGTTTAGTTACAGACTCGAGGGGTTTGTAGGGGTATGTACAGGGCAGATGCAGTCACCTCTTACACTGGGATAGATGTGTTCAATCTAGGGTGCAAAATGTGGTGAAAGATGCTGTGTGTTTTGGGGGCCATGACAAGTCATAGTGTGTGGTAAGTCACCATCTGACGCTGGTTGAACAGCTAAAATTCACATATGGTTGTTTAATAAAAGATTGATGGTTGACGTATGAATTTAGTGTTTAATGATATATGGTTCATATTAGGTAACCTCAATAAACGCTGTGCCTATTTCTACCACATTGCAGTTGTAGTCTCAGTCTTTTAAAATAATAAGTTAAATATCAAGGCCTTATGCTACCGTGATGGTCCCCCACTATTCTGAGGGACACATGGTTGCATAGGACTGAAAAGAAGGGTCACTCATGATATTAGTTGTCAGCAGCATTAGTGTTTATGGGTTATCTGATAGGCCTGGCAGGGGCTTGAGAGTGGCCACTCTAATGCCTGTCCCACTTGCTCTGTTTATCCATTGATCTATAAACATGGTGAATTCCCCGGGTTTCTGTAAGGGTGGGTCAGTTATGTGATAAACATTTTGTGGAATAACAATATAAATTAATTGGTCAATGACCTATGGGGTCGGGTTTACTAACACCCTTTATAAGGTGAGCTGGCCAGGGCTATCCATCATCGTCTGGAAGAAAGAAGATTTCAGCATCCCACCCTCTGGTCCCTTCATCGGTCAATGCAGGTGCAATTCTTGTCACTGTGCTTATTAGGGTGAGGGAAAGTCAACCCATCTTACACTCTGGACAGGCTTATATTCACATATGGTTGTTTAATAAACCATGGTTGATACTTGAATTCAGTTTTTAATGATTATATGGTTCGCATTAGGTAACCTCTAATAATCGCCCCGGCCTATTTGTACCACTTGCTTTTGTAGTCTTAATCAATATAAAAGCTAAGATATCTAGGCCTTATAGTATCATGTGATTTGTGACCTTCCAGCAGTTCCAGTGTTTCCTGGCATGCTCCGGAGGTCACACCCTTCTACATCTCTATGAGATCCTTAGCCTGCCTCTCATACAGATGAGTGGGAGCTTCTGACTTCCAGCCACTCAGAGGTTACAGTGTAAAGATGGTGCCGTGGGACCGGAGCCGCAATGATAAAAGATGAAGCTTCCAGATGGTGAATAAAATACAGGGGTCAGGGGTTTACATTTAAAGTGCCACTCCAGCGCTGAAAAAAAACTGGAGTGTTTTTAAAAAAACAAACAAACTGAGAGCACTTAAATCGGCATATGAATTAAGCCTATATTCTATTTTTACAACTTATAGAGAAAAAAAATGTTTCTATTTTGTCTTCAACAGTTGATTTATGACAGCTTTGCTCAGTACCTAGTGGCTGAAAAAGGTTATAAAGAAGACTTGTTATCTGTTACATCTGAAGACTGGGATTTCTGGTAATTTTTTCTTTGTCATAATTATAGTGAAATATGCTATGTGAAAAATGTTGCTTCACTAGACATACCCATGTCAAAATGTGACAGCAGGGACTATTGCGACTGCCGGGTTCAGCCCCTGGCACCCTTGGCCAACTGCTACTTTTTGCTGGGGTAGGTGCCAGCTAAACCAGCATGGCCATGGCCATCATCAAGGATAGTTGAAGTTGTTAGAAAGGAATCTATTTGTAGGGTATGTGCCCACAGTATGTTTTTTAAGCAGTCCTGAACGCAGCAAAACCTGAACTGCTTTCAAGGATCCTAGAGTCCTTGCCAGGAGATTTGCTGCGTTCAAGTCAGCTACTTCCTCCTCTGCATCTTGAATTTGTCATCCATTAACACATCAGACTGCAGCAGGCTCACTATGGTGTCATTAATACAGCTCATTATACTCTGTGCAAAGTGGAGACGTAGCGAGGAAACAGACAGAGGGAGACACAAATATCTTGCCGAGACTTTGGGGCTCGTTACACCTTGCCACCTCGCCGGAGATGTCGGCGGCGACTGGCGGAGCGCGCACGCTTTTGGCGCCCCGCCAGCGTCGTCGCCCCCCATTTACATGGGGAGACACCTCCGGCGATGCACCGGCGATCTGACAGGCGGCATCGCCGCCGGGGTGTCTCAAAACCTCAGCGGCGATGCAGTACTTGCCTCTCAGGTCGCCGTCGGCCTTTTACATGTGCTGCTGTGAAACCAGGCGACCAGTCAAATGCGTCGCCCTCGCCTAGTGACATTGGGCGACGCATTGGCGACGTCGGCGGCGATAGGCCACGCCCCAGCGTCGCCTAAAATATCACTGCCAACGTCGCCAGGTGTGATATGGTCCTTTTACATAAGATGTCACGTGAGATTTTCAATTCACTCTGAGCTGGTGCTAGTAGACCAGCTGCACAGTACAGCAAGCAGAGAAGGATTCCTGCTCTTCATTCATTTTTTAGCACACATAAAGATTTAGCAGCATGTAGGACATTATACATCATTACTGCACTGAATATACAGGGTGGGCCATTTATATGGATACACCTAAATAAAATGGGAATGGTTGGTGATAACTTCCTGTGTGTGGCACATTAGTATATGGGAGGGGGAAAACATTTCCAGATGGATGGAGACCATGACGGCCATTTTGAAGTCAGACATTTTGGATTCAACTTTATTTTTTTCAATGGGAAGAGGGTCATGTGACACATCAAACTTATTGAGAATTTCAGAAGAAAAACAGTAGTGTGCTTGGTGTTAACATAACTTTCTTGTTTCCCAAGTTATTTACAAGTTTCTCAAGTTTACAACCATTGACATGTCAAAGAGGTTAACACGTGAGGAGCAAATAGAAATTGTGTTGCTGTCTGGTGAATGCAGTACCCGGGTCATTGCAGCAGATTTCAATGCAAGACACCCTACGAGACCACCCATCTCCCATGCTACAGTTAGCAAACTGCTCGCCAAATTTCATGAAACAGGTTCAGTGTTGGATTTGCCAAAATGTGGACGCAAGAAAACTGCCACTAATGAAGAAACATCATTGTCGGTCTTAGCTTCATTCAGCAAGAGCCCACAGCGTAGCACTTGCCACATGTCACTGGAGAGTGGCATCAGTCGAACATCCCTTCGGCGGATATTAGCTACTCACAAATGGCACCCTTATAAAATCCAGCTGCTGCAGCATCTCAACGAGGATGACCCAGATCGGCGCACTGTATTTGCAGAATGGGCAAAACAAAAATTGGAACAGAACCCTCAGTTTACACAGAACATTATGTTAAGTGATGAGGCAAATCTTTTTGTGAATGGTGAAGTTAACAAACAAAACCACCGCTATTGGTCTGACACTAACCCACAGTGGATAGATCCCTCCAAGACTGTTGGAACACAAAAATTGATGGTATGTTGTGTTATATGGGGTACAAACATAGTGGGGTTATTTCTTCATCAATAGAAACCTCAATGCTACTGGATATCTGAAATTATTACATGATGATGTGTTGCCCTCTTTATGCTCTGCATATGGCACATTCTCTGAGTTTTTCCAACAAGATGGTGCACCACCACATTATGGGTGTCAGGTCCGAGTATTCCTACATGAACAGTTTCCTGGGAAGTGGATTTGTTGTCGTGGGCCAGTCGAATGGCCACCAAGTTGTCCTGATCTGACCCCTTAGACTTTTATCTTTGGAGTCACCTGAAGACAATTGTCTATGCTGTGAAGATACGAGATATGCAGCATCTGAAACAACGGATACTGGAAGCCTGTGCTATCATTTCTTCTGTGGTGTTGCTATCAGTGTGTCAAGAGTGATAGAAGAGGGTCACATTGACAATCCAACACAATGGGCAGCACTTTGAACACATTTTATAAGTGGTCATAAACTTGTAAATAACTCATAAAAGAATAAAGTTACGATAACTCCAAGCACATCATTGTTTTTCTTACGAAATTCTCAATATGTTTTATGTGTCACTTGACCCTTTTCCCGTTAAAAAAAATAAAGTTGGATACAAAATGAACGACTTCAAAATGGCCGCCATGGTCACCACCCATCTGGAAAAGTTTTCCCCCTCCCATGTACTATTGTGCCAAAAACAGGAAGTTGATATCACCAACCATTCCCGTTTTATTTAGGTGTATCCATATAAATGGCCCACCCTGTATATCCAGTGCAGTAACGATGTATAATGTCTACATACTGCTGATTCTTTTTGTGTGCTAAAAAAAATGAGTGAATAGCAGGAATCCTTCTCTGCTTGCTGTACTGTGCCGCTGGTCTCCTAGCACCAGCTCAGAGTGGATTAAAAATTAACAGATAGAGCCTGTAAAAACTGGTGAAAAAGCTGGGTACAAGACATATAATGGGGAGAAATAGTGTAATTTATCATGTACTCACACAAGACACCTTATTCGGGAAACTTACTTTGAAAGTACAGTTAACCTTTAAACAATAGGTGTTTTTCTTGAGTTTTTTTTATGAGAATATAACATTTATTTGACTACTTGCAGTGTGATTTTTATATTAATATTTCTCTATGGAAACATTTTACACAACCAAATATTTTTTTGTAGCCCTGACTACAAACTACATATCAAAGCCAGCCATATACATTAGAAAAATGACAGCCGAACAATGTTTTGGCTGATGTTACATCTCATCTAAATCTGCCATACACAGGAACGCTTGTTCAATTGAGTACTCTTGTGTTCTCTATAAGAAAGTTGCCAGCTGACACTTCAAACTGCCAGCTTATCTCCTGGAAAACAATATGATCAGCATACGCAATTGACATCTCTCCCAACCATCAGTCAACTCATGCCCCCATACACAGGACACTGTCAGCTGTATATATGGGGGCCTTTAAATAGTAGAAATGCAACTACAAAAGTTGAAAGTAGAATATCTCCTGACCCAAACTATCAGAGTGAGGGTAATTTAACTGAAGGTAAGCTTTGTCTGCAGTTCCTAACACCTTTTTTTTGTTGATTGTTTTAGCTTTAAAGGCTTGGTGCTGGATTTGGAAGAAGGAAACTTTCTCAAACTTGCTGCAGATGGAACTATTCTCAGGTATCTGCCATGTGAATATCTTTTTCTCATTTGAGACATTTTCAAGCACAATGTTGTAAATGTATTTCTACATACTTGGAGCAGTTGCATGGCTAGTAACTTATTATGTACATAAACTTCAGTCATTTTTGTGGATGAACAAATATATAAATGTGACCTTCAATATATTGTAAGAATCTTGTGTGTATAAGGTTAGTGTTTAGACTGATGATTAACAGCACTTTTCTGGTCATCATAATGGGAGACCCAGACAATGGGGTTTAGGGCACTGCCCTCCGGAGGTCACACTAGGTACTACAAGTTTGTAGACACCGCCTCCTCCGCTTATAAACCCCTACCGCAGGGAACATCCTCAGTTTTAAACTTAGTGTGCTCGGAGGATCACGCTTTGCTTGCACTTCACTGCATTCTCACAGCTTACGTGATGGCGTCTGAAGACAAGGTAAAATGGTTCCAGTCGGGACCTGCGACAGCCTCCCCGCTCACCCTTGTGGAACACGCAGGTGGAGGTACCGGAGGGCCTAGAGCCTGGACACTTTGTGTTCTCCCGGTACGCTGTTGCACTCCTTTCCATCCCTCTCTGGGGGGCTCTGGAGAGTGGGAGATGGGAGCCTTGCACAGCTCCGCTCCGTCCGAGGCCTCCCTAAATGGTGCTTACAGACCGGACTGGAGCCAGCCCAGTCCGAGGCCTCCCTAAATGGTGCTTACACTCCGGACTGGTGCTGCACCCCCGTCCGAGGCCTCCCTAAATGGTGCTTACAGACCGGACTGGCACTGAGGCACTCTGTGTCTCCTGTGTGCCTGGGGGTAGTGTCTGGCACTTCATGTGTTTCATGACACTCAGACCGCGCGTTACCCTCGGGTCCGCGGTTCTGCGGGTGTACCCTGTGCTGGGGTCACCCTGGCTGACCGCCCTGTGTGTCACAGGGGCTGAGGCTGTAGGCTGCGGATGTGTTGTTTTGTGCATGCAGTCTGTGTATAACATTTTAAACTTTTTCCCGCGCTGCGGGCTCCGGCTCCCTCATGCTGAGGCTGCTTGGAGGATGGGAAGCAGCCCGTGCGGTGACGTCATCGATGGGCGTGTGTGTGTGTTTCCCGCGTGTCTTCGGCGCCGCCCACATTTTCACTGTCGGCGGCCATCTTTACCCTCACTTCCCGGTTGGGATTTGTATGCAGCGTGCGCCTGCACTCCAAAGGGGAGACCGGAAACCGTCGCGGAGGTCACACACACACACCGCTTCCTCATACCGCTTTACTGCGGTCGGTAAGCCACCGGGACTCCCGGTTTTGTTGTCTGCAATTTGGCTTATTTTCCCCTACTGTGGCGATGTCCTCAGTTAGGAAGCGTGCTGCTAAGGCGGCGGAGACCACCATTACCTGTGCTACATGCAAGGGAACACTGGTGGAGGGGTCCTGCAATAACTGCGGACGCCCAGAGGCCCGGGCTGGCACTGCTGAGTCAGCAGCTCCGGTGCTATACCCTGAGGTTCAGGTAATCTCAGGGCCATGGGAGACTCAGAATAAGATCAATGAATCTCTGTTGTCCCAGCTGTCCTCCATGTCGCAATCCCTGGAGGCACTTAATAGGAGGCTGGATAGCCCAGCTACTCCGTCCAGTTACCCCGGGTGTCCCCCTCTTCTGCTGTGAGACCCCTTAAGCGGGCTCGTCGTGAGGAGTCACCCGAGCTCCGGGCTCTCTCTGAGGAGGAGCGTTCCTCTGATGGTGAGGACGATGATGGGGGTTCAACTTTCGGGTCTGTGTCTGTATCTGAACCAACAGACGGGGTGGAGGATCTGGTGTCCTCTATCAACGAGACCTTACGTCTCGTGACACCCCCTGAGGAGGTGACGGTGCACCCGAAGGAGGTCTATCAATGGCTGCGGCCAGAGGCTAGACCAAGTGGTTCCTTCATGGACCACACGAATTTTGGAAGGGTGGTTAGAGCTCCCAGGTTACATCCTGGGCGGCGTTATGTCCGTAAACCCAAGGACAATCGCTTCCCCTTCTCCCAGGAGGTGCTTCAGGAGTGGTCGCAGTCCCCGAAGGTGGATGCGTCCATGACCAGGATTGCTGCACGCTCCCTTTTCTCTGCCTCTGATAACTCCTCATTGAAGGATGCGACTGATAGACAGGTCGAGCAACTCGCCAAGTCTTCCTATGAGGCTGTGGGGTCTTCATTTGCCCCTAACTTTGCCACGGTCTGGACCTTGCAAGCGATTACTACCTGCTTGGATGGTATCTCTGACCTGGCAAGATCTAGTCCAGAGGTCCTGGCACTTACTGAGAGGGCAAGGGCCTATGCGGACTACGCCAGAACGGCGACTCTGGAAACTGCCACTCGCTCAGCTGTGGCTTCGGCCAATGCGATAGCGATCCGCAGGTTGTTGTGGCTGCGTCTTTGGGACTCAGATGCCACATCTAAGAAGATTCTGCAGAATCTTCCGTTCTCTGGTGACAGGCTTTTTGGCACAGAGCTGGACAAGCTGATTAAGGATTCTGCTGAGTCTAAGATACCGCAGAATAAGCCTAAGCCACGCTATACCGTTAAGAGGAACCCAAAACAGTGGTCCTTTCGGTCCAGCTCACAGTCATCAGCACCGTCCGCTCGCACGGACCGAGGGGGCAAGCCCGCTTCTCAGTGGCGCTCTAAGAGTCGTCCAAAGAAGCCGGCGGGGGCAGCAGCTGCCACCCCCAAACCCGCCTCTACATGACTCGCTCTCTCTTCCTGCCTCCCCACAGGTGGGGGGCCGCTTGTCTCGCTTTCAGGACGAGTGGCTACTTCACGTTCCAGATCAGTGGGTTCGAGACGTGGTCTCGCGAGGTTACAGGATAGAGCTGACGTCAAAACCGATATCCCGATTCCATCGGTCGGTCCCCTCCCCAGAAAAAGCTCAGGCCTTTTCTTTGGTGTTGGAGGGACTCCTCAGAGACGGAGTGGTGGTCCCGGTGCCTTCCGGGGAGAGGTTCAGGGGTTTTTACTCCAACCTCTTTATCGTCCCAAAGAAGGACGGGTCCTTCCGCCCGGTTCTGGACCTGAAGTTGTTCAACCATCATGTGTTGGTTCGGAAGTTCCGTATGGAATCACTGCGCTCCGTGATCGCAGCTGTGTCACAGGGGGACTTCCTAGCGTCCATAGATATCAGAGACGCTTACCTTCACGTGCCCATTGCACCGGCTCATCAGCGCTGGTTGAGATTCGCAGTGGGGGAAGAACACTTCCAATTTGTAGCGCTGCCGTTCGGGCTGGCCTCGGCACCGCGGGTGTTCACAAAAGTGATGGCCTCCATGATGGCTCTCCTGCACGGGCAGGGACATGCCGTAATTCCCTATTTAGACGACCTGCTGGTCAGGGCGCCATCGGAACACCTTTGTCAAGTGAGCCTGGATGTGACCGTGCGGTCTCTGGAACAGTTCGGTTGGCTCCTCAACATTCAGAAGTCAACGCTAGTTCCGACCCAGTCTTTGACATATTTGGGCATGGACTTCAACACAGTCTCAGCCCTGGTGTCTCTGCCACGAGTCAAACAGATGGCGATCCAATCAGGAGTGCAAGCAGTCCTCCTGTCACCACAATCATCCCTAAGGGGGTTGATGAAGCTGGTGGGGCGCATGGTGGCGGCAATCGAGGCGGTGCCTTTTGCACAGTTTCGCCTCCGTCCTCTCCAGCTGGAGATTCTCCGCAGGTGGGACAAAAGGACGATCTCCCTGAATCGGCTGGTGACCCTTTCCCAACCGACCAGAGATTCCCTGCAGTGGTGGCTACAGCCACACCACTTGTCTCGGGGCCGGTCCTTCATCAAACCGTCATGGTTAGTGGTGACCACCGACGCCAGTCTGAAGGGCTGGGGGGCGGTGTTCTTACACCACAGGGCCCAAGGCCTCTGGACTCAGTCGGAGTCGGCGTTGCAGATCAACGTGCTGGAGATCAAGGCGGTCTATCTGGCGCTCCTGGCGTTTCAGAGATTCCTCTCAGGACAACCCATTCGGGTTCAGTCCGACAATGCGACGGCCGTCGCTTATATAAATCATCAAGGAGGAACCAGGAGCGCAGAGGCTCTGGCCGAAGTTCACCGCATCCTATCCTGGGCGGAGAACAACAACTGCCTGATCTCCGCAGTTCACATCCCAGGGGTCGAAAACTGGGAGGCCGACTATCTGAGCCGGCAAGGGATGGACGCCGGAGAGTGGTCTCTTCATCCGGACGTCTTCAGAGAAGTCTGCAGCAGATGGGGCACGCCGGACGTGGATCTGATGGCCTCACGGCTGAATCATCAGGTGCCGCAATACATGGCGAGGTCATGGGACCCCCAGTCTCTGGGAGCGGACGCTCTGATCTTGACTTGGTCCAGATTCCATCTGCCGTATGTGTTCCCTCCTCTAGCTCTGATTCCCAGGGTGCTGTGGAAGATCAGGTCGGAGTGCAGGGTAGCCATTCTAGTGGCTCCAGATTGGCCCAGGAGGTCCTGGTACCCGGACCTGTGGCAAATGTCAGGCGGACACAGGTGGGCTCTTCCAGAACGCGCAGATCTACTCGCGCAAGGCCCATTCTTCCACCTCAATTCCAGGGCCCTCAGATTGACTGCATGGCTCTTGAGGCCTGGCTGCTGACATACAGGGGTTTCTCCCCTACAGTGGTTGCCACTATGAATCGGGCTAGGAAGCCCGTTTCCAGGAAGATGTACCACAGGACGTGGAAAATCTTTTTTACCTGGTGTGCCTCTGGTGGACGGTCTCCGTGGCCCTTGTCCATTCCGACGTTGTTGGCTTTCCTACAGTCGGGTTTGGAGTTGGGGTTATCCCTTGGCTCTTTGAAAGGTCAAGTATCGGCATTGTCAGTGCTGTTTGACAGGCGATTGGCGCTCCTCCCGAAGGTCCGTCAATTTCTGCAGGGGGTGTCGCGGATGGTTCCGCCCTACAAGAGACCTCTGGACCCTTGGGACCTTAACATGGTCCTGGCGGCATTGCAGAAACCGCCGTTTGAGCCACTGAGAGATGTTTCTCTATCTCGTCTGTCCCAGAAAGTGGCCTTTCTGGTGGCGATTACGTCTTTGAGGAGGGTATCAGAATTGGCTGCACTATCGTGCAAGTCACCCTTTCTGGTGGTTCACCAAGACAAGGTGGTGTTGCGCCCACGGCCAGAATTCTTGCCGAAGGTGGTATCAACTTTTCATCTGAACCAGGAGATTGTTCTCCCATCATTTTGCCCCGCTCCCGTTCATCAGGTTGAACGCGACCTCCATACTCTGGATCTCGTGAGAGCCGTACGCATTTATGTGTCCAGGACCGCCTCCTTCAGGAGTTCGGATTCCTTATTTGTTCTCACGACAGGTCGCTGTAAGGGGTCCGCGGCTTCGAAGTCAACCTTGGCCAGATAGATTAAGGCTTCCATTCAAGAGGCTTACCGGGCTTCTGGTTTGCCTCTCCCGGTGGGATTGAAGGCTCACTCTACCAGAGCTGTAGGTGCCTCTTGGGCCTTGCGACATCGAGCGTCTGCTCTACAGGTGTGTCAGGCGGCCACTTGGTCCAGTCTGCACACGTTCTCTAAGCACTATATGGTGCATGCCCATGCCTCTGCGGATGCAAGTTTGGGCAGGCGGGTTCTCCAGGCGGCGGTTGCCCACCTTTAAAGGGAACCATGTGTTATCCGTCTTGTTGAGGAACTCTTCCCGCCCTGGGGTATTGCTTTAGGACATCCCCATTGTCTGGGTCTCCCATTATGATGACCAGAAAAAAGAGAATTTTGTTTACGTACCGTAAATTCTTTTTTCTTTAATCATCAATGGGAGACCCAGCACCCACCCAGTTGTTCCGTTGCATGTTTTGCAGTTGATCTGTTCCCTGTTGGGACAGTGTTTGCCGGGTTGTTGAACCGTCTGTGCACGGCATTCTTCCCGATGTTTTCGGGTGTGGTTTATTTCCTCCTCGCAGCTTATGGACCAAACTGAGGATGTTCCCTGCGGTAGGGGTTTATAAGCGGAGGAGGCGGTGTCTACAAACTTGTAGTACCTAGTGTGACCTCCGGAGGGCAGTGCCCTAAACCCCATTGTCTGGGTCTCCCATTGATGATTAAAGAAAAAAGAATTTACGGTACGTAAACAAAATTCTCTTTTTCTTGGTGTTCCTTTGGTATAGAAAACTCCTATTTTGTATAGTCTAGAAAGTGAGACAAAAGCGCAAATAGGGATTCAAGATGGCCGCCGACTGAGCAGGACGTACTCCTGTGAGCTCCACAAGAATCTGCTGGATCCGCGGCATCCTACCCCTGGAGGTCGGGAAAACAGCCTGGATTACACCTGGTGGTATACCCCAGACACCAGGGATTGCCGAGATCCCAGTATTTTGGAGCCCAGGACCCAAAAGGAGCACTTTGAAGGAGCCTGCCCGTCCCCCCCCTGCACATGGTGCCTGCCTGTCCCTCCGGCCTGAAACGGACCTGATCTATGGTGAGTGTGCCACCCCATCACGGGATCCTGCCGCTGGAGACCCTACTGCTGACCCCTCGCCTAGAAGAAGAGCCAGGGGAGAGGCGAGAGAGAGGAGCTGTGCAAGGGGGAAGCGTTTTCCCGCCGGCCGCCATTAGCGCGGGCCCTCGTCCGGGAGACACCAGCGGCTGCTGAACAAGCTCCTCACCTGCTGCGGGGCTAGGAGAAGGCAGCGGTCGACCCCGGGAGCAGCCAGAGGAGAGCGGGAGGCCTGCGGGCACGCACACACACCCGACCAGCAACCATAGAGAGCGGAACACTTGCTCCTATCACCGCCTGAGTCACAGAGCGGCCTGGACGGAGAGTGCAGGAGAGCATACTGGACTTACTACCCGAGGTGAGGTGGGGAGAAAAACGGGAGCTGACAGGTGAAGTGACGGAGGGGAAGCATTGTAACAAGGGTCCCTATAATGCAGCTGCTGGGGCCTTGATTTACTCCATCCACCCCCCCCCCCCTGTGGAACTGGGAGCCCACCTTGACCCTGGGACAGCAGAACTAACAGGCAAAGTTGGATAACACAGTGTAAGCTGTCTTCTAAACAAAGCACTGCCACCTTGATAAAGTTCAGTAGACACAGAAAGGGGCACTGTCTACAGAAATATCCTAAACCACCCCACTTCAAATCTACACCTTCTAGAACATTGAATACTGGGTTAACTCTTTCACTGCCCCTATAGCACCCACTGGCCCCATACCACCAACTGCCATCAGAGGGCGCTGGAAGCCTACCCAAAGTATCAACTACAGTGGTTTTATAAGGAAATCTTCAGAATTCAAGGTGTCATAAAACAACATACTGTGCACTCTTCTACAACTTTTGACTGTAACATACTGACAAACCCTCCCTCACCCAACTTGCTCAGTGGAAAACTAATAAAGAATTATCTCTTTACCAAGAACACCCATCTTCTGGATCTCCACTTGAACTTATAATAACAGATTTTCTCTATACAACGCCAGACCCCATAATGTGAGAGCCTCGCGACGCCCTGGGGGGGCTGGCAGAGAACAGAAACCAGATAGACTCTAACTTCTTCAACACGTCACAATGGTTAAATCAAATACAAAATCCACTAAATCTTCCACCAAGACAACCACTAACACCACGCAAGTGGATCTAGATAAATACCTAAAAAAGCAAGCTGGTTTGTCATCCTTGTCCAAAACATCGAGACGACTCTTAGTAGAAGAAACCATGGAGCCAGACCATGATAGTGAATGCGAAGGAACAGATGACGACGAGGAGCTCCCGATCACCAGATCATACCTCAAAAGGATATTGCATAAGGCTCTAGAACCCCTGGCCAAAGAGATGGCGGATATCAAACAGGACCTGGCACAGACGGGTCGCAGAGTCGAAACTTTGGAATCAGCCAACACAGACGTGGTCAAACAAACTAACGCTACTCTCTCTGGTCTCCAACACCATGAAGACCACCTCAATAAGATCTATACTATGCTGGAAGACCATGAGAATAGGGATAGACGAGATAATCTGCACTTGAAGGGAATTCCTGAAACAATAACACAAGATGCCTTGACTCCATCCATTATAGACACATTCCGTTCATTATTACAGCCGGATGACCCATCAGATATGGAATTGGTGAGAGTACATAGAGCATTACGCCCGAAACCACCATCGGACGAATCTCCAAGAGATGTAATCTGCCTTTTCCTGGACTACAGGACAAAGGAACTGGTCATGAGGAGGGCCAGAGAGAAAACCACCGTTACATGCAATGGCTCCCCAATCCAAATATACCAGGATCTCTCTTGGATAACCCTTGCTAAACGGCGCCTCTTGAAACCGCTGACTACAATTTTTCACCAAAGGAATTACCCATACAGATGGCTGTTCCCCTTCGGCATATCCGTCACGGCTGGAGACAAAAGGATCCAAGGTCGAACATCAGCTGACATCAAATGGATGTGCCAGGAGCTAAATATCAAACTGAAACATTATCCCAATCTAGAGGAGGTGGGAGCTGCATACCAGATGACACCTCTACAACATCCACCACCGTGGCAAACACATCTTACACCAAAGTCCCAAAGATCAAAACGCAAAAACTCCAAACTAGCCGAGTCCCGAGGAGAAGACAGTCCGAACGGATGATGGATAGTTAAAGATCTATTGTATCTTTCTTTTTCTCCCTGAGACTTGTGACTGGGACATTAATATACTTACTATCCCCAGCTATTATAGTCGACCTGGAAGGTCGATATTCCTTTCGCCCCCTTCTTATCCACCTTGAGATTGGATAATAGTCCTAATTCTTGCATGAAAACCATGCTATAAATGTTAAGAATTATAATCAAAACTTTTTAGCAATCGTTGTGACGGCCGTACAATATTTCGTTAGCTCACACGGGCGTCTTGGGGGATGTTCTACTCCCCCATATTCACCTATTAATAGTTTAACAAACCTCTTCTGGTTCCTGTATTAGGTTTTAATTACACATAGGCTAGCCTACAAGAGACTATCCTGTTACAAGTTTCAGACTATCCTGTTACCAAGTTTAAGGCATAATAGCCTAATAGTTATACTTAGTGTTAAAAGGTAAAACCTCCTCTGTCAGTCTACCCCCCTCGCTTGCGACTCTTACGCAGCGGCGGGATGGTCGCGATAGAGAAGAGTCTGTCTGTTCAGATTCATCGTACACGAAGGTTTAAGTTTAAGATGTGTGAATATGCGTTAACTTCAACTTGTTTTGCATCCTCAGGAAAACTATCTCTACTGTTCCCTTCTATCCTCTCTGTTTCTCCCCAACCACCCCTGTCCCAAAACCCCGCGAGAGAGTCTCTGCTACAACGTCTGAATGAATACGAACACCCACCATGACCACCAACCATAAGTCATACCAAGTGGTATCGCACAATCTACACGGTTTCAATTCTCCTATACCTAGGTCTCAAACATTACACTTCCTCAAGAAAGCAGGTCATGACATCTTACTATTACAAGAAACCCATTTTATAGAATCTAAAACACCTAACTTTGAAAAGAATTACTATAATACCTGGTACCATGCATATTCACCCCAAAAGAGGGCCAGAGGAGTAGCTATTGCTATAGCAAAAAAATGTCCCCTTCCTTCCAATAGACAAATTGGCCGACAATGAGGGCCGATACATCTTTGTAAAGGGTTTACTGGAAGGTTCCTTGATTACACTGGGAGTTTATATGCCCCAAATAAAAAACATTTTTCCTGGATACAAAAGGTTCAAAACAAGCTCTCATTATTTGCTGAAGGTTCAGTTTTGATTGGCGGAGATTTAAACATTACGCTAGAGCCTCTATTAGATACCTCAACAGGGAAAAGCAACATCTCCAGGCGAGACCTAGCTCAAATAAGGTCCTCTTTCCACACAGCAAGTTTGATAGATGTATGGCGATATCATCATCCCCACGACAGAGCCTACACATATTTCTCTCACCCCCATAACAACTACCATCGACTATACTATCTATTTGTGTCCAAAACCCTCCTTCCAACAGTTGTAGAAACTGAAATCCTCCCGGCACTATACTCAGATCACGCAATGGTGACTATAAAATTGGAATGCGGAGGACCTGTCCCACCTACTAGGACATGGAGGTTGAATGAATCCCTATTAAGCACTAAAGACATTAAACTTAAAATTCAATCGGCCATTAAAGACTATTTCCAACACAATAACACTTCAGACGTAGACCCTACAATTATCTGGGAGGCACATAAGGCAACACTGAGAGGAGTTATAATATCAATAGCATCGTTTCAAAATAAGCAGAGGAAAGCTGACATAGAAAAATTGTATAAAGATATTATTCACCTGGAAAAACAACATCAATTGACGTTGACCCAACCTAATATGATAAAACTCAGAGTGTAGACAACGCCTAAAAGACCTCCTCAATAAAAAAGCAGCTAAATATTTTACTAATTGGAGAAATCGCTTAATGGTACATGGTGATAAGGCCTCTAAGTTAATGATATCATTGATTAAAAAAAGACAGTCTCGAACCTTCATTCACAAGATTAAAACAGAATCGGGCCTGATAACACAAAACTATGAACAGATTATCGCAGAATTTTTAACATTCTATAAAAATGTATACCAGATAAGACCGCACGACCCTGAAGTAAACTTAAACCAAAGAAAGCATGAAATAGAATCATTCCTCTCATCTCTATCTTTACCAAAAATAGACGAACATCAACAGAAGTGGTTGGCAAGACCTTTTGAATTAGAGGAACTCCAGTCCATCCTGTCTGAGGGCCCATCAGGCAAATCTCCGGGACCAGATGGTTTTTCACTACTCTATTATAAGACATTTTCTCCAGACCTGAACAAACACTTGTTGAACATGTGTAATGCAGTTCTCCATGGCAGCACTCTTCCCCCCCAGTCCTTAGAAGCACATGTCACGCTTTTACATAAAGATGGAAAGGATCCGGCACAGTGTGGGAGTTACAGGCCCATCTTGCTTAATGTTGACCTGAAAATATACGCTAGCTTAATAGCAAGACGCCTGACGGGTCTGATCCCACAACTGATTACGTTGGAACAGACAGGATTTGTGCGAGGGCGGGAGGGAAGAGACAATGCAGGCAGAATATTACACTTAATGCAACATGCTAAAATACACCATAAACGGATGGTCCTATTGAGCACAGATGCCGAGAAGGCCTTTGACAGGGTGGACTGGACATTCCTCCGTAGTACCCTAATGGCTTTCCATATACCCTCCCTTCTAATAGAGGCTATATTCAAAATGTATACCTCCCCATCAGCTAAATTGAAAATCAACAACATGCTTTCAGTCCCTTTTCTAATAAAAAACGGCACGAGACAGGGATGCCCCTTGTCCCCCTTATTATTCGTTCTAGTTATGGAACCACTGTTAAGAAGCATCCAAATGAACGAAGAAATTAAAGGATTCCAATTGAACAAAGTACACCACAAATCGGCTGCATTTGCGGATGATCTGCTGGTATTACTGTCTGAACCTGATAGGGGCATCCCTGCCTTTATACAAACCTTGGAGAACTACGGCCGACTTTCTAATTATAAAATTAACTTGTCTAAGGCGGCCGTCACACGCACAGATATCTTTAGCGATATTGTAAGCGATCACGTGCACGCGCAATCGCTTACAATATCGCTCACATCGCTGGTGAGATGTCACACAGACAGACTCACCAGCGATGCGGAGCCGCGATCTCGCTCATTACTATGGTACACATCGGGTAACTAGGGCCGTGCGTCGCTTAGTTACCCGACGTGTACCATAGTTACCATCTCCCAGCATAGGCTCTGCCGCTGGGAGATGGATCATCGTGGTGTCACACACCACGATGAAGGAGATCGTGAAATCGATCATCGCTAGATCTGAGAACCGGACCTCAGATCAGCGATGTCACGATCAAGCGATTTCACATCGTAAATCGCTTGATTACATGCATCGATTTTAAGCCCGATATCGCTTAAGCGATCAAAAAGGAGATCGCTTAAACGATATCGGGCAAGATATCTGTGCGTGTGACGGCCGCCTAAGTCAGAAGCCCTAGGCCTTAACATTCCCAAGACTACCATAGATAAATATAAAAATACTTATCCCTTCAAATGGCCAGAAAAACACATCACATACCTAGGCATAAAGATAGGGCACACGGATAAGGACCTTCTTTCCCTTAACGTAATACCCACATTGGAAAAAGCAAAAGAAACAGTCAAATTGTGGAGAGCGCCTTTTCTATCATGGGTAGGCAGAAAAAATCTAATTAAAAGCATAATTCTACCAAAATTTATGTATTTATTCCAAATGCTCCCAATTCACATCCCGGACCATACTTTAAGCAAAATCCATGCCTTCTTTTTAAATTTTATTTGGAATAATAAAAAACCACGTATTAAATATCAGACACTTGCACTACCAAGAGACAAAGGGGGTATGGGGGCACCGGACATACGCAAAAACTATGCAGCAGCTATGCTAACAAGAATTATAGACTGGATCAGGAGGCCGCCACATAAACTATGGCTCTCAATTGAAGAAACTATGTCACAAATACCCCTGAGGTCCCTAGCACTACTTCCAGATCTCTATAACGACCCAAAACTAATTAGCAACACCTTCACAAAAGCCACCGTAGCTATTTGGAAAAAAGAATGTGACCGGCTGCTTCCTCCATTGACCCCAATCCTGGATCTGCGAGACCTTGTCGGCCATTTCCCGGTGAGGTCTCAAGCGAACGATCCAATGGGCCCGGGGAGGAGGCCAGTCGATCCCATTCCAATTGATCGTCTACTGATAGATGGAGCTCTGCTTACACATAGAGAAATACAACAATCTAACTCCCTACCAGATATATCCTTTCTCCAATACGGCAAATTAAAAGCTTACACCCACAAACACCTGAAAGATCTAAATATTATGAGACCTCTGACATTGTTTGAGCAATTGTGTACACAGCTGCTTGATCCCACCAGGGTATTATCATTGCTATACAAACAACTAACCCTAAATATTGCCCACATTAAAAGAGACTTCTTAGGCCTATGGGAATGAGACCTTCAAATAGAGTTTTCAGAGCAGCAAATAAGACAAAAAAGGTAGTAACAAGGTGGTATCGTACCCCCTCACAAGTACACAGATGGCACCACCTGACATCGGACTCTTGCTGGAGGTGTAACTCCGACATAGGAACATATTTTCATATATGGTGGCAATGCCCCCTGATTCAAGATTACTGGAGGTTGGTGTCAACGCTACTTGCAGATGTTCTACAACGGGAGGTGGCTCTTACACCTCTCACAGTTCTTCTCAATTTTTTCCAATGGCCGAAAGAGATGTATATCTCTAAACTAGCATCTAATATCATAGCTGCATGTAGGCTTCTTGTCTCTGCCCGGTGGAAATCCAACCTGATTCCAACAAAGACCCAAATTTTACGTGAAATAGACATGGTGTACCGTGCAGCAGAATTAGCAGCTCTCTCATTCAGTTCATATGAGACCTTTGAGAAAATATGGTCACCTTGGATGTGTTACCGGTCGACCACAGACTTCATGAAAACATATATCGCTGAGTGACTTAAGTAACACGACCTCTCTCGCATTCCCGTCTCCCCCCCCCCTTCCGACCACCCCTATCTTATCCTTCATTCTTCTCCTTGCTGATTTTCTCCCCCCTCTATACTCTTTACTCTCTATATAGAATACTTAATTAAACTTTTTCTTTTACAACAAACTCTAATGAGGGAAATGCTACATTACCCTGGTAAATACGAACACTTATGAAAAGCGATATTATATACGTTAACTGCTACAAATTTTCCCTTATGTTATGGAAAAACTGATTGACTGTTTGATTGTAACTCTTTATTGTTCAATAAAAAGAGCATTAAAAGAAAAGAAAAGCGCAAATAGGGTCTTATCTCCTTATGAAAGAGGCGAGATTGCGTTGAAATTTGCTCACCTAGGCAGGTTGTGTGCACCCACAATCAGTATAAACGCTCAAACAGCTACTGCAGGATCCACACCTCCACGAGCAATGTGGTGAAGATAATTGAGTTCGGACGAAGTGCCTTCGGACCCGCGCTGCTGCGAATAAAGACCAAGAGTCAGGATACCGGTTCAGTAGGTTTTAATCTGACGCATTTTGGAGCTATCTGCGCTCCTTCCTCAGCTTATCCCTGAGGAAGGAGTTCAGATAGCTCCGAAACGCGTCGGATTAAAACATATTGGACCGGTATCCTGACTCCTGGTCTTTATTCGCAGCAGCGCGGGTCCGAAGGCACTTCGTCCGAACTCACTCTTTTTGTATAGTAACCATCTAAATGATATGTAATTCCAATATATGTACAGTGTTGGCCAAAAGTATTGACACCCCTGCAATTATGTCAGATAATACTCAGTTTCTTCGTGAAAATGATTGCAATCACAAATTCTTATCTTCATTTAATTTGTCTTCAATGAAAAAACACAAAAGAGAATGAAGCAAAAAGCAAAACATTGATCATTTCACACAAAACTCCAAAAATGGTCCGGACAAAAGTATTGGCACCCTCAGCCTAATACTTGGTTGCACAACCTTTAGCCAAAATAACTGCGATCAAACCGCTTCCGGTAACCATCAATGAGAGGGGGCGTGTCCAGCAGCCGATGGCGCCGGTCGCATTGTGAGGAGGCTCCGCAGCACGGACCGAATACACGGCACTACCGCGGCCCTCCCGCTCCCGCTTTGAGACAAGCGACAGCCCAGCACCTCACACAACCTCCGGTCATGCCCAGGACCGGGTCCCGCCGCCGGGAGACCACCAACAAGCTCACTGATTACTTCAATCAGGAGCCCCACAGTGGATCCAAGATGGCGCCGGCCGGGAACAGCCCAGCGTCTCCCTCCAGCGCTTCCACCCGGGCCTCGCGGTCCCCTCGGTCCCCCAGACGCCAGGAGCACCGAGGCAATAATGTGAGTAGAGAGGAGTCCCCTCTCACAAAACGTAACATGCGAGATATGCTGGGATCAATGAGGGACGCGATGCTGGGGGAGATGCGCTCCATGATGGCAGACATTAAGTCTGAAATGGCGGCCTTAGGAGAGAGGACTACCACTATGGAATCCAAGATGGAGGAGTATGCTTCGGCACATAATAACTTGGCAGACAGCTATGACATGATTGACAGGGAGATGGGCTCAGTAAAGGCAACGCTGTGTCACCTAGAGGATGGACTCCGTAAGAATAATGTAAAGTTAAGAGGAGTTGCAGAACCCCAAGATGGTGAGGATCTTCCGATGACTGTCTCAGCCTTTCTATCAGCAGCCCTCCCAGATGCTAACCCTGCATTAATGGAATTACAAAAAACATACAGGTTACCTAAACCTACGAAGCTCCCTAAAGAGGTCCCGAGGGATATCCTGATCTCTTTCTTACATCCTAAGGCGAGAGACATCCTGCTCCAAGCGATGAGATCCAATCCTTCTCTCCCCTCACAATTCGCCAAAGCCTCTGTCTATCCTGACCTTTCACCAGGCACACTGGCTAGAAGAAGGGAGTTTGCCCCCAGCTGCCTCATCTTGAGGGAGAAAGCCATACAATATGCATGGGGCACACCAGTGTCTGTTAACTTTCGATATAAAGGCAATAGACATTCTTTCTCCTCTCCCACTATGCTACGCAGGGCTCTACGCTCCTGGAACTTATCTGCTCAGGTCTCAAACTCCCCTCGCCCCCGGCCGGAGGGACCCCAAGGACCTGGTTCTGGAGAATGCACCTGAGGTCGACAAGGGATCGGAGGACTCCGTATCGGTCTGTGTGGATTAATACACCCTCCTTTGGAACACATACGGACTCCCCACGCCGAGATCCAGCACAGGTTTTGGACACTTAAACCTCCCCTCACTGTCAGAACTCGGGGATACTTCCTCACCTGTGGGTCAAGATCTGGGGAAACTCGAGTGTGGTTCCCTGCCTCAACCCCCCCCAGTCAAGGCCCTATTGGCCTGACTATACTCAAGTTTATTTAAGTGTGTTCCCCTCCCCCCCCTCCACCCATCCCCCCCCCCCTTCCCCCCATCCCCCCCCCCCTCTCTAGTTCACCCAGCCACACCTCCTCCCCAACCTTCCAATTTCCTCCTAGTTGGGCATCCTTACTCTCCCAGCTCCACTCCCACCCGCTACTTCTTCCCCCTTTTCATCACCTACTTTCTGCTCTCATTTTCCTCCGCAGCTCATCTTGGACTGTTCTCTCCTATACCTTTCCAAGTGACCTCGCTCCGTGATCGCTGGTAGTGAGTAAGTATGAAAGGGAACGATTCGGTTCTCTCGGGGACTGGTTCCTCTTTGAATCTAGTTTCTCTAAATGTTAAAGGACTGAACTCTCCGGTGAAACGCTCCTCCCTTTGGAAGGAGGCCAGGAGACTTCACGCTGATGTGATGTGTGTTCAAGAAACACACCTTTTAGCCGAAGACAATTTTCGTGTGAAAAACTCCTCCTACCCTCACATCTACTTTGCAAACCACAATGTGAAAAAAGCAGGAGTATGTGTGATGGTAAGCGCCAAGGTGCAGTTCCAGCTGAATTCTGCTGAAGCGGATCCGCTGGGTAGGTACCTGATCCTGAAGTGTAACATATCAGGGGAATTGTATACACTGGCGACTGTCTATGCCCCAAACTCGGGCCAATTAGGGTTTCTGAGATCCCTGTTTAAAAAACTCAACCAAACAAAAGAGGGGGCCCTGGTGGTGTGTGGGGACTTTAATCAAATCATGGTGGCGAGATTGGACTCCTCAGCCCCACACGCAAGGAAAGGGAGGGAAATGGCAACACTATGCAGTGAATTCAGGCTCCACGACATTTGGCGGTATCAACATGCAGAGGAGAGGGATTACTCTTTCCTATCTGGTTCCCATAATACCTATTCCAGAATCGACCTGTTCCTGGTTGGAGAGGAGACCCTACCATTCTGCACCTCCTCCTCAATTGGTCTGATCTCTTGGTCGGACCACGCCCCAGTATCGCTGGGAATCAGGCGGGGTCGAATGGGAACCAGACCGCGTCGTTGGAGAATGAATGTCGCTCTGCTTTCAAACCAACAGATCTTGGAATCCCTGGAAGGGAGTTTGGAGGAGTATTTCCTCAGTAACGACAACGGGGAGATCTCGGATGGCACACTCTGGGCCGCTCACAAGGCGGTTCTGCGTGGGCTGCTTATACAGAAGGCCTCGCAACAAAAGAGGGAGAGGGAGGCCTGCTGGAGAGACTGGTCCGATCAAATAGGAACCCTGGAAAAAGTAAACAAAACTAACCCCTCCCCCCAATTGACTAGTCAGATCTTTGACTTGAGAACTAAACTTAGGGCCCAGCTGCTTTATCAGCATGAACTGGGGCTTCGGAAACTTAATACACAGTATTATGCTGCAGGGGATAGGGCGGGTAAGCTCTTAGCTAGGAGACTGAAGAAAAGAGTGGCTAACACAATGGTGACCTCTATGACTTCTACCAACGGTGTGACAGTTAGAGACCCGACTGAGATAGTGGAGGTCATGGCGGATTTCTACACAAAACTCTACAACCTTGCCGGGGATCCCCTGACACCGCAACCCTCTCTGGAGGACATCCGGGCCTTCCTGGCGGGAGTGCAACTCCCAGCGATCCCCCCTGAAATTCTCTCCACTTTGAACCAGCCATTCACCCTCTCGGAGGTTACGGATGTCATCAACACACTCAAATGCAACTCTGCTCCGGGACCGGACGGATTTGCTAATGAATATTACAGGGCTTTCTCCCCCCGGTTGGCCCCCTATCTGCTCCGATTGTTTCATCAATGGCAAAAAGAGGGGAAGCTGGGTACAGATGACCTGGAGGCTACGATCTCCACCATCTTGAAACCTGGCAAACCCCCAGACAATCCTGGCAGCTATCGTCCCATCTCGTTACTTAACACGGATGTGAAGATATATGCCAGAGTACTGGCCTCTAGACTGTCGAAGGTGATCCCACTTTTGGTGGATGCGGATCAGGTGGGCTTTGTGGGGGGAAGACAGGCCAGAGATGGCACCCGGCGGATGCTGGATCTGGTGGAGATTGTTGAGAACCGGGGGGTCCCCAGTGCATTCCTGTCTCTTGACGCGGAAAAGGCGTTTGACAGGGTGCACTGGGGATACCTGCGAGAGGTCCTGGGGAGGTTCGGATTTTCTGGACCGATTTTGGCGGCTATACTGGGGCTTTACTCTTCTCCGGGAGCTCGGGTGTCCACATCGGGATATTTATCCCGCCATTTCAACATTACAAATGGGACAAGACAGGGGTGCCCTCTGTCGCCCCTGATCTTCGCCCTTGTTATGGAACCCCTGGCAGCCTCGATAAGAGCCAACCCGGATATTGCGGGCATACTTGTGGGAAAGAAGGACCATGTCATAGGACTCTACGCTGACGACGTAATCATCACGTGCACTGACCCAGACAACTCCATCCCAGCCATATTAAAAGAATTGGACAACTTTTCAAGGATATCTTATTATAAATTGAACATGGGAAAAACCATGGCCCTACCCATCAATATCCCAGAGACGCAATTGACATCTCTCTCATCCAAATTCACCTTTGCCTGGGCCCCGGAGGGCATCCCATACCTGGGAGTGACCCTATGCGCCTCGAGAAACATGGCGCGTCTAAATTTAACCAAACTTATGGCAACCTTGAGAGCGGCGATGGAAACTAGTCCTCTCCCGCTGCTATCTTGGATGGCGCGCATACAGGCATTCAAAATGTTGTGGCTCCCAAAACTACTTTATTTATTTCGGTGTGTCCCACTGGGATACCCAGGCAAACTGCTGACTCTATTACAACGACGTATAAATTCATTCATATGGGCAGGGGGCAGACCAAGAGTCCGCAGAGATGTAATGTACCTGAAGTTGAAAGGGGGAGGCATGGGGGTCCCAGACGTCACCTCATACCACAGAGCCACTCTTCTGGAGGCCACAGGGGAACTATGGAGACGACAGGAGACACTGGGCTGGACTCAGCTGGAGACTGAGATTGCTCCGGAGGCTGCCCCAGGAAGGCTCTTGGCCGGGACTGCACTGGGACCGGTTGGGGTGGTGCACCCCTTGGCTACGGTCCGTGCTCTCCAAGTGGTGTGGAAAAAAATCCCTACCCACTGGTCAAAACTTCCCCCGGAGCGTATTCCGATGGAGGCCTTTCGGGTGCATATTCCCTCTCTGAACCTCACTCCCTGGCTGAAAGCAGGTATCAGTACTTTAGGGGATCTTCTGGAGAGTGGCAAACTGCTTACATTTGACGCCTTTAGTGAGGGAAGACAGAATTTAAGACATACCTTTTTACAATATTCACAAGTTCGCCACTTCCTATCCTCAAAAGGCTGCACTCACGATCTGAGGCGACCTTTACCCTCCCCACTCCAACGACTGATGTTCTCAGCCACTAGAATCCCGAGGGGTCTCTCCTCCTTGTACGAGGACCTAATAACACAAAACTCCCCCTCTAAACTAGCATACATGGGAACATGGGAGGCAGACCTGAACTTCCAAGCAGATCAGGATGACTGGGAGGGGTCAATCAGGTGTGTAACTCAGGTATCAAGATGTATAAACCACCTAGAATCCCTCAAGAAGGTTCATCTCCGATGGTACACTCCTCCAACCAGGATAGCCAGATTCGCACGTGGAGTCTCCCCTTTATGCTGGAGGCAATGTGGCCAGAGAGGAGACCTGGCACACATGTGGTGGCACTGCCCTAAAGTGGCCCAATTTTGGGCACTAGTCGCAAACTTGATGAGCACGGTAACGGACACCCACATTCCGTTATCACCTCAGTTAGCTGTTTTAAACATAGGAGGCGAAGTCTATCCACCGATTATCCGCCATGTGATCACCTACATTCTAATCGCAGCAAGATTATGCATTGCAGCAGCATGGAAAAATTCATCCCCACCCACCGCCAGGGACCTTATCCAAAAGATTAACACAATCTTCACACATGAATATTATCTTGCAATGGACGCTCCAAGGAGGAGATATGTCTCGGATGCATGGGACTTATGGGCAACACACCCCTCAGCGATTCACCCTCCTTCCTAGATATACGGAGTTCTCGAGGTCACAACCCCCTATTCTTCAACACCTAACTCTTTTACTTACTCACTTCTCTACTTCTCTCCCCAGCTATACTTAGTTTCCCCCCCCCCCTCTCCCCCCCCTCCCCTCCTTTCCCCCTTTGATTCCCCCCCCCCCCCTCCCCCACCCTGTACCCTTCCGTTAACCCCCCCCCCCATGTGTTTAAAACACACTAGGCTAGGAAATAATTTGGTTAACCGGCAGTATGAACCCACTGTCAATTGAGAATGATGGCGTCCAATGTTGAGCGGACTGGAGTACCGTAAACATATCAACGGAGTAATTATCTGACTGTAGAGGACGGCTACGCAACCACACGCTCTAACTCTTCCTCCAAGGAGCTATTAAGGGATAACTGCAGTGTTTCATATGTATCACAGTATTCTTGCTTTAATCATTGTTTCCTTGCCGCAATTTTCCTCTGTATCCGAGGCCAACCCTTCCCTCCCCTTCCCCCCCCCCCTCAGTCCCAATGCCCGCGATCCCTATTCTTCCCTAAACCTTCACTTCCTTAACCAAGTAATGTTATGTCATGTTTGATGTCTCTTTATCTCTACAACGCTTGTCATGCTTGACATAGCTACTGTAATTTGTTATCTTTACAATAAACATTTATTGAAGACTAACCATCAATGAGTTTCTTACAATGCTCTATTGGAATTTTAGACCATTCTTCTTTGGCAAACTTCTCCAGGTCCCTGATATTTGAAGTGTGCCTTCTCCAAACTGCCATTTTTAGATCTCTCCACAGGTTGTTCTATGGGATTCAGGTCTGGACTCATTGCTGGCCACCTTAGAAGTCTCCAGTGCTTTCTCTCAAACCATTTTCTAGTGCTTTTTGAAGTGTGTTTTGGGTCATTGTTCTGCTGGAAGACCCATGACCTCTGAGGGAGACCTAGCTTTCTCACACTGGGCCCTACATTATGCTGCAAAATTTGTTTGTAGTCTTCAGACTTCATAATGCCATGCACATGGTCAAGCAGTCCAGTGCCAGAGGCAGCAAAGCAACCCCAAAACATCAGGGAACCTCCACCATGTTTGACTGTAGGGACCGTGTTCTTTTCTTTGAATGCCTCTTTTTTTTCTCCTGTAAACACTATGTTGATGCCTTTGCCCAAAAAGAGAGAACATTTTTTCAAATTGTTTTAGGCTTTCTCAGGTAAGTTTTGGCAAACTCCAGCCTAGCTTTTTTATGTCTCGGGGTAAGAAGTGGGGTCTTCCTGGGTCTCCTGCCATACAGTCCCTTTTCATTCAGACGCTGACGGATAGTACGGGTTGACACTGTTGTACCCTTGGACTGCAGGGCAGCTTGAACTTGTTTGGATGTTAGTCGAGGTTCTTTATCCACCATCCACACAATCTTGCGTTGAAATCTCTTGTCAATTTTTCTTTTCCGTCCACATCTAGGGAGATTAGCCACAGTGCCATGGGCTTTAAACTTCTTGATGACACTGCGCACGGTAGACACAGGAACATTCAAGTCTTCATGCTTCCTCACAATTTGGTTTCTCAAGTCTTCAGACAGTTCTTTGGTCTTCTTTCTTTTCTCCATGCTCAATGTGGTACATACAATGTGGTACCTTGTACAGTAGAGAGATTGAGTCAACTTTAATCCATGTCAACTGGCTGCAAGTGTGATTTAGTTATTGCCAACACATGTTAGGTGCCACAGGTAAGTTACAGGTGCTGTTAATTACACAAATTAGAGAAACATCACATGATTTTTTTAACAGTGCCAATACTTTTGTCCAGCCCCTTTTTTATGTTTGGTGTGGAATTATATCCAATTTGGCTTTAGGACAATTCTTTTTTTGTTTTTTTCATTGAAGGCAAATTAAATGAAGATAATAATACCAAAGAATTTGTGATTGCAATCATTTTCAGGAAGAAACTGAGTAATATCTGACAGAATCTCAGGGGTGTCAATACTTTTGGCCAACACTGTATTTGATAACTCCACTTTGAATGAGCTCTGATGTTTATGGATCCTCTCTAACCCCAATCATTTGCCATATATTTACACTGCAAGGGTTGTGAATGTAATATGAATTAAAATGGTTTTTCAGTTTGGATTATATATTTGTTTGTTTACAGGAATGCTATCAGCCTTGTTTGCCCCCTGCGAGCCCAGCACTGCCTTGCCACCACTGTCCCCAGTTACTATTATCCTGGCTGTAATGGTGATATCATGTGTGATTTCTGTAGGTAGTCACCTGGTCAGCAGTCTAAGCCAATGATTTAGATGCAGCGAATACGTACTGTAGTTGGTATCTCTCCATTGCAGATATGACAACATACTCAATGTCACTGCTCAACATCCGTTTCCCCATGTCTCTTATCGCATCTAATCCATTAATTACCTCCTCAAAACCTTTTGTATTTAGCCGTCTGCTGAAATTTCAACCAATCATACCATGTGTTTCGAAACTTTTCATACGTGTCTACTGTTTGAGAAGTTAGATCCTCCATATGCATTAGATTATTGATCCTTGATATCCATACAGAGACACAGAGGCAGTCAGGTTTCTTCCAAAGCATTGGTATGCAATCCCAGGCTGCAATAATCAAGAATCTCAAAAGTGAACACTTATTTACCTTTGTGGGTATCTTGCAATGATGTAACAAAAACAGTGCTGGTCCCTTCTCACCACCATACCCTGTGAGTTTACAAATAATCTCAGAGACCTTCGACCAGAATGTATTGAGCGTTCTACACTTTCAAATAGTGTGCAAAAGGGGCCCTCCTCCTCGCCACACCTCCAACACACAGGATCCACCATCGGGAATATCTTATGGAGACAAGAGGTAACTCTATACCAGCATGATAACAATTTAAGCTCGCTTCCTCTAAACTGGAACTAATTGAAGTATCGCTACTGCGAAGATTCTACTTTCTTGTTCTAGATTAAGATGCAAACCCAGATCTCTCTCCCATTGTGACATGAAGGCGGGGGCGTCTATTTTAGCAGGGATACCAGAAAGGAATAGTTTTCTGACAAAGCATGTCTACGCGGTCCGATCCTAAACAAAGGATTTCAAATTGAGTTTTAATTTGACTGAAACTAGTCCTAGGGGGCAGGGTGTTAAAAAAGTGTCTAAGCTGCATGCTTCTCCGAAATCAGCAGGAAAGGATCAGTCACTGAACTTAAAGATTCAAAGGAGGACCATTCCTCACTGCCATCCCAGCTCTCCACTCTATTGAGGGCTGCGTCAATCCATAGCCCAAAAAATTGGGTCTGAGACACTGGGTTTAAACTTTGGGTGACTGAGTATCGGGGTCAGTATTGAGTAATGAGGGATAGCTGTTGCTCAAATCAGTTTATTACAGTAATTGTATAAGGTGGGGTCCTATGGTAGGATGATTTTGTAAACTGTTTTGTACAGCAGGGACAGCCCAGGGAAGGGTGCACAGAGAGGAAGGAGCGAAGCTCTGTTCAATCTGTAGCCAGATTTTGTTTTTCCCGTTCCTGCACCAATCAATTACCCGAGTGAGATGACTAGCCAGATGATATAATTTGATGTCATGGAGGCCGCACACAGTACCCCCGGACAAAGTATCATGCATTTAAGTCTGGCGCTTTTGAACCAAATAAAGGCGTTTTGGATCATATTAATTGTCCTGAAGAAAGAATAAGGAATTATGACAGGAATAGCCTGCAGATAATACAAAATTTTGGGGAGCACATTCATTTTAAAGATCTAGCATATGCCAAACCATGTGAACGATTATTTTGTCCACCTACCGCAGTTGCCACAAATAGAGTTAATGAGGTTCAGGAAGTTACATTTATAAAGTGTCTGGGTGTCTGCTGGGATGCGTAGACCCAAGTAATTCAATGACTGCAATGTCCACTTAAAACTGAAGGCTTCCTTTAGGCGATCCACAAGGGGGGAACGTAAATTAACGCTAAGGCTGGTTTCACATTTGCGTTCAGAACGCAGCGTAACCGAACGCAACCAAACGCATGCGCATTGAGTTCCTATGTTTAACGATGGGAACGCATAGTACCTGCGTATAGCTGCGTTTGGTTGTGTTTGCATTCAGATGCGTTTTTTAAAAACACCCTCCGAACGCAACATGTTGCATTTTTTGTGCGGGTGCTTGTTTTATCAGCAAGTGTCCGCAAGCGCACAAAGAATGCATGGAGCTCAATGGATGCGCATTGTCATACGCATGACAGCGCAGTCAGACGCTGCGGATCACATTGAAATCTCCATAGAAATGCATTGTAAATGTGCCCGGCCACCCAATCATTGGCCTAGGCGGCGGCCGGGAGAACGGCGGCAGCCGCTGGGAGATTAGCTGATCTCCCGGCCGCCGACACTGATCTCCGGGCCGCCGCCGAGACAGCTGATTGGGTGGCCGGGCACATTTACAACAATATACTATGTGAACACATGCAGAGAATCCCCGCTGTGTTCACATCAGTATGACTGTGTTTGGCACTGTGTTTACGTCTGCATGTCAGACGCATGCATACACAAGCGCTAGTGTGAAACCAGCCTTACGGCTACAGATTTTACCTGATTAATCTTAAAATTAGAAAGGTGTGACTAGATCTCTAGTTCTTTCACAAGACTAGGGATAGAGATGGCAGGACTAGTCATAAAAAATAACATCATCAGCATAAGCTGCAATTTTATTCATAGTGGTTTGTATCTTAACTCCCCCCTATGAGCTCTTATGTGCCTAAGCATAGGCTCAAAGGTCAAAATAAATATTAGTAGGGAGGGGGGACACCCTTGATGGTTACCGTTTCTTATTCTCAAGGGAATCAGACAAAACATCACCCGCACTCTAGCCGAAGGTATCGAATACAGGGACGGCATTCAACCAAATATTCTATTCCCCAATCCTATATGTGCCAAAGTCTCCTCCATAAATGTCCAGTTGACTCTGTCAAATGCATCTATTGACAGCAACATCAGGGGGGAATTGTTAAGTCTGGCTTTATGTTTAAAGGGAACCTGTCACCTGGATCTAAGCCCCTACACTATCACTACCTGTCCCTGAACCTTCCTAGCTGCTCCCTATCTATCCCTCTCTGAGCTAAATCTGCCCTATAAACAGCAGAAAATAACTTATAACTTACAGAAGTCCCTGGGGCTGGGGACTGAAAAGGCGGCCCCAGGCTCCATTCTGCCCCTCCTCGATGCAGCAGCACACGCCCTGCTGGGCGGCATTATCTTTCTTCATCGCCGCCTCCTCCATTTGGACCTGCTTTACACCTATCATGTTGTGGTGATGTGACCTTGATGTGTCCCCTGACCGGGACACAGCATATGGGAAATTGTATCTTCTGCTTGGTAGCAGCACACACAGGGTGAGCTGCTACTGGAGCTGAGTGCTGATTGAAAGCACTGACGCCCAGGTGTGCGTGTGAATAGGAGATGATATGAGCTGCCCTGAGCTGTGGGGAGGGGTGGAGTGTGTCAGGACAGCAGCAGGAGCTGCTGTGTATAGGACTGTGTGAAGATTTAACACAGCCTGTGAGCTCTCAGAGTGGAAGTTCATGAGGCTAATGAGCGGACGGTGAAGAGAGAAAGGTTGTGTGCTGACCTAACACAGCCTACCCGGGGGAAGGTACAGAGATTCTATATCAGCTGTTGGGATTGTATGAGGTTGTACTCGGCTGCGCCCCGGAACCTGGATCTCTATGAATACCTGAACTGTGCCATTAACCTGTGTGCTGTGTGAGTAAATACCTGAGTCACTGCCTTCTGTCGTGCCGATCCTAACCGCTACCTTACAGTGTAAAGCGGGTGGGAGATTCCAAATGGAGGAGGTGGTGATGAAGAAAGAATAACGCCTCCCAGCGGGGCGTGTGCTGCTGCATCGAGGAGGGCAGAATGGAGCCTGGGGCCGCCTTTTCAGTCCCCAGCCTCAGGGACTTCTGTAAGTTATAAGTTATTTTTCTGCTGTTTTATAGGGCGGATTTAGCTCAGAGAGGGATAGATAGGGAGCAGCTAGGAAGGTGCAGGACAGTTTAGGATAGTGTAGGGCTTAGACCCAGGTGACAGGTTTCTTTAAATTTATTGCCTTAGTGGTGTTGTCCCTAGCCTCTCGGCCCATGATAAAACCAGCCTGCACCAGGTTGATGATATCGCCCAAGAGGGGAGATAGACAAAAGGCCAGGATCTTAGCAATTAATTTAGTATCTACGTTTAATAACGAAATAGGGCGATGGCTGGAATATTATGTATTGTGTGGGGTCCTCCCTGATTGTGGATCACCACAATGCGTGCCCTGAGTGTATCCCCAGATGGGGAGGGGGGGGGGGTCCTCGTCATGTCATTAAAAGAGGCTCTCAAGTGGGGGGCTAGAATGTCCTGTAATTTTTTGTAGTGTGCAAGTGAAAAGCCATCCAAGCCTAAAGTTTTCCCTGATTTAGAAGCGAAGATTGCCTGGATGATCTCCTGATCTGTGATAAGGTACCGTTACATGATAAGATATCGTGAACGATATCATTTGAACGTCACAGGTTTGGAGTCGTTCAAACGACATCGTTAGTACGTCTTTGCATGTGACACTGAGATACGGCTACAATAAATCGTTGGATCGCTGATCGCAGATTTGAGAACATGTTCTCAAATCAGACAATCCTCGATCATTCAACCTGCTGCATGTTGCGTGTGACACCGCAATAACGATGTTGTGAACGACTTCTGCGATCCTGAAACGAATCCCGTAGGCGTGCCTTGGCGTTGTGTTTTCCCCGCCCCGTCTGCGTCTGGTGGTCAGTAGTGTGTTACAATTTGCTGTCGTTGGTTTAAAAAAGTGAACATATTTGCAGATCCGTGCTTGGTTGTGGAGAGCCATTGCAGTCGCCAAGCATTTCTAGAGGCGCTTAGCTACACTCCAGCGCACAAAGAATAAACATTTATATACAGAATTAGTATGAAATGCATATATCTATAGATTTTTTTTTTTTAACAATTACTTTTCAATAACATCTCCAGAATGGTTAGTCAGACATGCAATCAACCACAGGCCACACATGACCGTTCCCGTGTGGCACGTTGAGAACGCAGCAGCGGCTGCGTTGCTGCGTGACACTGTATGGAGGGCGCTCCCTTTGCGGACGCCGCAGTTTCCACGGAGACGTAGTTTTGTGGCATGACATCATGACGTTCTCGATCCCAGCATGGTGGGTGGTGTTAATGCGGCCGAATCAGAACTAGCAACAGCATGGCGGCCTTCAGTCGTTTGTACTCCTGGGGGAAGCAGAAGTATTCTACCTCATAAAGATCACGGATGAGCTTGATTATGCCTGCAATGCACAACATGAACACCCAGTGCAGCACAAACAGGCTGTGTTGTGCAAGGTACGGCGTGGGCTGTTCAGTTGGTTCGGGGTGGAGCGCAGCACAAATAAGAAAAAAACTGGCGGACATGCGCTAGAAGTCTAGCAACCGGATCGCCAATATCCGTGACCGGATCCATAGACATCGTGGTAAGTGAATTATTACAGCGGGTGAGGATAATGTTTTTTTCCCTTACACCCTTGTTCAGTGGCCCTTTTAACATTTAAACAATAACCCCTACAAGGCATGAGAGGTGTCCTTAGGACATAGTGTTGTTGAACTAATATAGATGATGGGTGTAGTGTATTGAGCTTGGGGGTGGGAGGGTCAGATATGTGCATGAAGGACCACACTACACACAGGATGTGTGTGCCTTTGAGGATATGTTTTTTATTTCGTTTGATGGTGACATTACCCAGCCAGAGTACAGTATTCACCATAAAGCCAGGCAGGCCTGGTTTAGGTTAAACTACGTTCCACCGCCGAGGCACTATGAATGTAGCCCTCCTGGCTGGGCTTGTGTCTTCCCGACACACATGGCACACACGTCTCATAACCTACTTCCTCCCTGAGACCAGTAGATTGGCACTCCTTCAGATGTGTTGTACACTGTCAGAATGTACATGCCTAACAGTATGTTTTGTGTGGCATCTGTGTTGGTTGTGTCCAAAACCTTGTTTCCTTTTTCTCCAGAGGCAAGACACCCACCAGCTGCTGCCCGGCCGCAAGCTGCAACACCATCTCCACTAGATGGGTTGTCCCCAGCGGCAACCCTTTCACAAGCGGCTGACATGTCACCTGCCGCAACACCGTCACCACCAGATGGCCTGTCCCCAGCGGCCACACCGCCAACAGCTGAGGTAGTGGATACCCCTGCTACTCCGTCCCCACTAGCTACTCCGCCTCCTGAGCTCCACCCATTATCTGGGTCAACGACATGCCAATTTTCCCCATCATCTACAGTATGAATGGCATTAGTGATGGGACCACTTTCAGTGAGTTTACAATATCAAAACAACGGCATAAATTTGTAGGCATGGGCTGTTTTAAGTACAATTGATGGAGGGATGTTGGCTCCAATGAATTGTTTTGTATATCCCTAGCCGGTGGTGGTAAAGGATCGGGATGGTCCATCAACCAATCTAATTCTCCTGCGGACCAAGTAGAGGATGAAGATGATAACCATAAGTGCATACAAAAATAGAGCACGTGGTGATTTGGAAGAACAAACAACCTGATTAACACTGCCCATTGCCTGCACAGAAATACCAACATTGGATGAGCTGATAGACACACATCGCCAGCTGTCGAGGGCCCTGCATCATTTTGGCGTCATGCTGGACAGGTTTCGGGCAGGCCAACTGCAGGATAGCAGCCTGTGAATGTGGCCCCTACTCTACCCAATGATTGCCCTTCCAACCCCGCAGTCAGCAGGATTGCGGCCTCAGGACATTGTATTGTTCACGAGAAAGCTACAGCGCTGCTACTTGGCCGTAAGCAAACCCCCAGTGTACCCCTGCATTGGTGTGTAACACACTACCTCAGTTTTGTGATGTTAAGAAATGTTTGTTTGTTGGAAATATTGTAAGAAAGTGTCTTCCTTAAAGGAAAGTTGTTTGAGTTGTTGTTTTAAACAATTACATTTGTTTTTACTTTTGTAAAAATGTCCTACTTCATTACCTCAACAGTATACACTGGCACTGTCTGCTCTCTCTCTCTCCCTCTCCATATAAATTTATATTCACATGTGTATATAGATACATACATTTATATACACTTCCTTTAACACATACATAACTATAGATACACATACATATACACATACATACATGTACACACTGATACCTACTAACATGCATCGAAATATGCATGCACATATCTACATAGTATTCTGTCTAGCTAAGTATATAACAAATGACACGTACACATAGCCATACATTGTATTGGCAACAGTGCACACTGACATTTTGGGGACGCATAAGTGGCTTGCACAGGCGTCGCTAAATGAAAACAGACTTGAATGGCGATATGGTTTGACAGGGCAAAAGCACTAATAAAGTGGCCATCTTGCCTAACAAGGCTGACCAACGGTAATGCAGTTGTGGCCACCAATCGGAGTTGTAGGGGTGTCGAAAATCACAATCTGGCACACCTACCTCCTAGCCTGTGTCACAAACTACGCCCACATTGAGGTTGGAGTCGTTCATATAGTTGCCGTGTGACAGCGTGATAACGACCACCAAGATCGTTCGCTGTGTCGTTCGGGCGATGTCTGGATCGTTGGTACATCGTGCACGATATCTAGACGTGTGACATCTCACCAATGATGTTTAAACGATGTCCTAACGACCGCGCTCCCGTGAGATCGTTAGTGATATCGTTTCAACATTAAAGCGTGTAATGGTACCTTTAGGCAGATCTACTTTCTTAACCTGCTTTGGTAAATTGCAAGTTCGGCACTGTGGCAGCCCAGTTTTCTTTTAGACAGTTTTGATAAATCTGCCCTACCATCTTCATTTTCTGTTTCCTCGTTAGTTACAATCTTGAATTAAATATTTAGGGATTTTGAGGTCACAACAGTCAGAAAGGCTCTTGGCACAACCTACTAATTGTCATCATGGCTATAAGATAGACTTACACTTAAAAGATTTTTTGCACATTTTATTACAGGGCATGTCATGGCACCAAGACGATGACTGCTGAAATGATTGAAGACGTTTATGGTGAAAAAAGAGAGTGGAAACATTTCAAAACAATCAATGGGACATATGCGCGATCAGGTGAGGCATGAACCCTTAAGGAATAGTACCTCTCAGGATAACTTGGGTACCCTGCATAGGTTCCCCCACTCTGGACACCCTCCCTCCCCCTGTTTTACCAAGACTTCTACATTTTATTACTTGACACAACAATTTAAATTAGCATGTAAAACTATATTTTACTGGCCATCCTTCTTTTTTTTTCTATTCAAAATAATGTCTAGGTCACTAGCCACCTCAGCAGTCTTATTGGAGGTGGCCAGTCTCCTAGGCAAGGAGTGCAGCAGGCAAGCACTGCTGTGGAGCTGACCGGACAGCCTTAGTTCCCTGTGCTCCTACAATGCTGCAGAGGGCAAATTTGCATCTAGCTGCAGCGTGGGAGAATGCACAGGTCAGACAAGCAGTGATTATTGCCTACAGCACTGTTGCCATGAGGTCACCACTGTAGCCTGTCTATAAAGACCAGAGGCAGCAGTGCCAAGTCAGGCGAGGGTAAGTAAAGATCTATTTTTTTTTACCTGATGGGAGATCATGAAGTACTAAAAACATTTCCAAGAAAATCCTTTACGAACAATGGAATTTGAATTTAGTGAAGTTTATGAATTCAACAGTAGAGGGCGCTAACGTCATTTTTTTTCAAAGCACTTCAAGCTCAGTGAAGCGCTGGACTGTGCAGCTACTGTATGTCATTGCTTTTCAGGATATCACAAGGAACAGCTTTAAAACATTTCTTTCCTTATAAGCTTGCAATATGAGTGGTGTAATTGTTTTCATGTGATTATGTTATTCTACATTATTAAATTATGCTTACCAGATAAACCTATACCATAATTTCTCACGACAGTGATCGTTATATTTAAGTATGTATTTCTCTGTCTGCTATTATTTCCTATTTGTAACTGAATGGTTTGGGTTTTTTTGTAAGTAAAATATGATATTAGAGAACTTGTGCAAACGAATCATTGAAGTTTGAGTTATTTTTATATTTGGGTGAGTAGAATACAAAATAATATTGTGGTACCGTGTTAGCCAGACAAATCGATGTAAATACTTAAGTCCCAAAAAAAAAGATTGAGAAAAGTATTATAGGAGTGATACCTTTATTGGCTAACAAGAAAAATTATATTTGTAAACTTTCAGAGCTCAAGGCTCCTTCATCAGACAATATCACAAATGAATAACTCCCCTTTCACATCAGCGGTAAGCGCTGATCGTGGCAGTTGCGGTGAAAAAATGCATCTGCCTCGGTTACCGCATAACGGCCGCACTTGCTGGTCACTTGCGGCAAGCCCCATGCAATATCTATGGGGCTTGCGGCAGGTGCGGTATAGTTGCGGTTTTGGCACTTGCGGCAGATGCGGCCGCAAAAAAAACGCGGCCAGCCGCGGGTTTTTTGCGGCCGCATCTGCCGCAAGTGCCGAAACCGCACTTGCTGCACCTGCCGCACACTTACTGCAAGCCCCATAGACATTGCATGGGGCTTGCCACAAGTGACCCGCAAGTGCGGCCGGTATGCGATAACCGCGGCAGATGCGTTTTTTTCACCGCAACTGCCGCGATCAGCGCTTACCGCTGATGTGAAAAGGCCCTTACTCAGACATTTAAATACAAAATACAGCAGGACATAAGGAAATGGAGGTGTGCTAAGGAAATTAAAATGAAGTCTTTGTTAATGATGTAGATGACGTGCAATGGTCTTTTACACATCAGAAGATCTTATTGTGGAAGTGTTAATTGTGTCTAGGTAATGAATCATGAATCCAGGTGTCAAATTAAGCCCTTTTGTTAAGGATTGGAACATTCTTATGCATTTGAATTCCCAGATTTTACGTTCTCTATCATTTTTAAAGTGATCTTTCAATATCACGACTGTTAGGTCTGCCATGCTGTGTCCAGGCTCAGAGAAGTGTATTCCTACAGGCATGTCCAGCTTATTTTTACAAACAAAAGGAGGACAACAGCAGGATACCTCTTGTGATCACATACAATCCTCACATGAACATACTAAGGAAAATTGGTGCTGATCTTCAGCCAATATTCCACAAAGCCCACAGACTTAAAGCCATATTCCCAGAACTGCCACTTCTCCCCCAACCTAAGAAATCTCCTTGTCAGAAGTGTCCTCACATCACCATCACAGACTGGCACATTCCCCTGTAACAGCAAGAAATGCAAGACCTGTGCCCACATATCCCCAACAGATAAAGTCCCTATACCCAACACAATCCAGGACTATAAGATCATGGACTTCTTTTCATGTACACCCTCCAATGTGGTGTATATGATACAATGTACAAAGTGCACTACAGGAATGTATATTGGGGAAACAATGCAAAAGCTACAAACAAGGATGAATTTGCATAGACATACAATAAAAAATAAGCTGGACATGCCTGTAGGAATACACTTCTCTGAGCCTGGACACAGCATGACAGACCTGACAGTCCTGATATTGAAAGATCACTTTAAAAATGACAGAGAACGTAAAATCTGGGAATTCAAATTCATAAGAATGTTCCAATCCTTAACAAAAGGGCTTAATTTGACACCTGGCTTAACCCCTTCAGGACCCAGCCTATTTTGACCCTAAAGACCGTGGCCTTTTTTGCAATTCTGACCAGTGTCCCTTTATGAGGTTATAACTCGGGAACGCTTCAACCGATCCTAGCGATTCTGAGATTTTTTTCGTGACATATTGGGCTTCATGTTATTATTAAATTTAGGTCAATAATTTTTGCGTTTATTTGTGAAAAAATCAAAAATATGGCAAAAATTTAGAAAATTTTGCAATTTTCAAATTTTGAATTTTTCTTCTGGGAAACCAGAGAGTTATGTGACACAAGATAGTTATGAAATAATATTTCCCACATGTCTACTTTACATCAGCACAATTTTGGAAAAAAAAAAAAATGTTATTAGGAAGTTATAAGGGTTCAAAGTTCATGAGCAATTTTTCATTTTTCCACCAAAATTTACAAAACCATTTTTTTTAGTGACCACATCCCATTTGAAGTCCCTTTGAGGGGTGTACATGACAGAAAACACCCAAAAGTGACACCATTCCAAAAACTGCACCCCTCAAGCTACTCAAAACTACATTCAAGAAGATTATTAACCCTTCAGGTGCTTCACAGGACCTAAGCAAACTGGAAACAAAAAAATGGATATTTTAATTTTTCTAACAAAAATGTTCTTTTAGCCTCAATTTTTTCATTTTCACATGGGCAACAATATAAAATGGATCCTAAAATTTGTTGGGCAATTTCTCCTGAGTATATTGATACCTCATATGTGATCATAAACCACGGTTTGGGCGCACGGCAGGGCTCTGAAGGGAAAGAGCGCAATTTGACTTTTGGAGCTAATTTTCCATTCAAAAAGTGAAATGGTGCTCCTTCACTTCTGAGCCCTGCCGTGCGTCAAAACAGTGGTTTATGACCACATATGAGGTATCGATGTACTCAGGAGAAATTGCCCAACAAATTTTAGGATGAATTTTATCCTGTTACCCATGTGAAAATGAAAGAATTGAGGATAAAAGAACATTTTTGTGAAAAAAAAAAGTACTTTTTCCATATTCACAGATCAATTTGTAAAGCATGTGGAGGTTCAATATGCTCACCACCCATCTAGATAAGTTCCCTGGGGGGTCTAGTTTCCAAAATGGGGTCACTTGTGGGGGAGCTCCAAAGTTTAGGCACACAGGGCCTCAACAAACACGACATGGTGTCCGCTAACAATTTGAATGGAAAATCACCTCAAATTGTTAGCGGACACCATGTCGCATTTGGAGAGCCCCTGTGTGCCTAAACATTGGGGCTCCCCCACAAGTGACCCCATTTTGGAAACTAGACCCCCCAGGGAACATATCTAGATGCATTGTGAGCACTTTGAATCCCCAGGTGCTTCACAAATTAAACCGTAAAAATTAAAAAGTACTTTTTTTTCCACAAATATTTTTTTTTTCATTTTTATGGATTAATTTATGAAGAACCTGGGGGTTCAATATGCTCGCTACCCATCTAGATAAGTTCCCTGGGGGGTCTAGTTTCCAAAATGGGGTCACTTGTGGGGGAGCTCCAAAGTTTAGGCACACAGGGGCTCTCCAAACGCGACATCGTGTCCGCTAACAATTTGAATGGAAAATCACCTCAAATTGTTGGCGGACACCATGTCGCATTTGGAGAGCTCCTGTGTGCCTAAACATTGGGGCTCCCCCACAAGTGACCCCATTTTGTAAACTAGACCCCCCAGGGAACATATCTAGATGCATCGTGAGCACTTTGAACCCCCAGGTGCTTCACAAATTGATCCGTAAAAATTGAAAAAGAAAATTTGTGTGAAAAAAAGTATTTTTTTCCTTATTACGTATCAATTTTTGAAACACCTGGGGGTTGACAGTGCTCACTATGCATCTAGATAGGTTCCTTGGGGGGTCTAGTTTCCAAAATGGGGTCACTTGTGGGGGAGCTCCAAAGTTTAGGCACACAGGGGCTCTCCATACGCAACCTGGTGTTTGCCAACAATTGGAATTGTTAGCGGACACCAGGTCGCGTATGGAGAGCCCCTGTGTGCCTAAACATTTGAGCTCCCCCACAAGTGACCCCATTTTGGAAACTAGACCCCCCAGGGAACATATCTAGATGCATAGTGAGCACTTTGAACCCCCAGGTGCTTCAAAAATTGATCCGTTCAAATTAAAAAAGAAAATTTGTGTGAAAAAAAAGTATTTTTACCTTATTATGGATCAGTTTGTGAAGCACCTGGGGATTCAAAGTGCTCACTATGCATCCAGATAGGTTCCTTGGGGGGTCTAGTTTCCAAAATGGGGTCACTTGTGGGGGAGCTCCAATGTTTCGGCACACAGGGGCTCTCCATACGCAACCTGGTGTTTGCCAAAAATTGGAATTGTTAGCGGACACCAGGTTGCGTATGGAGAGCCCCTGTGTGCCTAAACATTGGGGCTCCCCCACAAGTGACCCCATTTTGGAAACTAGACCCCCCAGGGAACATATCTAGATGCACAGTGAGCACTTTGAACCCCCATGTGCTTCACAAATTAAGCCGTATAAATGAATAAAGAAACTTTTTGTGAAAAAACATACTAGTCTAGTAGTTGCAATTCGCAGCATAGGGGACCCAAAACATTTGGGTCTCTCCATGCTGAGGATTCCTGACCCCTAGCTGCCTCGTCATACCTGGCTGGAACCAAAAATACAGCGAAGCCTATTTTTTTTTTATTTCTAGAATTATTTCTAGAAAAAAATGACATAGGGCTCCGCCATATTTTTGGTCCAGCCAGGTACAACTTGGCAGCTACGGACTGCCACGAGCCCCTAGCTGCCTCGTCATACCTGGCTGTAACCAAAAATACAGCGAAGCCTATTTTTTTTTATTTCTAGAATTATTTCTAGAAAAAAATGACATAGGGCTCCGCCATATTTTTGGTCCAGCCAGGTACAACTTGGCAGCTACGGACTGCCACCCACCCCCAGCTGCCTCGTCATACCTGGCTGGAACCAAAAATACAGCGAAGCCCATTTTTTAAAAAAATTTCTAGAACTAATTCTAGAAAAAAAATTACGTCGGGCTCCGCCATATTTTTGGTCCAGCCAGGTACAACTAGGCAGCTGGGGGCTGGAATCCTCAGCATAGAGAGGCCCAAGCGTTCTGGGCCCCCCATGCTGCGAATTGCAGCCCGCAGCCGCCCCAGAAAATGGCGCATTCATTGAAGCGCCATTTTCTGGCGCTGTACCCACGCTCTTCCAGTTGCCCTGGTGCCGGTGGCTAACTGGGTAATAAAGGGGTTAATGCCAGCTTTTTATTGGCAGCTGGCACTAAGCCCGAGATTCATAATATAGGGCCAATGTTAGACCCGCCATTAGGAATCTCTAGTACGGTAAATAGTCAAATACACACACAGAGAAAAATCTTTTTATTTGAAAAAAAAAACACAGACACAATTCGGACTCCATCTTTATTATAAAAAGATCCGACGTAGTCCACAACGAAGGTCCCACGACGTTCGATTGTCTCCGACGTAGTCCACAACGAAGGTCCCACGACGCTCAATCACCTCTGCTACATCCAGAGACTGCAGCAAAGGAATCAAGTGTCCTCTTGTTGCAGTCTCTGGTGTCATAGTGATGATGCACTATATGGCAGATCATTGCCATAAAGTGCAGCATCACTGTGCAAACCCAAGTCTCAGAGATCACATGATCTCTGAGGCTTGGGTCAGGTGACTCGACGTTGCATTGAAGTGATCTGACAGCCCTGGCAGAGTGATCACATAATGGATCACTGCACCAGGGCGGTCAGATTACTTCACTGCAGCATGTTCCCCCTGCATCCACATAGTGGATCACTGTGCCTGATCCCCTTGCATGGGAATCGAGCTGTAGAAAGTGATCTGACAGCCCGGGCACAGTGATACTCATAGTGGATCACTTTGTCTAGGCTGTCAGATTGCTACTCTGCAGCCCGATGCCCCTGCATGAGGATCAAGATGCAGAAAGCGATCTGACAGCACGGGCGCAGTGTGGGCTGTCAGATTGCTACTCTGGAGCCTGATCCCCCTGCATGGGGATTGAGCTGCAGAAAGCAATCTGCAGTGATCCACTGGATCACTGTGTCCGAGCTGTCAGATCACTTTCTGCAGCTCGATCCCCATGCAGGGGTATCCACCTGCATGCGGATTGAGCTGCAGAAAGCGATCTGACACCTTGGATGCAGTGATCCAGTAGATCACTGCACCTGAGCTGTCAGATGACTTTCTGCAGCTCGATCCCCATGCAAGGGTATCCCCCTGAATAGGGATCAAGCTGCAGAAAGCAATCTGACAGTTTGGGTGCAGTGATCTACTGGATCACTGCACCCAAACTGTCAGATTGCTTTCTGCAGCTTGATCCCTGTTCAGGGTATCCACCTGCATGCGGATTGAGCTGCAGAAAGCGATCTGACACCTTGGATGCAGTGATCCAGTAGATCACTGCACCTGAGCTGTCAGATGACTTTATGCAGCTCGATCCCCATGCAAGGGTATCCCCCTGAATAGGGATCAAGCTGCAGAAAGCAATCTGACAGTTTGGGTGCAGTGATCTACTGGATCACTGCATCCAAACTGTCAGATTGCTTTCTGCAGCTCAATCCCCATGCAGGGGGAGCAGAGCCCGGAGGAGGAAGACCCGGCTGGCGGGGAGCAGAGCGCCGGAGGAGGAAGACCCGGCTGGCGGGGAGCAGAGCGCCGGAGGAGGAAGACCCGGCTGGCGGGGAGCAGAGTGCCGGAGGAGGAAGACCCGGCTGGCGGGGAGCAGAGAGCCGGAGGTGAGCGGAAGAGGCGGCAGGAGGAGGTGATCACAGGTCCGGTGAACACCTCCTCCTGCCGATCACCGGCGGTGGCAGAAGACGGGGGATGAGCGGTGGGGGGGCCGGAGACAATGGGGGACACGGCAGACAGGCAGGGGACAGGGCAGATGAGCTGGGGATAAGCTGGGGGTCCGGAGACAGAGGGGGACAGGGCAGATCAGTGGGGAACAGGGCAGATGAGCTGGGGGTCCGGAGACAGCGGGGGATGGGGCAGATCAGAGGGGGGGCCGGAAACAGCGGGGATTAGAGCAGATGAGCTGGGGGGGGGGCCGGAAAGAGGGGGACAGAGCAGAGATGATCTGGGGGAGGAACAGGAAGAGATAGGGGGGAACAGGAGGAGCCAGGCAGGGAAGCAAAAAGATGGAGACCGCAAAATCAATACAGTCGCGGTAATTGCGGTTTTCATTTTTAACCCCCCAATTACCGCGACTGTAGCCTCGGGGGGGCAAATCCACCCCCCCTGGGGTGTAGCACAGGTCCCCAGCTACCTGCAGCTCAAGTGAGAGGTCAGTGACACCTCTCACTAGAGCTGCAGGAGCGCAATTACACCAGGACGCAGCATATGCGTCCAAGGTCGGGAACGAACTTGTTTTGATGACGCATATGCTGCGTCCTGGGTCGGGAAGGGGTTAATGACTCATTACCTAGACACAATTAACACTTCCACGAGAAGACCTTCTGATGTGTAAAAGACCATTGCACGTCATCTACATCATTAACAAAGACTTCATTTTAATTTCCTTATCACACCTCCATTTCCTTATGTCCTGCTGTATTTTGCATTTAAATGTCTCAGTAATTCATTTGTGATATTGTCTTATTGAAGGAGCCTTGAGCTCTGAAAGCTTACAAATATAATTTTTCTTGTTAGCCAATAAAGGTAGCACTCCTATAATACTTTTATCAACCTTTCTTTTGGGATTAAGTATTTACATATATTTGGATGAGAATGTTTCTGAATAATTATATTGACCAAGTGAAGAAAGTTACTTTCCCCTTATCCAGAAAGTGCTCTGTACTCACATAAAGTAAGGGTGTCAGGTTTGCGTGTAGTCCAGAGCAGCTACATTACAGTGGGTCTGAGCTAGTGAAATTGCAATAATAAATGAGCCTGTCTATATAGAATCCAACACTGCAGCCACATCCTATAACCTAATATCAGTCTTTCATATTGTTCCATTGCAGGGCTGATTTTGTCCATAGCCATAAGTAGGATTTTTGCATAATCTTCTCATTTTATGTTCTGCCACAGCTCCCTCTTGGTGAAAGGCAAAGCAAAACATCACATTTTTACTTTACTTCTCATTAATAACGATTTTATTTCATGTATTTAATGTTTTGAAATAACTTGTCTGAATAAGCCAATTACATGTGGGCTTCTCATTCAGTCACCTTGATTTTCCATGTTCTAGGGCAGGGGTGGAGAACCTCAGGCCCCAGGACCGCGTGCGGCCTTCGATAACCTTTTCTGCGGCCCTCGGGCAGATTCCTGGGGATGGAGTGCTCAGGCTGTGAAATCCGCTTCTCAGTGATTTTTTATCCCCCAGCCTCAGTCTTCTCTAGTGACATATATGCCCCTAGCATTTCCTGTGATGTCTATAGCCCAAGCAAACCTGGAAAAGCAGAGAAGCAACATGAGCAATATCACCTATTATCATGGCCACACCAAAGAAAAGCAGCCGCAGCCACCACAGTAGAGTGATTTGATTGTTTAACCAAATAAAGCCCGGTAATTTTAAGTTGATCATTTTGTGCAGCCCCCGAAAGGATGGTAGAAATTTCTAAATGGCCCCCCAGCAGAAAAAGGTTCCCACCTCTGTTCTAGGGGATTGATACTCAACATACGATTTTTGTATGCTTGATGCATTGCTCTAAATGGGGGGGTATAGTCAGTTTCATAGTCTTTTAAGGTTGAAGGTAGACTTTAAAGGCCGGTTTAAACGTGTAGACATTGTTAACGATGTCGCTGCAATTTTGACGTTGCAGCGACCTTCTAGCGATGTTGCTAGGTGTGACATCCTTCAGCGATCAGCTCGCTGATCGCTGATCGTTGCGGAATGGCCAAGGCTACTTTTCGATCGTTGGTCTCCAGCTGGGCGGCCAGCATCGGCGTGGGAGACCAACGATCAACGACCTCCCGGCCATGCCCAGTAGACGCTGGGACATGGTAACCAGGTAAACATCAGATAACTAAGCACAGCGCTATGCTTAGTTACCCGATGTTTACCCTGGTTACCAGCATTCTCGCTGATCGCTGGTGAGTCTTCCTGTGTGACAGCTCACCAGCAATCAGATAGCGATGTCCAAGCGATCCCGATGTTGGTTGGATCGCTGGACATCCCAACATGTAAATCGGCCTTAAGTCCATCTAGTTCAACCCATTCCCTAACGTGTTGAAAAAAAAAAACCATATGGCAAACACTAAGCTCCACATTGGGGACAAAAATTCCTTCCTGACTCTATATAGGGCAATCAAACTAGTTCCCTGGATTGACGCCTTATGAAGGAATCTAGTATATATAACCTGTAATATTATACTTTTCAAGAAAAGCATTCAGACCCTTCTTAAATTTTAGTAGTGAGTCACTCATTACAACATCATGTGGCAGAGAGTTCCATAGTCTCACTGCTCTTACAGTAAAGAATCCACGTCTGTGATTATGATTAAACCTTCTTTCCTCCAGATGTAGAGAATGCCCTCTTGTCCCCATCACAGGCCTAAGTGTAAAAGATCATTAAAAAGGTCTCTGTATTGTCCCCTCATATATTTATACATTATTATAAAGCCTTCATTTTTCCAAACGAAATAACCCCAAGTGTAATAACCTGTCTTGGTATTGCAGTTTGCCCAGTCCTCAATAACCTTGGTCGCTCTTCTCTGCACCCGCTCTAGTTCAGCTATGTCTTTCTCATACACTGGAGATCACAATTGTACAAAATATTCTAAGTGTGGTTGCACTAGTGACTTGTATAGAGGTAAAACTATGTTCTTTTAATACATCCCATTATTTTATTTGCCTTTACAGCTGCTGCCTGACACTGGCCACTAAATGTGAGTTTGACATTCACCCGTACACCCAAGTCTTTTTCAGTGATAGTTTCTCCCAGTGTTTTACAATTAACTACAAAAATATAAATGTTATTTCTTCTGCCCAAGTAAATGACCTTACATTTATCCCCATTAAAGCCATTTATCAGCCCAATCTTCTAGTTTACATAAATCCTCCTGTAATATAAAATTGTCCTCCTCTGTATTGATTACCCTGCAGAGTTTAGTTTAATCTGCAAATATTGAAATTTGACTCTGTATGTCCCTTACAAGGTCATTAATAACTATGTTAAAAAGAAAGGGGCCCAATACTAACCCTTGTGGTACCCCACTGTAACTATGACTCAGTCCGTTTGTGTTCCATTAATAACCACCCTTTGTTTCCTATCACTGAGCCAGTTCTTAACCCCGTTACACATATTTTCCCCTATCCCCTTTATTCTCATTTTATATATCAACATTTTGTGTGACACCAGTCCACATACACAACATTCACTGCATTTCCCTGGATCAGTCCGGAATTACTTCTTCATAGTAGCTGATCAGATTGGTTTGACTGGAACGGTCCCTCGTAAAACCACGTTGATACTCGGTCATGAGGTTATTCTTCTTCAGATACTCCAGTATAGCATATTTTAGGAAACCCCCAAGGATTTTACCCACAGTAGAGGTTAAACTTGCCCACCTATAATTTCCAAGATCAGTTTTTATCCCCTTTTTCAATATTGGCAACACATTTGCTATGTGCTAGTTCTGTGGTACAGACCCTGTTATTATGGAATCTTTGAAGATTTAAAATAATGGTTTATCTATGAGGGTACATAATTCCTGCAGTACTCTGGGGTATATCCCATCTGGGCCCGGAAATTTGTCAACTTTAGTGATTTTTAGTCCGTGCCGTACGTCCTGCTGGGTTAAGCAGGTGCCATTTAATGGAGAATTTATGTAATCACTAATCATGTTGTCTGTCATGGGATTTTCTTTGTATTGGCTTTTTCTTCATCCTTTTCCACCATGTCAGTCAGACTAATTTTAAAGGGGCCAATAGTGAGCTGGCTTACCCAGGATAATAGTCTGGCACATTGCTGCCTTACACTAATGGCCCCCACATGGATTAGACTAATGTCAGCCGAACTCATCATTATCAACAAGTTTGGCTGACAGTTTAAACCACATGGGAGGTTTTCCAACTGTCCCTTGACAGATAATATCAGGGAACACAAGGATCAGACAGGTCCAATTCTGGACTGTCCATCCTTTTGTTCTCTAAGCAATAAGCTGCCGACAGAGGAAGGTGGCAGTGTCTCTTATAGGGAACACAGGAGCACTCCGAAGACAGGATTGGTGGATTTCCTGATGAAAAAGCAGAGACACACTTCGAAACGCATAGAATAAACCACTGTTTCTTTATTTTATTTGTTCTGGACCTCTTCAGTCAACAACAGTGTGGATTTTATCCACTACTTTATCTGGTTCCTAGATTCCTAGCTTGTACAGGTGGTTCCTGCGGCAACTGTAATATTATTTTATATTGGTTATGTGACACAACCCCATAAGGTGAGCGACTAGCTCTTTTTTTACCCTCATTATTATTGGGTATGACCCTATTACACTTTTTTATTCACAGCTTTCTAGTATAGCAAACGATTGGTATCCTTCCCATGACTAAAAGTTTGTGTGTTTATGTACTGTATGTATAGGCTTTTTTTCTGTCTTTGTTCCTTCCATATATACGAAAAAACACAGTTTGGTAGGTTAATTCTATTTTTATTCTGCTGATTCAAGCATTAATAAGAAAATATAGAGAAAACAATGAGCACAAATTACCTGTTAAACAAAAGTTCTATATGTAAATAGCTACTCTACAGAGGAAGAGAAGAGGGTCTCTTATGACACCTATAGTAACAATCCTTTGAGTTGATAACGAGCCTATAAAGACTATATGACATAAGATACACAGACAGACCAGAATCACCACTTGCCGACAGATGTTTCATACTTTTTGCCTCTTATTAGGGCAAATTAAGAGACTAGTTGGCTTGGTTCGAGGCCTTCAACTGAGTGTGTAAGGGGTAAAGCTTTTTTTTTTAAGGATACTACAAAGATGTTGTAGGGGGGTTTATAGGCTTTGCAATGCTCCCTAGGAAACCTCCCTACTCCAGCTTGGCAATCTCATTAAAGTGAACCTATCACCTGATTCATGGTGCCCACAAACAATGAAAACAAGGTTAGAACAATATGTATTATTACATCTGATCTCTTTGTGTACTATAAAAATGCAAAATTCTAATTTGTTGTTTTCTTGGTACAGCTAAATACTACTTCTATGACAACTACTTTGACTTGCCAGGAGCTCTCCTGTGTGCTAAAATTGTTGATTCTTTAGAAATGGTGAGTAATAAATCATTTATTATATTTGTGACTTACCGAGAATAATATTTCTTGCTTTTTCCATTGGTAGTGACACAGTAACATCACATTATGACGCATTAACATAATGTAGATGTTAAAATTATATTCTCATGTCCTTTTTTGTTTTTAAACCATCCTCAATGTTATTTAGATCATGCAATGTGCATCACTAACCTGATTTAAAAAAAAAAAATCTAAGTATTTATCATAAAAAAGCACTTTAGATACTTAACTGTTTGCATTATATACCTCAATAAATATATGTGTACACATATGTTTGACAAAGATGGAAGTCGTCAACATTACCGCAAAAACAAAGCCAGGAACTGACTGTGGAACTAATCAAACTACCGTATATACTCGTGTATAAGCCGACCTGTGTATAAGCCGACCCCCCTACTTTTGCCCCCAAAAACTGGGAAAACTTATTGACTCGCGTATAAGCCGAGGGTGGACTCCAGCACAGGTATACAGCCCCCAGCAGTGAGGTATACAGCAGCCTCCCCAGTGGTAGTATACAGCAGCAGCCCCAGTGGTAGTATACAGCAGCCCCAGAGGTATATGCAGCCCCAGAGGTATATGCAGCCCCAGAGGTATATGCAGCCCCATATGCAGCCCCAGAGGTATATGCAGCCCCATATGCAGCCCCAGAGGTATATGCAGCCCCATATGCAGCCCCAGAGGTATATGCAGCCCCAGAGGTATATGCAGCCCCATATGCAGCCCCAGAGGTATATGCAGCCCCATATGCAGCCCCAGAGGTATATGCAGCCCCAGAGGTATATGCAGCCCCAGAGGTATATGCAGCCCCAGAGGTATATGCAGCCCCAGAGGTATATGCAGCCCCAGAGGTATATACAGCCCCAGAGGTATATGCAGCCCCAGAGGTATATGCAGCCCCAGAGGTATATGCAGCCCCATATGCAGCCCAAGAGGTATATGCAGCCCCATATGCAGCCCCAGAGGTATATGCAGCCCCAGAGGTATATACAGCCCCAGAGGTATATGCAGGCCCAGAGGTATATACAGCCCCAGAGGTATATGCAGCCCCAGAGGTATATGCAGCCCCATATGCAGCCCCAGAGGTATATACAGCAGCTGCAGCCCCAGAGGTATATACAGCAGCTGCAGCCCCAGAGGTATATACAGCCCCAGAGGTATATGCAGCCCCAGAGGTATATGCAGCCCCAGAGGTATATGCAGCCCCATTTGCAGCCCCAGAGGTATATACAGCAGCTACAGCCCCAGAGGTATATACAGCAGCTGCAGCCCCAGAGGTATATACAGCAGCTGCAGCCCCAGAGGTATATACAGCAGCCGCAGCCCCAGGGCTGTATACAGCCGCAGCCCCAGGGCTGTATACAGCCGCAGCCCCAGGGCTGTATACAGCCGCAGCCCCGGAGGTATACAGGCCCCCCATCAAGTTCCAGGGCCCCCCCCCTTGCGCGCCAGCCTGTAAAGTAAAATCATACTTGCCAGTGTCCAGTCGCGCCGTCCGCAGCTGCCGACATGACGATCCCGGGCTCCATTCAGCGTCTTCCGGCTTCCGACTTCCTGTGGTCGCGGGCAATGACGTCATTGCCCGCGACCACAGGAGGAAGTCGGAAGCCGGAAGACGCTGAATGGAGCCCGGGATCGCGTGTCGGCAGCTGCGGACGGCGCGACAGGACACTGGCAAGTATGATTTTCCTTTACAGGCTGGCGCGCAAGGGGGGGGGGGCCCTGGAACTTGATGGGGGGCCTGTGTACCTCCGGGGCTGCTGCGGTATTTTTTAATTTTTTTATATACTCGCGTATAAGCCGAGGGGGGACTTTTCAGCCCAAATTTTGGGCTGAAAAACTCGGCTTATACGCGAGTATATACGGTAATCATAAACAATTGACAGCAAAGATTAGTGTAAAGCTGCGCAAATGGACTAGACAACAGTTCATTTCCAATTGTGGTTTTTTTAGGAACGGTCTGCAAAACCAGTTTAAATTACTAGACACAGATGTAAGGAAGCCTGAGGAATTATGGGCAAATATAAAGACTTTCATTACTGAAGAAGCGAGAAAGACAATAAAACAGAGGCATAAGAGACCCCTGCAGCCATGGTTAACAGAAGAGACCCTTCAGATCAAGAAAGAAGAATGGCAAAAGCAAAAAATAACAAGCAGGACAACATCAGTAAAAGAATAAAGAGGCATTAAAGCAGACCTTTAAAGAATTAAAGGTTAAAGAACTTTATTACCAGGAGATACATACAGAGATGTAAAACAAACATCTGAAGGGGCACAACCAATAAGGCATACCAAAAGATCAAAGAGATATGACGAACGTTTCAACCAAGAGTGGGAACGCTGAAAGATGTCAACGGGAACAAACTAAGTGAGCCAGAACAGGTCATGGGAAGATGGAAAGAATACATGAAGCATTTTACAAAAATGAGTCTTTGATATGGGAAGAAACTGATACTGGGCTTGATAGCAAACCGAACATCTTGAAAGAAGTCTTTATTGCAATGAAGCTTCTGTTAGGAAATAAAGCACCTGGACGTGACAACATTCAAATAGAGCTAATGAAGTCTTCTGAAGCAGCATTAGAAGTCATCACATGCCTGTGTCCACAAATATGGACTACTGGTAAACGGCCCAAGGACTGGACAAGACCAGTGCTTATTACTATTCAGAAGAAGCGAGATGCTACTACTTGTGGAAACTATCAGACCATAGCACTCCTGCGTCATTCCAGCTAAATACTGTTAAAGATCCCACAAAGACGGCTACTGCCTTACTTTCACAAAAAGTTGTCAGAAACAGGATTCAGAAAAGGCAAAGGAAAAAGAGATGTAATTGCTAATATGAGATTGATAATGGAAAAGGCCAAATAAGGAGCTCTATTTTTGCTTTATCTACTACATCAAAGCCTTTAACTGTGTTCATCATTGGAAATTTTGGAATATCATGAAGGATATTAGTGTGTTGAGCCATCTGGTCAACTGCATTAGGAACTTTTACATCAACCAAAAAGCAACGGCCCAAACAGCATTTCTCTTCAATTTATATGCAGAAGCTATTTTCAATTGGTAGAAGGATCATCAACAATCTAAGATGTGCAGATGATACAATACTGACATCAACAAGTGTAGATATAAAAAAGGACTTATTACGGATTGTCAAGATAGAAAGCTTGAACGTGGGACTGCAACTCAACAGAGAAGACCAAGATTTTTGACTACTGCTAGGTACGACAGGGACACATTTGAGATGGACGGAGATGAACTAGAAGTTGTAAAGGACTTCAACCTACTCAGATCAATGATCACACAAGATGTAACGATGACATTGTAAGTCAATAGAAGAATAACTTAGGGAATATCATCAATGATGTCACTGGACAAGGTCTTCAAATCAAGGAACATTTCACTGGAAATGATGACCTGACTCGTACATAGGCTGGTCTTTTCTCTAGTAACATATGGAAGTGAAACATGGATGAGAAAGAAACATGACAAAAGAAGAATCAATGCCTTCGAAATGAGGTGTTGGAGAAGGATGTCATCAATTCCATGGATGTCAAGAAGAACAAACATCCATTTTCTGATCATCTTAATGGGAGACCCAGACAATGGGGTTTAGGGCACTGCCCTCCGGAGGCCACACTAGGTACTACAAGTTTGTAGACACCGCCCCCTCCGCTTATAAACCCCTACCGCAGGGAATATCCTCAGTTTTAAACTTAGTGTGCTCGGAGGAATCACACGCTTTGCTTGCACATCACTGCATTCTCACAGCTTACGTGATGGCGTCTGAAGACAAGGTAGGTCCCGGTCGGGGACCTCCGGCAGTCTCCCTGTTCACCCTTGGGGAACACACAGGTTGAGGTACCGGAGGGCCCAGAGCCTGGACACGTTGTGTCCTCCCGGTACGCTGCCGTGCTCCTTCCCATCCCTCCTTGGGGGGCTCTGGGAAGTGGGAGACAGGAGCCTTGCACAGCTCCGCTCCGTCCGAGGCCTCCCTAAATGGTGCTTACAGACCGGACTGGAGCCAGCCCAGTCCGAGGCCTCCCTAAAGGTGCTTACAGACCGGACTGGTGCTGAAACCCCTGTCCGAGGCCTCCCATATATGGTGCTTACAGACCGGACCGGCACTGAGGCGCCCTGTGTGTCTCCGGTGTGCCTGGGGGTAGTGTCTGACACTATGTGTTTTGACACTCAGACCGCGCGCAACCTTTGGGTCCGCGGTTCTGGCGGTGTACCCTGTGCTGGGGTCACTATAGCTGACCGCCCTGTGTGTCACAGGGGCTGCGGCTGCGGGCTACAGATTTTGTCTGCAGCCCTGGGTATAGTGTGATGCTATATCTCCCGCGCTGCGGGCTCCAGCACCAGATTATTAAGATGGCTGCTTGGAGAGATGTGGAGCAGCCCATGGGATGACGTCATCGCTGGGCGTGTGTGTGTGTGCTTCCCGCGTGTTTTCGGCACCGCCCACGACTTGTCTGGCGGCGGCCATCTTCTCCTCACTTCCCTGTTGGGACTGAATGAGTGCATTACTGCGCTCCCGGGAGAATACGATCCTTACCCTCGCGGAGGCCACACACACACCGCTCCCCTCCACCTCATTGAAGCGGTCGGTAAGCCGCCAGTGTTCCGGTTTCCTACTTGGCTTATATTTCTCTTCTGCTGTCGGCATGTCCCCAGCAAAGAAGAGCGCTGCTAAGGCAGACAACTCTACCACTACCTGTGCTACATGCAACGGGACGCTGGTTGGGGGGTCCTGCAATAACTGCGGACGCCCAGAGGCCCGGACTGATGCTGCAGAGGCTGCAGCTCCGGTGCTGTACCCTGAGGTTCAGGTGATCCCAGGGCCATGGGAGACACAGAATAAGATAAATGACTCTGTGTTGTCCAAGCTGTCCTCCATGTCGCAATCCCTGGAGGCACTGACTAGGAGACTGGAAAGTCCAGCTGCTCCCTCAAGTTACCCCCGGGTGTCACCCCTTGTTGCCGCGAGATCCCTTAAGCGGGCTCGCCGGGATGAATCACCCGAGATCCAGAACCTCTCTGAGGAGGAGCGTCACTCTGACGGTGACGAGGATGATGGGGGTTCAATACTTGAGTCTATGTCAGAACCACCTGACGGGGTGGAGGATTTGGTATCCTCCATAAACGAGACTCTTCATCTCGTGGCACCCCCTGAGGAGGTGGACCTCCATCCGAAGGAGGCTTATCAATGGCTGCAGCCAGAGGCTCGCTCATGTGGCTCCTTTATGGACCACACTAACTTTGGAAGGGTGGTTAGAGCACCCAGGGTTCACCCTGGGAGGCGTTATGTCCGCAAATCTAGGGACACTCGCTTCCCCTTCCCACAGGAGGTGCGTCAGGAGTGGTCGCAGTCCCCGAAGGTGGACGCTTCCATGACCAGGATTGCTGCATGCTCCCTATTCTCTGCCTCTGATAGCTCCTCATTGAAGGACGCGACGGATAGACAGGTCGAACAACTCGCCAAGTCTTCCTATGAGGCTGTGGGGTCTTCATTTGCCCCTAATTTTGCCACGGTCTGGACCTTGCAGGCGATCACCGCCTGCTTGGATGGTATAACTGACCTGGCGGGGTCCAATTCAGAGGTCCTAGCGCTTACTGATAGGGCAAGGGCCTATGCAGATTACGCCAGGACTGCGACCTGATAGGGCAAGGGCCAATGCGATAGCGATCCGCAGGTTATTGTGGCTGCGTCTATGGGACTCAGATGCCACGTCAAAGAAGATTCTGCAGAATCTTCCGTTTTCTGGTGACAGACTGTTTGGTACTGAGCTGGATAAGCTGATAAAGGATTCTGCGGAGTCTAAGATCCCACAGAATAAACCCAAGCCACGGTATACCGTTAAAAGGAACCCTAAACAGTGGTCCTTTCGCTCCAGCTCACAGTCATCAGCCTCGTCCGCTCGCACGGACAGAGGGGGTAAGCCCTCTACTCAGTGGCGCCCCAAGGGTCGCCAGAAGAAGTCAACGGGGGCGGCGGCTGCCACTCCCAAACCCACTTCCGCATGACTCGCTCTCCAGTCCTGCCGCCCCACAGGTGGGGGGCCGTCTGTCCCGATTTCAGGACAGATGGTTACTCCTCGTTCAAGATCAGTGGGTCCGAGATGTAGTCTCGCACGGCTACAGGATAGAGCTGACGTCGCGGCCGGCACACCGATTCCATCGGTCTGTTCCATCCCCGGAAAAGGCTCAGGCTTTTCATCTGGTGTTGGAGGGGCTCCGCAGAGACGGAGTAGTGATCCCAGTGCCTTCCGGAGAGAGGTTCAGGGGTTTTTACTCCAACCTCTTTATCGTCCCGAAGAAGGACGGCTCCTTTCGCCCGGTTCTGGACCTCAAGTTGTTCAACCGTCACGTGTTGGTTCGGAGGTTCCGCATGGAATCCCTGCGCTCCGTGATCGCGGCTGTGTCGCAGGGAGACTTCTTAGCGTCCATAGATATCCGAGACGCTTACCTTCACGTGCCCATTGCACCAGCTCATCAGCGCTGGTTGAGATTTGCAGTGGGGGACGAACACTACCAGTTCCTGGCGCTGCCCTTCGGGTTGGCCTCGGCTCCGCGGGTGTTCACGAAAGTGATGGCCTCTATGATGGCTCTCCTACATATGCAGGGACATGCCGTCATACCCTATTTAGACGACCTGCTGGTCAGGGCGCCATCAGAACATCTTTGCCGGAAGAGCCTAGAGGTGACCATGAAGTCTCTGGAACAGTTTGGGTGGCTTCTCAATGTCCAGAAATCAACCCTGGTTCCGACCCAGTCACTGACATATCTGGGCATGGACTTCCACACGGACTCAGCTCTGGTGTCCCTACCACGAGCCAAACAGCTGGCCATCCAATCGGGAGTCCAAGATATACTCCTGTCCCCACAATCATCCATACGGGTGTTGATGAAGCTGGTGGGACGCATGGTGGCAGCGATAGAGGCGGTGCCTTTTGCACAGTTTCACCTCCGTCCTCTTCAGCTGGAAATTCTCCGCAGATGGGACAAGAGGACGATCTCGCTGAATCGGCTGATGGCCCTTTCACGATCGACCAGGGATTCCCTGCTGTGGTGGCTCCAGCCACATCACTTGTCACGGGGCCGGTCTTTTCTCAAACCGTCATGGTTAGTGGTGACCACCGACGCCAGTCTGAAGGGCTGGGGGGCGGTGTTCTTACACCACAGGGCTCAAGGCCTCTGGACTCAGTCGGAGTCGGCGTTGCAGATCAACGTGCTGGAGATCAAGGCGGTCTATCTGGCGCTCCTGGCGTTTCAGAAGTTCCTGTCGGGACAGCCCATCCGGGTTCAGTCCGACAATGCGACGGCCGTCACATATATAAATCATCAGGAGGGACCAGAAGTGCTCAGGCCCTCGCCGAAGTCCACCGCATTCTATCCTGGGTGGAGGACAACAACTGTCTGATCTCCGCAGTTCACATCCCAGGAGTCGAAAACTGGGAGGCCGATTACCTGAGCCGACAGGGAATGGACGCCGGAGAGTGGTCTCTTCATCCGGACGTCTTCCGGGACATCTGCAGCAGATGGGGCACTCCGGACGTGGATCTGATGGCCTCACGGCTCAATCATCAGGTGCCGCAATACATGGCAAGATCATGGGATCCTCAGTCTCTGGGGGCGGACGCCCTGTGCTGGGGTGTTCACTATAAGCTGACCGACCTGTGTGTCACAGGGTGCTGGCGGTGCGGGCTACAGATTTTGTCTGCAGCCCTGGTTATAGTAGTGGATGCTATATCTCCCGCGTGCGGGGGCTCCAGCACCAGATTATAAGATGGCTGCTTGGAGAGATGTGGAGCAGGGCCCCATGGGATTGACGGCATCGCTGGGAGTGTGTGTGTGTGCTTCCCGCGTGTTTTCGGCACCGCCATCGACTTGTCTGGCGGCGGCATTTATCCTCATTCCCTCGTTTGGGACATGAATGAGTGCATTACTGCGCTCCGGGAGGTATTGATACTTACCCTCGCGGAAGGCCACACACACACCGCTCCCCTCCACTATTGAAGCGGTCGGTAAGCGCCAGGTTCGGTTTTCTACTTGGGCTTATATTTCTCTTATGCTGTCGGCATGTCCCCAGCCAAAGAAAGCGCTGCTAAGGCAGACAACTCTACCACTACCTGTGATACATGCAACGGGACGCTGGTTGGGGGGTCCTGCAATAACTGCGGACGCCCAGAGGCCCGGACTGATGCTGCAGAGGCTGCAGCTCCGTGCTGTACCCTGAGGTTCAGGTGATCCAGGGCCATGGGAGACACAGAATAAGATAAATGACTCTGTGTTGTCCAAGCTGTCCTCCATGGTCGCAATCCCTGGAGGCACTGACTAGGAGACTGGAAAGTCCAGCTGCTCCCTCAAGTTACCCCCGGGTGTCACCCCTTGTTGCCGCGAGATCCCTTAAGCGGGCTCGCCGGGATGAATCACCCGAGATCCAGAACCTCTCTGAGGAGGAGCGTCACTCTGACGGTGACGAGGATGATGGGGGTTCAATACTTGAGTCTATGTCAGAACCACCTGACGGGGTGGAGGATTTGGTATCCTCCATAAACGAGACTCTTCATCTCGTGGCACCCCCTGAGGAGGTGGACCTCCATCCGAAGGAGGCTTATCAATGGCTGCAGCCAGAGGCTCGCTCATGTGGCTCCTTTATGGACCACACTAATTTGGAAGGGTGGTTAGAGCACCCAGGGTTCACCCTGGGAGGCGTTATGTCCGCAAATCTAGGGACACTCGCTTCCCCTTCCCACAGGAGGTGCGTCAGGAGTGGTCGCAGTCCCCGAAGGTGGACGCTTCCATGACCAGGATTGCTGCATGCTCCCTATTCTCTGCCTTGATAGCTCCTCATTGAAGGACGCGACGGATAGACAGGTCGAACAACTCGCCAAGTCTTCCTATGAGGCTGTGGGGTCTTCATTTGCCCCTAATTTTGCCACGGTCTGGACCTTGCAGGCGATCACCGCCTGCTTGGATGGTATAACTGACCTGGCGGGGTCCAATTCAGAGGTCCTAGCGCTTACTGATAGGGCAAGGGCCTATGCAGATTACGCCAGGACTGCGACCTGATAGGGCAAGGGCCAATGCGATAGCGATCCGCAGGTTATTGTGGCTGCGTCTATGGGACTCAGATGCCACGTCAAAGAAGATTCTGCAGAATCTTCCGTTTTCTGGTGACAGACTGTTTGGTACTGAGCTGGATAAGCTGATAAAGGATTCTGCGGAGTCTAAGATCCCACAGAATAAACCCAAGCCACGGTATACCGTTAAAAGGAACCCTAACAGTGGTCCTTTCGCTCCAGCTCACAGTCATCAGCCTCGTCCGCTCGCACGGACAGAGGGGGTAAGCCCTCTACTCCAGTGGCGCCCCAAGGGTCGCCAGAAGAAGTCAACGGGGGCGGCGGCTGCCACTCCCAAACCCACTTCCGCATGACTCGCTCTCCAGTCCTGCCGCCCCACAGGTGGGGGCCGTCTGTCCCGATTTCAGGACAGATGGTTACTCCTCGTTCAAGATCAGTGGGTCCGAGATGTAGTCTCGCACGGCTACAGGATAGAGCTGACGTCGCGGCCGGCACACCGATTCCATCGGTCTGTTCCATCCCGGAAAAGGCTCAGGCTTTTCATCTGGTGTTGGAGGGGCTCCGCAGAGACGGAGGGTAGTGATCCCAGTGCCTTCCGGAGAGAGGTTCAGGGGTTTTTACTCCAACCTCTTTATCGTCCCGAAGAAGGACGGCTCCTTTCGCCCGGTTCTGGACCTCAAGTTGTTCAACCGTCACGTGTTGGTTCGGAGGTTCGCATGGAATCCCTGCGCTCCGTGATCGCGGCTGTGTCGCAGGGAGACTTCTTAGCGTCCATAGATATCCGAGACGCTTACCTTCACGTGCCCATTGCACCAGCTCATCAGCGCTGGTTGAGATTTGCAGTGGGGGGACGAACACTACCAGTTCCTGGCGCTGCCCTTCGGGTTGGCCTCGGCTCCGCGGGTGTTCACGAAAGTGATGGCCTCTATGATGGCTCTCCTACATATGCAGGGACATGCCGTCATACCCTATTTAGACGACCTGCTGGTCAGGGCGCCATCAGAACATCTTTGCCGGAAGAGCCTAGAGGTGACCATGAAGTCTCTGGAACAGTTTTTGGGTGGCTTCTCAATGTCCAGAAATCAACCCTGGTTCCGACCCAGTCACTGACATATCTGGGCATGGACTTCCACACGGACTCAGCTCTGGTGTCCCTACCACGAGCCAAACAGCTGGCCATCCAATCGGGAGTCCAAGATATACTCCTGTCCCCACAATCATCCATACGGGTGTTGATGAAGCTGGTGGGACGCATGGTGGCAGCGATAGAGGCGGTGCCTTTTGCACAGTTTACCTCCGTCCTCTTCAGCTGGAAATTCTCCGCAGATGGGACAAGAGGACGATCTCGCTGAATCGGCTGATGGCCCTTTCACGATCGACCAGGGATTCCTGCTGTGGTGGCTCCAGCCACATCACTTGTCACGGGGCCGGTCTTTTCTCAAACCGTCATGGTTAGTGGTGACCACCGACGCCAGTCTGAAGGGCTGGGGGGCGGTGTTCTTACACCACAGGGCTCAAGGCCTCTGGACTCAGTCGGAGTCGGGCGTTGCAGATCAACGTGCTGGAGATCAAGGCGGTCTATCTGGCGCTCCTGGCGTTTCAGAAGTTCCTGTCGGGACAGCCCATCCGGGTTCAGTCCGACAATGCGACGGCCGTCACATATATAAATCATCAGGGAGGGACCAGAAGTGCTCAGGCCCTCGCCGAAGTCCACCGCATTCTATCCTGGGTGGAGGACAACAACTGTCTGATCTCCGCAGTTCACATCCCAGGAGTCGAAAACTGGGAGGCCGATTACCTGAGCCGACAGGGAATGGACGCCGGAGAGTGGTCTCTTCATCCGGACGTCTTCCGGGACATCTGCAGCAGATGGGGCACTCCGGACGTGGATCTGATGGCCTCACGGCTCAATCATCAGGTGCCGCAATACATGGCAAGATCATGGGATCCTCAGTCTCTGGGGGCGGACGCCCTGATCCTGAGTTGGTCCGGATTCCATCTACCATATGTGTTCCCTCCGCTGGCACTGATTCCCAAGGTTTTGTGGAAGATCAGGTTGGAGTGCAGCGTAGCCATTCTAGTGGCACCGGATTGGCCCAGGAGGTCCTGGTATCCGGACCTGTGGCAACTGTCCGGCGGACTCCGGTGGGCTCTTCCAGACCGCGCAGATCTACTCGCGCAGGGCCCCTTCTTCCACCTCAATTCCAAGGCCCTCAGATTTACTGCATGGCTCTTGAGGCCTGGCTTCTGACTTCCAGGGGATTCTCTCCTACAGTGGTTGCCACTATGAATCGGGCTAGGAAGCCTGTATCACGGAGGATTTACCACAGGACGTGGAAAATCTTTTTCTCCTGGTGTGCCTCTGGTGGACGGTCTCCGTGGCCCTTGTCCGTTCCGACTTTGTTGGCTTTCTTGCAATCGGGTTTGGAATTGGGCTTATCCCTCAGCTCCCTGAAGGGTCAAGTATCAGCGCTTTCAGTGCTGTTTGACAGGCGTTTGGCGCTCCTTCCTAAGGTCCGTCAATTTCTGCAGGGGGTGTCTCGGGTGGTTCCGCCATACAGGCGACCGCTGGACCCTTGGGACCTTAACATGGTCCTGGCGGCTCTGCAGAAACCGCCGTTCGAGCCACTGAGGGAAGTCTCCCTCTCTCATCTGTCACAGAAAGTGGTCTTTCTGGTGGCAATTACATCTCTGAGACGGGTTTCAGAATTGGCTGCACTGTCGTGCAAGTCACCCTTCCTGGTAGCCCACCAGGACAAGGTGGTGTTGCGTCCGCGGGCAGAATTTTTGCCAAAGGTGGTGTCCACTTTTCACTTGAACCAAGAGATTGTGCTCCCATCATTTTGTCCCGCTCCTGTTCATCAGGTTGAGCGCGACCTCCACACTCTGGATTTAGTGAGGGCTGTACGCATTTATGTGTCCAGGACGGCCTCTTTCCAGAGTTCGGACTCTTTGTTCATCCTTACGGCGGGTCGCTGTAAGGGGTCCGCGGCATCCAAATCAACCTTGGCCAGATGGATCAAGGCTCCCATTCAAGAGGCTTACCGTTCGGCGGGTCTGCCTCTCCCGGTGGGCTTGAAGGCGCACTCGACCAGAGCCGTTGGTGCTTCCTGGGCTTTGCGACATCGCGCTTCAGCTCTGCAAGTGTGTCAGGCGGCAACCTGGTCCAGCCTGCATACATTCTCTAAGCACTATATGGTGCATGCCCATGCCTCTGCGGATGCAAGTTTGGGCCGGCGGGTCCTCCAGGCGGCGGTTGCCCACCTTTGAGGGGGACCGTGTATATCAACGTCTTTTGAGGAACTCTTCCCGCCCTGGGGTTTGCTTTAGGACATCCCCATTGTCTGGGTCTCCCATTATGATGATCAGAAAAAAGAGAATTTTGTTTACGTACCGTAAATTCTTTTTTCTTGAATCATCAATGGGAGACCCAGCACCCACCCAGTTGTTCCGTTGGATGTTTTGCATTTGCCTGTTCCCAGTTGGGACAGTTTATCCGGGTTGTTGGACCGTCTGTGCACGGTTTCTTTCCCGATGTTTCGGGTGTGGTTTATGTTGTCTCCTCGCAGCTTATGGACCAAACTGAGGATATTCCCTGCGGTAGGGGTTTATAAGCGGAGGGGGCGGTGTCTACAAACTTGTAGTACCTAGTGTGGCCTCCGGAGGGCAGTGCCCTAAACCCCATTGTCTGGGTCTCCCATTGATGATTCAAGAAAAAAGAATTTACGGTACGTAAACAAAATTCTCTTTTTTGGAGCAAACAATCCAGACATTTCACTTGAAGCAAGGAAGACCAAGCTATGACTTGCCTACTTTAGACACCTCATACAAGAGGAAAATCACTAGAGAAGGACATTATGGTAGGAAGAATAGAAGGTACAAGGTGAAGAGGAAGACCTTCAACCTAATGGCTTGATACTGTCAATGGCTGGAGATTGTGCCGAAGGCCAATAAATAATAATCTTAACAAATAGTCATGGGGTGGATACTTCAGCTAGAATCATACAGCATATAAGATAAAGAAAAGGGTATAATCCTGTGGTGCTGTATGGCTGAAGATCAGAGTCAGACCAGGTTGATAATGGAATGATTTATTAGTCAACGGGTTTCAAAGCCACAACAAACTTCTTCCCCAGGACAAATCAATTGATTTGGGACTGATCTGACTTTGATCTTCGGCCAAGCAGCATTTCGAGGTTATACCCTTTTCTTTATCTTATATTTCCTACAATTCCACGTGGGTCCGCATCAGCTGTTTTATGTGTATATAGTGGTTCTGACTCTCACAAACATTCAAGGTGAGCTTTTTAAGATCATTATAGCAATTAATTTGTGAAGATCAGACTCTGTATGTGCTTGATTTCTCTCCAGATTCTTGCTTATTTCAACTGGAATTAGTCATATAAATCCACTTCTGTCATGCATTGTATTAAACTTAGTAACGCCCCCCCGCAGTGTAACATATTGACATTGATCACTGAAGGTCCTGCTGGTGCTTAAGGACCTGTGGTGATGTCACAACCATGTGACCATTATGAGAGGAGCTAAGCACTTCTCAAGTCAATGACTCTGTTGGCTTAGTTCCACCCATTACAGTCACATGACATCACCACAGGTCCTTAAGCACTAGCAGGACCTTCAGTGATCAATGTCAATATATTACACTGCAGGGGGGTGTTACTAAGTTTAAAAAACTGCATGACAGAAGTGGATTGTTGTGACTAATTGCAGCTGAAGTAAACACCCCATGACTGTTTGTTGAGGTACATAATGCTAATATGTAAGCATTTGAAGTGAAGTGAAGTGATTTTATGATAAATACATGGGTTATGTAAAAAAAACAGGTTAGTGATGCACAGTGCATGATATAAATAATATTGGGATGGTTTAAAAACAAAAAGGACATGACAGGTTCCCTTTAAGAAACGTCTACATAACTCTAACACTAATGCCATAGTACAATTAGTATGGGTAAATTAAAGTGGATGGCCTGTGAATATAAGTTACCAGCAATTTTCAGGGCAAGTGATAACTATTTATTGATCAAGAAGGGGTCAGAATGCTGAAATCCCAACTAATTGGCAGATCAGGGAATCTGTATCCTTAATGAGGCAGTTTTATCCTCGTTATACAATGGAGCGGCAGTGTACATATCCGACTGAAGCTTTATTTATTGTTTATAGGGCTGTCTGTTAAAGTCGTGGACATCCCTTGGCAGCTCTATGGGGATAGAGCTTGTGGACTGCCGCTCCTTTTCAACAGGGTTAAAAGTGCTGTGTTCTGTCAGTTGCTTATTTTCTTTGGGCAACCTCTTTAACTGATAAATGAAAATGATTTTTCTGTTTGCTTTTCTCTTCTTGGGCTCATGGGTGTTACTGGAAAGCGATTAAACAATGGGGTTTGACTTTTGATGGGCCAGTGTGACTCTCTTTGAAAGAACAAGCAGCCTTGATCTCGGATGTCAAATTCTGACCATCATGCTACATAAGTGTTATACTATGAAACAATGACGATAAACCTTGTAAAAAAGGAAGTAAACCGTATAGAGACTAACAATTTCTTTATTAAATATTATTATTGGATAATAAAGTGAGTAAAAGCAATGCCTTAGGCTGGCTTCACATTAGCATTTGTGAGCGCAGCGCATCGAACACAGCCAAACGCTTGCGCACATGCGTTCCTATGTTTAACATGGGAATGCATGTGCCTGCGTTTGGCTGCGTTCGGTTGCATTTGCGTTCGGATGCACATAATTGATGCACCCTCCGAGCGCACTCTGAACGCAGCATGTTGCATTTTTTGTGCGTTCACGGGCGCTTGTTTTATCTGCAAGCGCACAAACCATGCATTGAAGGCAATGGATCCGCAGTGTCCTCCGCATGACAGCGCAGGAGAACGCTGCAGATCTCATTGAAATCTCTCCCGGTGGCCGCCGGTGATCAGTGCCGGCCACCGGGAGATCAGCTAGAGCCTCCACTGATCTCCCGCCGGTGTCGGCGGGTAGAAACAGCTGATCTGACAGCTGTTTAAATCTCCTGTGCTGACACCGAATAGGTGAGGTCGGTGTGGGAGATTTGAAGCAGCGATCAGCTGTTTCTCATCTCCTGCAACGATATCACCTATTTGGTGCGGGAGATTTAAACAGCTGTCAGATCAGCTGTATCTTCAAATCTCCCGCGCTGACACCAGCGGGAGATCAGCTGTGGCCGGGAGGAGGAGATTTCTGCTGCTGATCTCCTCCTCCCAGCATCCCCCGAGACAGCTGATTGGCTGGCGGGCTGCATACTAATGTGAACGCATGCATAGATTCTCCGCTGCGTTCACATCAGTATGGGCTGCGTTTGCACTGCGTTTGCGTCTGCATGCCCTGCGCATGCAGACACAAACGCCAGTGTGAAGCCAGCCTTATGGAAGACAATAGATAATGATAACAAGGTAGTGAATGCACTGATCAAAAATATGGCATAAATGTGAAATACAGTTATTATAAAATCCCATTGGTATAATAATCATGCCAAATAAAGTGAAAAATGGGATAAAAAACCCAGGGGCATAAGGATATAATCCACAAACATTTAAGAGTAACAATACATAAAGTACAAGCGTGCTTAATATACAGTTACCTGATAATAGTAAGCAGATGAAGAGCTTAGTCTATATACTTTGGGGTAATTGTGTCTTGGACATTTTATAATAAGATGACACAAATATTTACATAGGTTTTTTTAATATGCAGACTGATGGGCAAAAGAAGTATGATTTCTGGAAAGATGTTATTTCTGCAATAGAACACAACTACAAAACTACTGCTTTCAAAGGTAAGATATAAAATGTCCATGCTGGGAACAATCTGATCATAATGCTTTGAAAGTTGATGAAAACAGGGAGTGTTACAAAATAAAAAATTAAACAACCATTTTCACCTGTTAAGGGGTTGTCTAGTTTAAAATGACATGTCTGCAGTCACTCTGTGTCTCTCTTTGTGACTGTAGATTTAGGAATCCTCCCTCACACGCACTGTGCACTATGAGGATTCGCTGGTGTCAGAGCTGGAAATAGCAGTCACGTGACAACAAGTATGCAAAATGCAGACTCCAGGCCAGAATCTGATTAGAGAGCAATGGCCTTGCTCAGTGCATTTGCATTCTTTTGAAGCCTGCGATCTGGTAAGATTCATACCTAGACCAAGGCACCCCGAAACGCACATCAAGATAGGGCAGACACGGGGTTCACATGAATTGCTCTGCAGGTTATTTATAATTAAGTAAACGTGCCTTTTCATTACTTTTGCCTGCAATGGCCCCTCATATTTAAGCTACTAGGACTGGTGCTGACATACCCTAATATAAAATATCTGTTTTATGCACTAGCCACTTTATATCTAGCTGCTGCCGCATCATAGCATGTTGGAGTTTATCCAGTGTTCCTATTTGACACTAGCTTTAGTTACTTTTTTGTGTTGCTCTTAGATTATTAGGCTTATTTCTACTGCCCCAAACATTTGGTTTAGTCACTATGTCAGCGCTAACATTTTCTTCGGCATGAAGCATTACATCTGTTATACTTACCTCTATTTATCACTGCGAATTTATAATATCTTCTATCCTACCTATTCTGTACTTTGGGGCACCATGTGCATTTGAATCTTTACGGAGGTTCTTCTTGTCTTTTACTTGATTTTTTTTTTTTCAGAAAATATTTATTCATATTTCAAAATGACAAAACAAAGTAGAGTATTCAGCTCAGTTCCAAATAACATTATCAACAGATACTGCAGGTACATGTATACAAAATGCTGTTATCCCTTGTAAGGAAAAGGGATCGGAATAAGCAACTTAGTTGAATAGAGGCGTAACTGCTTCAAAATAAAGAAATACATAAACAATAGAGTTACTCGCTTCCCCCTTAATGGGGGTGGTTACGTAACCTTATTTATCTACGGTGGAACCATTTGGTTGATTACTCATTGATAGAAAACCAAAAGAGATACTGTCGGGGACGATTTACTGTTCCACTCCTTCGCCAGTCATCCCAGATTAGACTATGAACACGCGGTACCAGATAAGAGTAAATCAGACCGAGAGAGTCCGGTTCAAGCTTATAACGTGTCCAGGTTTAATTATAATGACAACGTACACGGCAACAACTGCACCCGATATCCGGGTACAGGGCATTTTATAGTCTAAAAGATAAGCATGTAAATGTCCATGGCAGGGTGGGAGTTAGGTGGGATTAAGCTAATATCTATGTTTGTTAATAATAATAGTTCTTTGTATTCTGGGAGTCCGTTCTTCATCACGTCATGGTATCATCCCTTGGCTGCTGGGATACAGGTTATCTTGGGTTTCCCATAGCACGGCCTGGTGCAGGCACAGCGAGGACCAATCAGCTTGTCCATTTTCAAGGCAACTCTGCACAACCATATCTTCTTTCCAGCATACACATCTAAGGAGACACTTTGTTTACAAAACAGCTCCTTGTTCACAGATTCATAGTGGGAAAGAAAGAGAGAAAGAAATAGATGGAGGGGGGAAGAGACAAAGAGAGAAGAGAAAAAGAAGAGAAAGAGAGAAGGAGAGAGAGATAGATAGAGAGGGAAAAAGGGAAAAGAGGGAGAGAGTGACATGAAGGAAAGAGAGAGATGAAGAGAAAAGAGGAGAAGAGAGAGAGAGAAGAGAGAAAAGAAGAGAAGAGAGAAGGATAAGAGAAGAGAGGATGAAGAGAGAGAGAGAGAGAGAGAGAAATGGAGGAGGGGGGGGGGGGGCTGATTGGGATGGAGAGGGGAGAGTGACTCAAAGACGGAGAGAGAATATTGGATACGTACCTGAATACAGGAAAAACTTATTGTTTCATTTAATGCTATGTGAGTATAAAAACTAAGATTAATAGATAAGATATAATTCATCCTCCACAATACTAGAAAGATGAGCCCCAAGGGGACTTACCAAGTTTGAACATATGTAAAATAAGAGGCTACAATATCAAATAAGAAAGAGTGTTTAAAACAATAGAAGAGAAAGAAGGCGAAAAGAGAAGAACAGAAGAGTAGCCAATAGGCTGTCTAATGTCATATCTAGACTAATACACCCAGACCAATCGGGCTTCATGCCTAATAGGTCCACGGCGACCAATATCAGGAGATTGTTCCTAAATATGCAAATGCCCTCTGATAATGCCCATGACAGAATGATCGCCTCATTGGACGCCCATAAGGCGTTTGATAGTATAGAATGGGGATATCTCTGGAGAGTACTGGAGAGGATGGGATTTGGTCCACAATTCATCTCCTGGATACAATTACTGTATTCCCAACCAACGGCGAGACTCAGAGTTAATGGGGCGGTCTCCTCAGCATTCCAGTTGTATAGGGGAACTAGACAGGGGTGCCCGCTGTCGCCGCTTCTCTTTGCGATTGCAATTGAGCCATTGGCATCAGCCATTAGAGAATCGAAGGATGTATGGGGATTTAGATATGGGGAGCTGGAGGAGAAAATTGCCTTATATGCGGATGACCTGCTGTTGTTTTTGGACAACCCATCGGAGTCATTGAGCCATGCCATGCAATTAATTGACAGGTTTGGTAATATTTCGGGGCTCAGAATTAACTGGTCTAAGTCGGTACTTTTTAGAGTGGAGGAGGAGTGGAAGAGGATGATGGTGGCCGTATAGAGACCGAGCTGCAGCGAATGGAAGTCTTCAAATATCTGGGAGTTCAGGTGTCCTTGCCTGTTACGGACTATCTGCACCTTAATTTGTTCCCACTACTTGAGTTGCTAAAAGCAAAAGTTGATGCATGGTCTAAGCTACATTTATCGGTGGTGGGACGCATTAATTTGCTGAAAATGATAGTGATGCCTAAGCTCCTGTATATTTTGCATAATTTCCCGGTGTGGGTACCCAAAAAAAGATTTAAGGTAATAAATTCTCTGTTCAGGAGACTAGTTTGGGGTAGGAAACAGCCCAGAATGAGACTGGAGATACTGCAGAGGCCAAAAGATGGGGGCGGGCTGGCATTGCCGAATCCGGAGCTATATTATCTCGCCCAGAGCCAGCATTTTAGGGGCTGGTCTAGTCCTGAGGTTGGGGGATCAGTTAAAAGCTGATAGAATACTGTATGGCGGGGGTCCCAATACTACAGGGGCAAGAGGGAGGAATAATCGGTCAACTGGGTAAGAAATTTCCCACGCTGGAACTTATTGATAAAGTATGGGGAGCATTGAAAAGGAACAGAGGACTTGAGGGCCTGACTAGATTTACTCCCATTTGGAACAATAGGAAGCTGGCGGAGATTCAAAAAGTGGGTGCCCTGGAGGAATGGAGACAAAAGGGAATAATTCATATGTCTCAAATTTTAGATAATGGGATGCTGAAGTCTTTTGTGCTGCTACAATCTGAATTCTCTCTACCAGTGACTGAATGGTTGCATTACCTTCAGTTAAAACATGCCATAGTAGCCCATGCCCAACGGACTAAGGGGAGTTTGACAGTGGACCAAGACTTGGTATTGGAGTATGTTTGTGGGGGGGGCCTCACTAGGGGAGTGATTTCGGGAACTTATAAAGATTTGCTGCACACGTTCCTCTTGGGCTATCCACTGAAGGCTAAAGCTAAATGGAAGGAAGAGGTTGGTCAGATGGAGGAGGATGTGTGGGACTGCATTTTGGAGTATGTCCCGAGGCTGTCGCTCAGTGAACCGGCTAGGCTGTCTCACCTATATGTCATCCATAGAGTTTATCGTTCCCCGGAAATATTGCACAAGTTTGGCCTCAGGACGGACTCTGAGTGTCCGAGATGTAGGGTTTCTGGTGCTGGCATTTTTCATATGATGTGGAGCTGTTCCGGATTGAGTACATTTTGGAGTGGGACACTTTCTAGGATTGAAAGAGTGTATGATTGTGTCATTCCCCGTGACCCAGTGGTTTGTCTATCTGGTAAGCATAATTTAATAATGTAGAATAACATAATCACATGAAAACAATTACACCACTCATATTGCAAGCTCATAAGGAAAGAAATGTTTTAAAGCTGTTCCTTGTGATATCCTGAAAAGCAATGACATACAGTAGCTGCACAGTCCAGCGCTTCACTGAGCGAGAAGTGCTTTGAAAAAAAATGACGTTTACCAGATAAACCTATACCATAATTTCTCACGACAATGATCGTTATATTTAAGTATGTATTTCTCTGTCTGCTATTATTTCTATTTGTCTATTGGGTTATGTGGAAGGAATAGCTGTAGATAACTCGTTTAAACTTGCTATAGCTAGGTTATTGTATGTAGCCAGGAAACTGATTGCGAGGAAGTGGACCAGTGAGGAACCGCCGTCGAGGACTGAATTCTGTCGCCAGGCGAATTATGTTATCCAATTGGAAAGGGGTGTATATGAAAAGAGAGGGGTGCATAAAACATACGAAAAGTTGTGGACTCCATGGCTGCAACATGACTGATGAGGTGATAATGTTTATGTTAGTTCTGGGGAAATGATACCTGGACGTCTAGCTCATAATGTCTGCTCTATTATGAAGCTCCGTTTGTGAATATTGGCGGTTATTGTGAATCGGAAGTACTGTCTGAGGGGGAGGGGGGATTTGAGGGGGGGGGAATGTGTGTTAACATTGAAAATGTACAGTGGTGTTGTTCATAGTGGACTGTATTAATGATATTCTAATAAAAATGTATCTGATTTAAAAAAAAGAACTAGTTTTGGAAGAAAATAGTCATGTTTTCCTAATAATCTACAACCTTTTTGACTTATTCTTAGTAATCTTTAGGTAATAGAAGCTGATGCCTTGGCTTTAAAAATTCTGTTTTTGATTCCTGAAAATGGACATTTTTATCATATTACCAAAGTGAGCCAGGAATGGGTCGTTGTGATTATTTTGCTTGACCAATACTGGTAGGCTTCACATGCTGTAGATTTCCAGATGAAACTAAACTTAAGAGTACATTACAAATTAATTATATTTCAGATTAATTAGGTTGAAAAACATCAAACACAGTAACGAAACTATAATTGTTTCCATCAACTTTACACCTTATACAATTGCAAACGTGGGCATTACAACTTTACAAATACTTATCAAAAGACCTTTACTGTTTTGCCTAGTTGCAGCACTGTTCAAAAACTCCTAAAAAATGCTTTATTAATGTTGTTAGAAAACTAAAGTAGAACCTTTTAGCAACTTCAGTAGGCATGTATATATTTACTTATTTATTAATCGTTGATTTTAAATCTGTCTTTTCTTAATTGCTTCTGCTTTATAAATGAACGCTTTACATACTTCATGTAGTACATTGGCATAGCGCACAAACTTTATTATCATGTCATCAGATTTTGGGCTAATAGTTCAAATAGTCTGTAGAGAACTGTCAACTTCCTTACGACGCCTTCCCCATCTTTCCTCATTTGGATTAGAAAACTGCTCCTAGACTGAAATCCAGAAGTTATGTACTGAAAGAAATATCGTTTTTGTTCCAAAGAGTCAAAACCGTGATACTGTTATTCCATTTCTCATGTATGAAGGCAGCTTTGTTTCTGCCCAAATAAACATGGGAAAATGATGGTAAATATAGCTGACAATGTGAAAGGTGACAGAGTATCAGTGCTCTCACACAATTTGTTGGACACTGCTACTTTGCTCAGCAAGTTGTGGAAATTGTGGAACCCATTGGTTGTAACTTTTTCTTAGTGTTTTGTAGTCTTTTGGTTTTTGCAGTTTATAATCAGTGTGAATGTGTATTTACGGTATCTTGTTTTTACTGATAGCATCAATTCTCTATGACCGCTATGAGATGTAGCAGAAGTGTTTCATTGAAAGCTTTGCCTAACTGAAGGCGGTGATATTAAGTTTTAACACCGAGCTGCTGTGAAGAAAAGATGTTTGTGATTTTATTGGTCAACGTGTTTCTGAAATTCCATCTCCTTCATCAGGACTAAATCACATGTGAAGGAGATGGAATCGCAGAAACATGCTGCCCAATAAAATCACAATTGAGGAATCCTTTCATTGTTTTTTCTTTGTGACAGCGTGATGTTAACCCTTTAAATTATTGCCTTCAGTTTGTACCTACATGGGGCTGCAACAGCCGTGTTTTCAAATACATTCATTACAGTGACTGTGACTCTCACAATCACGCAAGGTGAGCTTCTTATCTAAGTGTTCACCCCTGTTTCTTACCCTGATAAGACTCTGTTTTGCACTCCTTTGTCTTCCAGCTTTTTCTCACATTGAACGCTTTGCTGGAACAAAAATACCATGTGGCGCATGTGCCAACCTGCCATTGTCTGTCCTGCCAATCACAGGATATTGGTAACTGGACCAATCAAGAGCTGAGTTCTCTGCCCTCTAATTAAATCTGCTGTGTTCTATATCATTTTCTAGATGTTGACACTAGAACTGTTGGACTCCACTGTTCCTATGATTCTGGTTGAATGTACCATGAATAAGACACACAGCACGATCTGGCCAGCGATGTCGGAAGCGATGCTCGGGTTCCGACATCGCTGGCCAGCTGTCACACAGCATCACTGCGGCCGGCAACACCGCAGCGATGCGGGCAGTGACATCGCTCGCTGGGCTGGGCTCAGCCCAGCGAGCGATCCGCAGCAAGTCTGCGGTATAGGCTGGATCGCCGCCGACATCGCTCTGGCTATGTCACACGGCGCGATCCAGCCTTATCGCAGGTCGCCGGTTGACAGGTTTACGGTTCTTCCCGTAAACCTGTCAACCTGCGACCAGCGATAAAACGTCTCATTTACACAGCGCGACGTCGCTAGCGACATCGCTGATACGTCACTTTTTCGGGATGTCGCTAGCGACCTTGCCAGGTGTGACACCACCTTTAGGTTTTTAGATGGGTGAGGGGGTCTGGTTCGTGTCTTTTGTATAACTTTTTGGCTAATTAAATACAAGCTTTAGATACGTCTGGGATTTGGTCTTCATTGCTCGCTGGAGATTTCTCTTCCTTTGAATTCAACTAATGTATATTAAGGGTTTATCTAAAGATATATCATATCTTTATTTACTCCCTCCTCGTTTACCAATGTACTGATACGAACAATACTGATACAATCCTTTTTTTTTTTTGGTGTAATTTACTCCTCCTGTGTGACATGTGTTAACTGAGTGAGAGTGTGAAACCGCTCTCACCATGCACATGAGTATGAAAATAATAGTGTCAGTGGGTATGGCTTACCACTGGCAAGGATTCAGACATATCTATTACAAATTAGAAGAAAGGCTCATCTGTACTCTACAGAGACCATGTGAAAGAGTGACATGTTCTCTCATAGATCACCTGTAGTCATGTGTCTATAAATAAGTATTATATAAGACATTATCTACAATGATCCCGCTTTTGATACATGTCAATACCTTAGAGCAACAAAATAAAACAAGATATCCAGAAATGGAGTGCAACAATTTTATTTTGCCAATTTTTTTAATGATCGTTAGAAATATGTAACAGTGTTGTTTTACAGAGGGATTTTTTTCCATATACATAACAAGGTTCTTATAGGGTTGAGATTTCTTTCAACAGGGTACTGTACTGAAGTTACATTTAATAGTCATTAAAAGCATCATAATTAAATAAAATATAAAGGGTTAATAAGAATAAAGCAGTGCCCAGTATATATCTTGACTCATTCTACAAATAAATCACCGTCATGTTATCTGAAACCATAGCACATGAATATTGTTGTTTGTTACAAGCAAGAAATCTGTACTGTCCTTCCACCAGTTCACATTGTAGCATTTTTTAAATTTAACTGAGAGTTTTCATTCACATATGTACAGTACATGTTCATTACTTAACACATCCCATCTGTGTATGAATAGTGTGCAAATGGAAGGTGCCTGTTGCCTACTGCAATGATAAAAAAAAATCATACTATCCATTAACTGCTATCTATATTCAACAAGTTTCTGTTGTGACATCGATAAAACATGCATGAAGGAAGCTTTAGGGCTCCTAACATGGAGTGGCACCTCCAATCGTCACTTTTAGGAAATATTGTAGATACCTAGTTGTAGACACTATTACAGAAGCCACTGACTTGCCTTATTCTAATGTGAATTGACCATATACAGTAAAAGCAATCATAAATAACACAGGTTAATTAACATATTTGTCAAACACCATTAACCATATATATATGCATGCTTAGGGGTTGAGTATTTGTGCACCTTTAGCATCATTGGATTATAAATTTGTTTTTATGACAATAGTGCAACAAGTGTTTTTCTCAGTTATTTATGATATTTATTTGGGTCCTGTTGTCCTATTTTACAATACATATAGATTCTAGTAAATATGTTTTATGTATTTTTTGCTCACTTATGTAGCGCCATTATATTCTATAGCCCTTTACAGACAAGATCACCCCTGTCCTCATTGGGGTTTACAATCTAAATTCCCTGTAAGTATGTCTTTGGAGTACGGGAGGAAATCGGAGCACCCAGAGGAAACCCACACATGTTGTCCTTGGTGGAATTTGAACCCAGGACCCCAGTGCTTCAAGACTGCACTGCTAACTACTGAGCCACATTATTTCGTAATTGAGAGTGAGTTGAATGGAAGCTTTTATTTAAAGGGAATCTGTCTGCAAGAGTTCTCCAAACTTTTTATATGGGAATATAGCTAATTGAAACTCAATTCTAGCAATGCCCTTACATGACCATTCTACTCCTCCATTACAGAGAAATTATCTTTTCAGTTCATATGCAAATGACTATAGTAGATGTGAAGCGTCTGTCACTACAGCTCTATTCCTCACTTAGCACAGCTCCTCTACCTGAAGTCACACTTTGTAGAGAGGCTGTTAATCAGGCAGGTGGAGGTAGCGCTGGGCAGGGAATAGAGCTGGAATGACAGAAGATTCTGATATATTTTAGTCCTTTAGCCCTATTTGCATATCAATTTAAATGCTGATTTCTCGATAGCAGAAGAGCAGACTGTCCATGCAGTGGTATTGCTTGATTGGTCTTTGAAAGAGCTACATGCACTTAGGGGTGTGAAATCCTACTGACATATTCCCTTCAAGAGGATTTCCTCCCAAAACATAGAATACATAAATTATACCAAAATGTTGCCCTTTTGATTTCTTGTTGTTCTTTCAGCATTTTTCTTTAATAAACTGGAGGCAGTGTCATATTTAGTCAGTGGTTTCAAGCAATACTTTATTTTTTTCTACAGCTTGTAAAAGGACTTTCTGCTTTTGGAATAACAAAGTGTCAATAAATCTGTAAACAATATAAACCCTGTTTCCAAACTTTAGCTACTTTTTATTGCTGCTTCATCCCTACTCGTAGGCTATATTTCAATAGAATTATTTGATATGGATTTTGGAGCATATTTTGCTAAAAAAAAGATAAATGAAGAAGCTACAGATACTTTCTAAATAAACCTCCAATTCCAATGGGAGAATGTGTCTATAGTGCACAGAGTACTGTCTCTTTCCATGGGTTTTTCAGCATGGAAAAAAGACAAATGTTAATTCTTGAGGTGTTCCTGTCTGAAAAAATGCCAAAACCCGGCCATTGAATGACTTTGAAGCGGAAATATGTGCAAAAAATGTGTTGTTTTTTTTTACAAAAAAAAAAGCACCAAAAAAAAATTTCATAATTTTTCTAGTAGGAAAATCCTCACAAGAAAAATTTACAAATGGACATGGCCTATAAACTGGAGGCAGACGAGGCTGGTATTCACATTGTGTGGAACAGTACTTCTGTTCATTTTCTTTGTCTTTTAAACGATCCATATTGTTTAATCAGAATTTGAGTTGTTTAAGGACCACATCACACACACAGATATGTGCAGAGATTGTTCGCAGATCTCTGGTTGCAGTGAAAACATGGACACAATGTTCCATTTTGTGGCTGTGTACAAATGGTACAATGTGTCCATGATTTCACTGCAACCAGAGATCTGCGAACAATCTCTGCACAAATATCTGTGTGTGTGACGTGGCCCTAAGGATGATCAATACAAAATAGTTGAACAGTTTCAGAGAAACAATATACATATATAATATTTTAGTGTGGTGGAGTGAAGGCGAATTATGGACACTGCTACCCACTCTGGATGGTATTTCTTATTAAAAATAAATGCCAGTCAAACTGAGAATGCCGAGACAACCAAAAGTCAAGTATCCCACGTGTATGTTTTTCATGGATTCTGTCCAGGAGAAACTTCAATCTGCATTTCAAGTTTTCCACATTGTAACAGTTAAACAATCTGTAACTACAGAATGTGGCAGCGAGGCAACATCTGTTTTTGCTACAGTTACTACCATATGTATGGTGTTATTGAACATTTTTGTTAAGATCTCATATACAATGCCAGTGTAAGTATATTGTTGTATATTATAGATTGATGTTTCTGTAGTAGAAATGGAAGTGATTTAGCACAAGTGAGAATGCTTGAGATAAATCTGAGCATCCTGTGATTGTCATATATACACACCCTACTGGCGGACTGTAGATGGGGTATGCACTTTGCATCAAAGATAAAAGGAGCTGCACTCACTGAAGGTACACTACCTTTCAAAAGTTTGGGGTCATGTAGAAATGTCCTCATTTTTTAGATAAAAGCACATTTTTTTTAAATGAAGCTAACATTAAATGAATCAGAAATACACTCCATACATTGTTAATGGGGTAAATGACTATTCTAGCTGCAAACGTCTGTTTTTTAATGCAATATTTACATACTGTAGGTGTATAGAGGCCAATTTCCAACAACCACCACTCCAGTGTTTTAATGGTACATTGTGTTTGCTAACTGTGTAAGAAGGCTAATGGATGTTTAGAAAACCCTAGCACAAGTATGGTAGCACAGCTGAAAATGGTTTGGCTGATTAGAGAAGCTATACATTTGACCTTCCTTTGAGCTAGTTCAGAATCTGGAGCATTACATTTGTTTGTTCTATGAAACTCTCAAAATGGCCGGGAAAAGAGAAATTTCATGTGAAACTCGCCAGTCTATTCTTGTTCTTAGAAATGAGGGCTATTCTATGCGAGAGATTGCCAAGAATCTGAAGATTTCATACAATGGTATGTACTACTCCCTTCAGAGAGAGCACAAACAGGCTTCAACCAGAGAGGAAAGGAAAGTGGGAGGCCCCGCTGCACAACTGAGCAACAAGACAAGTACATTAGAGTCTCTAGTTTGAGAAATCGACACCTCACAGCTACTTATCTGGCAGCTTCATTAAATAGTACCTGCCAAAGGTCTGCAATGCTGTAATTGCTGCAAAGGGAGCATTCTTTGACGAAAGCAAAGTTTTAAGGAGAAAATTATTATTTCACATAAAAATCATTATTTCTAACCTTGTCAATGTCTGGACTATATTTTCTATTAATTTGGAACTCATTTGATAAATAAAAGTATGAGTTTTCATGGAAAACACAAAATTGTCTGGGTGAACCCAAACTTTTGAACGGTAGTGTATTTCTTCATGTGCTTTATTTCAACAAGGATTTAGGCGGGCATGTAATAGGATGTGGGCTACAGATGGGACTACTGCGCTTTGCACACAGGTATGCTTCAAACGGTCCACTCGGGTGCACTTTGCTTCCCAACATTCAGTATTTTTGTGTTAAAGCCACAATTACACAACGATCGGGAGTTTTCGATGTTGCAGCATTTCTGACACTATTATTTAAAAATAATTTTTCGTATCTAATTCAAGTCTTTGGTGAAAACGTGCACAAAAAACTCGGCATACCCACTTGCTTTTTATAATAATCAGGGGTGCCAATAAAGCTGAACAACACTGTGTTTTCCATTAAATACACATTATACTAGCCTGAGGGAGGAAGAACTTAAGAGAGGAATCAAAACCAATGCAATGTCTTTTCATTAAAGGGTGGCCGTCTGTCAGCTTAAAGTTACAGCTTTCTTACTTCTTTAGAAGTTTAAAGGGGTTGCCTGTAGTTTACATCGATGGCTAATACTTAGGATATGCCATCAAGAACACCAGACACCCCCAACAATGAGACGTTTGGTGCCAGTGGCAGCTGGATGTTGTCATCTTTGGAGTGAAATTATATAGTTTCAGCAACTCTATAGTGATGGAGCTTGATTGTGCTACTCCTGTACAGCCAAGAGCATCTGATTGGTTTCGGGTGTCGCATCCTCACTGATCTGATATTGAGGACCTATCCTAAGGTTAGGCAATCTATATAAAGTACTGAAATTCTATTTAAGGAGGTTGATAGGTGTCAGCAATATTTGTAATTAAAGAAAATAATGTTCAGTCCCTAAAGAAAAAGAAGTCTTTTTCACTAATTCATATACACTCAGAGTGCCCTTATGCCATTATACTGAAGCGCGCCATACACTGGGTGACTTTGTCGTATTGACAGTCAATTGCTTATAACATCTGTCTCAAGAAGCCATCTGTTAAAATGATTTCCAACATCCTCAAATGACATCCCAGCAAAGTCTATGGGTTTTCATTGTTGCCATTCAGACAGGGCACTTTGAAATTGATCTGTGTTTTCACTTTCGGAGTGCCCCGTTTTGGAAAGTGCATATCAATTTGTGTTGCATTTTTCTGATCCGATTTTCTCATAGGAGACATTGCCTATGGGTCAAAAAAACACAGCACCCATAAACGCAGCAGCAAACGGTTGATCCGTTTTTGGGTGCTTTTTTTTTGACAGTTCCTGTATTGCAGCTAAAAACGCGGAAGAACAAAAGCAAAAAAAACGCACAGTCTGAATGTAGCCTTAGGCTATTTTCACATCAATGGTTTGTAGCACTTGTAGCAGATCAGGCAACCTTGAATTTTTTAACTCAGTTTGACTGATCTGCCAGAAGCCGGGACACTTGCACCAGGATCGCTGCAAAACTGTGCTCTGCCTGATGCATTCCCTTTAGGACTTGCGTACAAGTGTGCGGCACTTGTGGTTTTGCCACCATCCAGCAAATGCAACACTTGCGGTTTTGATGTGATCCAGCAAATGCAGCACTTGCGGCAAGTTTAAAACCGGAGTAAGCTGTGGTTTTTGTCTGCTGCCGTAAGTGCCGAATTGGTCGAAGCGCGGCAAAATCGCAAGTGCCATACATGTCCGCAAGTCCTATAGGGAATGCATTAGGCAGAACACAGTCTTGCCGCAATCCTGCTGTAAGTGTGCCGGCTTCTGGCAGATCAGGTAAATTGAGTTCAAAAGTTCAAATTTGCCTGATTTCTGCAAGTGCTACAAACCGCTGATGTGAAAGTAGCCTTACGGCCCCGTTACACCTAGCGACATTCCAGCGATCCCGACAACGATACGACCTAGCAGGGATTGCTGGAATGTCGCTAAGTGGTCACTGGTGAGATGCCACACAGGCAGATCTGCTCACCGATGCAGCGACCCCCGACGGTCGTTGGGATCTGTCACGGGCTTAGCATGGAGATCATTGGTCGTTTTCCCTGTCACACACACCAATACAGCATGCCCAATGGGAGACCAACGATGAAATAATGGTCCAGGCCATTCCGTAACCATCAGTGATCTTACAGTAGGGGGCCGCTCGCTGCTACGTGTCACACACAGCGATATCGCTGGCGAGGTCGCCGCAACCTCACAAAACATGTGATGTAGCGGCAATATCGTTAGCAATATCACTATGTGTAATGGGGCCTTTAGTTGATGTAGTACCAAATTAATTGTCATTGTTAACAAAAGTTGCTTCTTTATTAACTGATCCTGCTGAGGAACAGCACAAAATTATCTAAATGCACATTCTAAGGATAGAGTTAACATTCTGAAGTGGATAATTCAGACACAATCCATGCAGTAATAACAGTGTAAGGGCCACATTACACGTCGCGATATCGCAATGCAATATCGATAAAAAGTCACGTGGTACGGCCGTTGCTGTTGTTATCGTTGGTGCGTTGTGTCGTGTAAAAGTCCAACTCGACGCAATAACAACACAACTACGATATCGCAATGAGATTGTGCATGCTCTCCAACCGTGCAATATTGCATATGCGATCTGGCCTGATTGTGCTGTGTGACGGCGCAACTATGATCTGAAAAGTCGCCTGTCCAACTTGGCGCCGACTTCCGGGACGCCGGATCGTCATAGGTCGGAGGTATGGTTGCTACGTGTAACATCTCCCATGCGATCTTGGACAAGTGGCAAAAACGTGCGCGCTCCCGTGAAATTGTATGCAATATCGGAACGATATCTGGACGTCTAAAGCGGCCGTTAAGGGTATGTGCACACAGTGCATTTTTGACACATTTTTGACCTGAGGTTTTTACCATGGCTTTATGCAAATATATGCTTATCTATTAAAATGAAGAGAATCCAGGTTCAATTGTTAATGAGAAGGTTTCTTTATTAAATCGCTTTAAAAATGTCCAATCGGACACGTTTCGGACACACTGTCCTTATTCATCGGCATCATGAATGGTTGCTGATGAATAAGGAGAGTGTGTCCAAAACGCATCCGGCTGGACGTTTTTAAAGCGATTTAATAAAGGAACCTTCTCATGAACAAGTGGCCCTGGATTCTCTTCATTTTATTATACTAATGGTGGACACCAGCCACTTTCCAGGAGCCTGGGAATCTAAGGGTATGTGCACATCTGACGTTTCTGCATCTTTGCAGACCGTCCGGAAACCGGTGGAGAATGGCAGAAACTGAGTTTTCTGAGCTCAGCAGTGTCCCTCGTTTTGTTAGCGTTTTGCTAACGGTTTGCGATCGTTTTTTTAGCGTTTATACAGCGTTTTCTCGGCGGTTTTTCTTAGCGTTTTCCAGACTGGTTTTTGGTGCACTTGTAAGCTAGATCCGCTGGAAAAACGCTCAAAAGAAGTCACTTGCTCTATCTTTGAAAACCGGTGGAAAACTGGTGAAGAAACTGGAAAGGTACACAGCGTTTTCTAAACTCCATTGACTAGCATGTTAATCCAACCGGTGGCTAGGATTAACATAAATTAACATAAAACTCAGCGGAAACCGCCGACGGAAAACGCTCAAAAACAGCCCACAAAACGACTGATGTGCACATACCCTAAGAGTGTCTAGAGGTGAGCAGCAATCCTCCTCCCCCCTTCCTCACATGTTTGCATATGCTAATCTATATCTGCATTTGGATTTTCCAGCAAAACCTATGTGTTTTAAGGAACAGCTGTCCACACACATTGGTTTTTGTTCTCTGCAGAAAGCCTTACACACCCCCAGGTTTTGCTGCATTTTAAAAAGAATGAGCATGTCAATTCTTTTTCTGCGTTTTTGCTGCAGTCTGTGGCAAAAATGCTGAAAAACTGCAGCTACCAAAACACAGCAAAAATGCAGCAAATAAGGGTAAGAAACACAGATAAAAACACAACAAATCTCTTGAGATCCTAGAAACCTGTACAGGTTTTGCTGCATTTTTGACAGCAGCAAAAACGTCCTGTATGTACATACTGTAAGGCCACATTCACACATTCAGTATTTGATCAGTATTTTACCTAAGGCTGGCTTGACACCACGGTTTTAGGGATCCGGGGCTGTCCAGTGTGAACCGGACAGCGCCGGATTCGATTTTGGCCCCATAGTATTCCTATGGGGCCGGATGGCAGTGATTTGCCATCTGGTTCTCTGCTGTCAGGGAAGATCCGTCAGAATTTGTTTTTTTTCCCCTGCACAAATCGCAGCTTGCAGAGTTTTTGTGTCCGTGGCAAAAATATGACAAAATCGCATCCTGCTGGATCCGGTGCGATCCGACGCCCCCCTAACATGGGAAGCTATGGGCGCCGGATCGTACCAGATCCAACAGAAAATCGGATCCGGACGCCGGGTGCTGAACTTCAGCACCTGGAGAGCTCATGGCAGAAATTTCAGAACCGCGGTTAGCTCCCCGCAAGCCGCAATCCTGAAATTTCAGGACTGGACAGCGGCAACAGCCGCACACTGCCTGTTGCGGCAGAAGACAGGACCAGAGGGCATATTAACCCTCCGGTTTTGTTTTCTCCGGAGCTGTCAGGCTGTGTCCGGTGCATCCAGCAAAACACCGGACACAGCCTGACACCACCAAACCGTGGTGTGAATCCAGCCTAAGCCAAAACCAGGAGTGCAATTAGACTTGCATACAACAAACGAATACTAACGCATGTCAAAATAGGCATGAATTTGCAAGTATGCATAGTTGAAACGCACAGGCAAACACGGACTGCAGCATTTTTCAGTCTGTTACAAAACTAACACAATGCTACAGATTTGTTTGCAATAGATAGAAAGAGATAGGAAAGATAGGAATATAGAGGCTAGAAAAGCATTACCAGTGTCCCTGATCTGCCTCCTTGCTGAGTCTGCTGCTTTCACTGCCGCTTATTATGCTCATCAATATTCACCCAGCGGCCTGGGAGCAGGCTGGTAATTTTGTGATGAGTGAGTCACTACTAACATTTAAGAAGGGCCTGGATGCCTTTCTTGAAAACTATAATATTACCAGTTATATATACTAGATTCTTTGATAGGGCGTTGATCCAGGGAACTAGTCTGATTGCCATATCTGGAGTCAGGATGGAATTATTTTTCCTCAATGTGGAGCTTAGTGTTGCCACATGCGGTTTTTTTGCCTTCCTCTGGATCAACATGTTAGGCTATGGGTTGAACTAGATGGACTTAAAGTCTTCCTTCAACCTTAAAAACTATGTTACTATGTAATGCTTTAGTAGCATTTATATTTCTATCTATCCTATCTATTTCTATCATATTCATCTATCTATCTCATGTAGCACATATGTTTTTGTAGTATCAAAAATGTATGTGCTATAAAATTACTCAAATTCTCACTTTTGCTGTCCGTTACAATGGAATCTTTTAATGTTTCCGTTGTAATGGACAGCAAAAATGATATGTGAACCTAGACTAAATTATGAAGCTTCCTTATTTTTCATAGGCTTAACTGTGTTTCAAAGGGAACCTTGTGGGTGTGATATCATGATTTGCAAGAAGCAGAGGTATCGCTTACGCTCTACAAATCTCGTGCATGCAGGAAGCGCAGAGGACGGCTGTTCTTTGGCTACTCTGTGTACTAGAGCCATCACCTTTACTTGCAGTCATGCATAGTGTGCCTCTCTGAAGCCGTGAAGCTTACACCTGGCTTTCAGAAGGGCGATGATGTGTGTGACTAAAGCCGCACGCATGTGCGAGTTTTGTGGAGAGCTGGTGATGACATCGGCTCTTGCAAATCGCTTTACTATGCCCACAGGGGCATGATAACATGCTAAGAGGGACAAGTAATCTGGGGAAATCAACGCTCCATTGACGGGTCAAAGCCCTAATTTGCATATGATAAACAGACTTTAGAATTACTTTTCCTATAGATCTCTGTATGTATTTAGAGTCATAATGAGACTGTTAGATCCCCCCAAACTACCAGCAGCTATATCATCCTGTCTAAATTCCATGCCTATCAAGTTCCCTTTAATAATCTGTCTGCCTGGTAAAATGTACTTTATGTCTCCTTAGACAAAACAAGTGTGGTTTGCTAATATAAGGTATTTTGTAATTTAATGTATGCATGTATTACTATACCTGGTTGGTATTTTGTAATTTAATGTATGCATGTATTACTATACCTGGTGAAGCCCTTTAATTGATGTGCTAACAGCTAGCGATAGCAGCATCAAAAGCAGTAAAATGATTAATCTTTTTTTTTTTTTAAATTGCTTTAGGTTTGCTGTAACAAACAATTCTAGATTTCTTATGTATAGTTATTAATTCTCATTTACATTTTGACTACTTTTCACACTAACCTCTTTGACATTTGCATCTTGACTACTGATTGACTTAAGGCCCCGTCACACGCTACGATATCGTTAACAATATCGTTGAAACGTCACGGGTTTTCAGTCGTTCTAACGACGTCGCTCAGTGTGACATGTACATCCGATCAACGATAATCGGGCAGATCGTTGATGGGAGGTTTGTGAACCGGACCTTAAACCAAACGATCAGCGTTCATTCAACCTGCAGCATGGGTGTGTGTGACACCTCGATAACGATGTCATTAATGACCTCGCCTATTGTGAAGTGAAGGATGTAGGTGATCTAACGACCGCAAGTATCGTTTGCTTGTCGCGGAATCATTGCTGCGTTGTTAATGATATCTATACGTGTGACATTTCACTGGCGATCATTGAACAACTTTCAAGCGATCTAGGTCAAGTCGGATCGTTGATCACATTGTTCGACCATTGAAGCGTGAGACGGGGCCTTAACATAGATCAACTTGCTACATGATACCGCCAATTGGTAAATGCCTGTTTACACAGGCAGACCAAAGTAAATGATGCACACTAAGTGATTTGGAATAGATCTAAAGTGCGCATAGGTTGACAAGGTTCTCATCAGTGCAATTCCTATTTACGCAAGAGATCATTTTCACACAAAAAATCATTTCACCCTAAGAATGAGCATTTTGTTCGTTCATTGAGTAATTGGCAGCCTGTTTACAAGGCAAGATAATCGTGTAAGTGCAGCAGCAAATGATTCCATTATTTAGTTTGCTTTAGTGCTTGAGATACTTTTTACTCGTTTTTAGTTGTATTTGCATTAAAACAAAGTGAGAAGATTCGAATAATAATGATATATGTTATTATACATCAGATTTGGACTTCTTGCTTCAGCTTTGTTCACTTGTCTGATTGGGAATTCTATTTGTCGGTTCCAATTACTGAACAGACAAGCAAAATTCTTGTCCAAACATATCAGGTTGCGAACTAATGAAGAAGGAAGCAGAGAAGCCCCAGGTTATTATGTGGTTTGACTGGTGTCTGCTTTGAGCCAGGTTTTAGAATGGAAGGGCTAGCGCTACATGCAGAGATTTTTTTCATGTCAAAACAATTTTTTTTAATGCTGATGTGGTCACTTAAAGTGAACCTGTCAGCTGATACATACTGCCCAAACCATGGCAGCCTGTATCAGCTACTGGCTGTATATTCACAGCTAGGTATGTTTCACACTGAAATTCTGCTGTGTTTCTGACAAAACATACTTTTATTAGCCTCCAGGGACCGAGTCCTTGCACTGTGCACTAGTCATACAGGTGGGTCCCCGCCATCTTCTCCCCGTTTGCAGACTGTGACTAAAGCTGGCTTCATACCACGGTTTTTGTCATCCTGTTCTGTTCGGGTTTGAAAAGAACAGAAATGTATCAGTTTTTGTCTCCCATGGTGCCAGATTGGTCATAAATGGCCACCCAGGTTTGTGAATTCAGTCCCGGATTCGTTTCTGTCTTGTTTTTTCACAGCCCCAAAATCGGAGTCTGCATCCTTTTTGAGCTCCGGTGACAAAACCGGACAGAAACGAATCCAGTCCTGTCCGGAACACTTAACATGGGGGCCTTTGGAGCCTGATCTGGGAAAAAAACAGAATTCAGGGTACAGAGCATGCTCAGAAGAAGAGCACTGCTCTGTACCCATGGTATATGTGTCTAATTTCACTTTAGCAGTGTATCTATATACACTGTTTTATTTAGTTTCACTTAGCAATGATGAAAAAAATAAAAAAAATTGAAAAAATCAAATACTTTACCTCTCCGGTGACTGTCCAGGGAAGACTTCTGATGCTGCAAAGACCTTAAAAGCTGATTGGCCGGTAGCGATCAGCTAATGTGTCATGTTACCGCTACCAGCCAATCAGCTGATTAAGGTCCTTGCAGCATCCTTGCTGCATTGGATGTGGAAGCCTTGCATCCCGAAACAGGTAAGCATTTATTTTTTTTTATTTTTAATACCCACTGCTTTCTTTTATTTCACATTAGAAGTGTATGTTCATACACTCCTAATGCGAAAGTACTGTACATGCCTGAGCTTTGGAGGCTCAGCTCCTCCCAGCTCTGTCAGTCTGGATCCCTCATAATCCTGGATCCGGACTGACAGAAACGGCATCCGGAGGAACACATCCGGGCCTGTTCGTTCCTGTCCATGGGGTCCTGCACAAAACAGGATCCCTACGGACAGGAACAAAACTGTGATGTGAAGCTAACATAATAGGTCTCTGAATATGTGCATGCATAGGCAGTGACCTGTCAGTCATTGTCACAGGCAAGGACAAATCGCCACGAAATGGCAATATGACTAGTACACAGCACAGCTTGGTTCCTGTTCCTCTGAAACACTGAGGTGTTTCAGAGTGAAACATACCATGCTTTGATCATACAGTCAGTGGCTGATACATGCTGCATATGGTGAGCTGACCATTTCCGTTTAAAGGTACATGGCTTAGCGGTTTGTGCTGCACTACTGAGAGATTTTTCATTTTTTTTTTTTTAAAAAAGGTCTTCTTTGGTTTTCCATCAATTTCAGCATTGTCATATAACACACTATATAAATGCATACCATTACAATAAAGCACAACAACACTGTCAATGACTTGCATATTCAGCAGTTCAGCGGGGAAGGGGGGGGGGGGGCGCACTGTATCAAATTGGCAGCCATAGAGTTAAGGTTGTCAAATTCAAGTAAGATTTATTTTAAATGTGTCATGCACTATTGAGTAATTTTTTTAAGTTTATTTAATTTTATTCTGGTTGGTTCTTTTTATGTGAAGCTTCTTAAAGGGAACCTGTCACCCAAAATCACCCTTGTTAGCTGTAAATACATGTCCCTGAAGCATAACACCACAGTCCTACACATCCCTTTGTGGTGTTTTAGTTCAATATGAAAGTGCACTTTAGTCGTTTCAAAACTTACAAAATCCGTGGCAGTGGGGCGTTCCCAAGCCTTCTTGTCTATGAGGCGGTTCCCTGTGCCGCTGTATTACGCCCTAATGGGCGTTGTTTCAAACTTTGTAGCGCGGGCACGATTCATAATATCGCGGCCGCGACGTCACGGTCATGTGATGCCGTGACGCGTAATTTCCGGGCGGACGGGGCGCTGTTGTCTGACGCGCACCGGCCGACTTCATAAAGCGATCTGCGCATGCGCTGAAGTTGGCCAGTGCATGCGCAGATCGCTTTATGAAGTCGGCCGGTGCACGTCAGACAACAGCGCCCCGTCCGCCCGGAAATTACGCGTCACGGCATCACATGACCGTGACGTCGCGGCCGCGATATTATGAATTGTGCCCGCGCTACAAAGTTTGAAACAACGCCCATTAGGGCGTAATACAGCGGCACAGGGGAACCGCCTCATAGACAAGAAGGCTTGGGAACGCCCCACTGCCACGGATTTTGTAAGTTTTGAAACGACTAAAGTGCACTTTCATATTGAACTAAAACACCACAAAGGGATGTGTAGGACTGTGGTGTTATGCTTCAGGGACATGTATTTACAGCTAACAAGGGTGATTTTGGGTGACAGGTTCCCTTTAAATCTATAAATGAATTTCTCTGCTATAGAATGTATTATCAACAATGCCATATGTCTATTTACCCCGTCAGTTTTTTTGAGCTGAAGTAATTTGTTTAATTAGGCAGGTCAAAAAAATTGTTCCCAATGGCTGCTTTCATGTGCTGGCAGGATCCATACGGCTCTTGTATTCTGCTATCAGCAAATTCCAAACAGCCACTCTGCTCCCTACAGTGATCCAAGGGGGTAATTTGGATATATACCCTTACAAAGCGGTTTCAAAGTGCTGCTTCACTTTAACCACTTGTTTCACTAAACAGCCCTTATGGCTGACATATCAATGAAGTAAAGTGCCAGATTTGACATCACAGAACAAATCAAATTTAAAAAAAAAAATATCGGAACATCAATTAAATTTACAGAAAATATTCATGCACCTAAAACCAAAAAAATGTAATGTACTGTATTGCATTCATATCAACACATATATAAAAAATACATTTGAAAAATAACACCAATTTTCAAGCATCAAATTTAAAACTAAGCAATTCCGCATCATGTTAGGCCAAATAAGAAACCTGAGAAAGAAGAATGAATGTAGTCAGAGGAGTATAAACCATTGGATTCTGCACTGGGTAACTGTAGCCAAACTTGATCATTTTCAGTAAGGTCTATGACAGCGCTACCAGATGCCTGGTCAAGGTATCCTTTTTTGTATTCATCATAGGTATACATTAATGGTGTACCATTTTTATATAATGCAACCCAAATATTTGAGCCTTTCACATGTAAATGGTAAGAAAAATAATATAAGCCTGGTATCCTACATGTAAAAATTCCTGTTCGGGACATCATAGTGATTTTGCCTGTTATAAAGAGTTTTGTCAAATTTTATAGGTACCCCGACTGCTTGAAATGCTTTGGAGAGAATAGCTGTAAATGCTGACACTCGAAGCTCTCTTAGACCTTGAATTTGCCCTGATTTTGCATAACCATCTGGCATTTGATGTGGCATTATCATGTGACCCGGCTGACCTGGTGGACCTGGTGGTCCAGGTATTCCTGGCTCGCCATTCATCCCTCTTGAACCAGGAATTCCAGGTGGTCCCATTATTCCTTGTATGCCATTTGTTGAAATTCCAGCTGGACCTGGTAACCCAGGAATACCTTGTTCACCCTTTTGACCAGGAAGTCCGGGAATGCCTGCTGCTCCTGTTGGCCCTCTCATACCTGGTATACCTGTAGCTCCTCTTGGACCCTGTTCTCCACTATAACCAGATTCTCCTCTGGGGCCTATTGGTCCAGTAATTCCAGGTACTCCAGGTGGACCTGAAATACCCTTTTCTCCTTTCTGTCCTGCAATACCTGGAATTCCTTTGGGGCCAGCAAGTCCTGGCTCACCTGCATAGCCTGGTTTACCATCTATTCCAGGTATACCTCTTTCACCTTTTGGTCCAGGTGCTCCTAAAGAGCCTTTCGGACCAATGTCACCATTATGTCCTGGCATACCTGTGTCTCCTGGAATCCCTCTAGGCCCCTGTATACCTGCAATTCCTGGCAAACCAGGTGTACCTGGCTGTCCTGGATTTCCTATTTCTCCCTGGTCTCCTTTTATCCCAGGATTCCCAGGGATCCCTTCAGGTCCTCTTAACCCTTTTACACCTGATAAACCTGGCTTTCCATAACCTTGCATCCCTTGAGGGCCTGGCATGCCTGGGAGTCCTATGTGACCTTTGGGTCCAGATGGTCCTGGGAAACCAGGAGCACCATTTATTCCAGGCTTGCCAATTCCTGTTGGTCCGGGCTGTCCAGGTAGTCCTTGTGGCCCAGATAAACCTTGTATCCCTGGTACACCAGGTAGACCTCTTTCACCTACTTTTCCTGGTTGTCCAGGAAAACCATTTTTGCCAGGGTTTCCTATTCCAATGGGACCTTGAGGCCCAGGTTGCCCTGGCATACCTGGAGGTCCTCTTTCACCTGGTTGACCTGTGATTCCATACCCATTTTGTCCTTTGTGTCCATTACTGCCAGGCATACCAGGTTCACCTTTAAATCCAGGATGTCCTCTTGGCCCAGGATTTCCTATTGCTCCTTGAGGACCTGGATTTCCAGAAGCAGAAATTCCTGCTGGACCAGGTAATCCATGTGTTCCCTGTAGACCTCTTGGTCCAGGTAATCCAATTGGTCCAATATCTCCTTTTTCACCTTGAACTCCTTGCTCTCCATGTTTTCCAGGCATACCTGGTTGGCCTGGCTTGCCAATTGAGGAGAATCCTGGTGTTCCTGGCATTCCCTGAGCTCCTTGTGGACCAGGTGTCCCATAACCTGGTTTTCCTTGAGGTCCTGGGGGTCCAGTCAATCCTCTTGGACCAATTGGCCCTGGTGGACCTGGTGGCCCCTGTTCTGGCCCGCTTGGAATAACTAGAAAAAAAATACAACAAAATAAATCGGTTAATATGAAAGGATATATTATATATAAGTTAAACCCTAAGGGAGTTGCCTTATTAACATAGCCCTTCTTTAACTTCAAATAATTATTAATCACTGTGAAAACAAATGTGGCTTATCTTCTCTCCAAAAGCTATTTTGGTTTGTTGGATCAGACTATCTGGTCTGTCCACCCCTTATACTCATTATCTTAGTGTTTTTCCTGAATTTGAGTTTGTCCATTTAGAAATGTTCCTCCTTCATTTGTCTGTTATTTTTTTTTTTGTAACAATAAACACTTATCAACATATGACCTACGGTTGAGGATGAGCATATGGGTCTTGGTTTCCATGACATTATTTTTGCTGTCTTTCTACTTCTAGTATAATTATTATTACGGTATTTTGTTTTTGGTAATTTATTTTCTTTAAGACCTTTTTATAGTACTATGCACAAAGTTTATATATTTACAACTTACAAAATGAGGCCTTACTATACTTGTTAATAATAGAAAATGTTCACCAGTACACAAGCAATGTTACATCTAAATTACAGGGTTTAACTCTCTTTATGCAACCTAAAATTTCATTTGCATCTGCAGAAACTGCATGTGCTACTTCGTAATCAACATGTGGGACAACATCCTTTTTATGCTGTATTATCCTCAGTTGCATCCCATATAAAGGGAATGTATCACTTAACTGTTGTAATTAAATATAAATAAATGTTTAGGTCATATTGGAAGTACATTATATTTATGAACATTACATTTTAGCTGCCATTTAACTACAGGCTTGCAGCTTGTAGATATCTTTTTATAGTGTCTCACAAGCATGGATAGTGTATAGTATTCAACATTATTTTGTCTCATAAATAAAATCTTAAACAATATTTTCTAAACTGCCATACATATACCTATACCGATATCTGGAAAAAACACAGCCAATAGCCATGCACACAGGGTTAATGGCATTTGGAACTGTGTGTGTGAATGGGTGTTTACTTTGCTAGACCTGGCTTGTGCATATAGAGTTAGCTGCACCTAGGTCTGTGTGTATGGATGTGCTGATTACTCACAGAGTCCCAGGTGTGGGTGTGGCAGGCAGGATATTAGGCTGCCTAGTGCTGTGAGACAGAGAGATGGGAGAGGCAGAAAGATCAGATCCTCTGAGATGTGAGGGTGTGTGTCAGAGAAGTCCTGTCCCTTTGGGACATAGTGAAAAGCTTTTCCTCTCCATGTGGGAGAGCCCTGTCCCTCTGACTGAAGCGTGAGCCTGAGGCCAGAAGACAGCGGATTGTGATGGCTCCTAGAGTTGGAATGACTGGCTGAACCCGGAGGGGCTCACTCAGGTGTGTTGGTGCAGCCATGGGTCCTGGAGGTCTGCCTGGGATGGTAAGACTTAGATGTGGTGAGGTGTCCTTGGGGATGCTTGGCTTACCTGGTAGCTCAGGATGCGAAACTCTGGTCTGGGCCTGAATAGTCTGTAGTCCATGTATATGTTATGATGGACGGTATGTGTATGTGTAAGTGCCTTGCAACAGGCTGGAGTCTATAGATATGTTATGATTTACTGTATGCTATGTAGCATGGGAGAGACCGCAAGTGTCTCTGTAGCTGGGAGAGACTGGGATGGTCTTTGTAAGCTGTAGGTATGTGTGAGTGCCAATGGAGAGAGACGGGGAAGGTCTCTGGTGATCCGTACCATGTGGGGACACATATCATAGACTGAGACTGTAAATGTCTTGTATGTGGGTTCTGTAGATAATGATCCCTGTAAATATGCCAGGCATATGACTGTAAGGTCATGTAGGCTCCGTCGATGTATATTATGTGAATATGTATTATAGGTGAAGGTATAATGGTTTATATAAATACTGCCATGTATGATGTGTAAAGTGTAGATAAGGCCAGGTGGCCATAACCACCAAAGAAGCTGTGATTAGTGCTCCTGATGTTCTGTAGAGCTGTGGTTAGTGCTCCCATTGCTCTATGAAGCGGTGATCAGTGCTCCTGTGTATATAATATTTGAATGACTTCTAATGTGTTCATGTGACACATGAACTACAGTTATATCAGTGTGAACTGTGCTTGATGTTCTTTTGACATGTAAATATGTAATGAATGCGGGTTATGATGTTACAAATAAACTGCTATATATATATATATCTAGTGTCACTTTACAAACACGGGTGTTTGTGTCCAATTCCATTGCCAAGTGAGCCCTCCATGTACATATAAATATAAAAAACATAGTATGGTAGTTAAATAGTCTGCATATGTTGTCAAAGACAGTCTGGTCCCTGTTTGTTTATCATTAAGGAAAATAGAAATAATCTAAGAAAAAACTGTGTAAAAACAGCCAAAATAAGAACAGCTACCTACCCTGATGCACTGTATGAATAAAATCTTTCGTCTGGGGTCATTAAGATGGGTTGTCCATTACTAGGACCCCTTCTGACGCCACATTTCTCCCCAGCTAAAATAAAAGAGCCTGTACTCACTCCTGGGCTGGCATCGTTCCAGTAGTGTCGGTGATCCAGGGTGAGGTTCCAGGGTTCACGTGACATTGTGACATCACACGAACCCCATGTCCAATCAACACCAGCTTCTATCTCCCCGCCGTCGGAGCATATGAGTTGATAATAGGAAGTGACACTTCTGCTATCGCTTATTTTCTGTTGATTACTCATTTGGTCCGAAGGTGTGGTGAGAGAAGTTGTCAGTGATTTGACATGGGACTCATGTTACGTCACAATGTCCCGTGATTACTGACACTGCTTGAACGATGACAGTACAGGAGGTGTGTGCAGGTTCTTTTATTTTAGATGGGGGAGACATGTGCAATCAGAAAGGGTGGACAACTCCTTTAATTGGAATCTGTTACCTGTTTTTTGCTACCTCATCTGAAAACAGCAGGCTGTAGAGACAGAAACCCTGATTCCAGTGTTGGGTCTTATTAGGCTTGTTATATATCTGATAATCATCTGCTACAAGGAATCCAGCATCAATCCGTTACAAATCTATTTGAATCCAGTAAGCAAAATACAGATCCTTTTCAAATGGAAGAAAAATGGATAGATATTTAATGGATCTGGTTTCTATAGGCTTCATAGTTAAAAAACATATCCAGTTGAAATCAGTTTTTTTTAGCAAGACAAAAAAAAAAGTTGTTCCTGCACATATTTTTTGTTAACAAATCGCTGCTGAATCCATTCTAATGCATGATTAGGCCATGATAATGCATGATTAGGCCGTGATAATGCCTGCTTGGTGCAGTTTTGATACAGTTGTTAGAATGATATCACTAGAGGATTAGTAAGCCTGATGCTATGTAATCCTCCATATTAATGGGCTCTGTATAACCCTGCATCCATTACTGAGCAGCTTTCTGCCTATGCACAGTGTACATAGCTGCCAATCAGTAGTTTGGGCCGGGTTATACAGAAGTCAGCTTTTAGTGAACTGATAAAACTACTGTTTTATATACTGTAGGTCTATCATAATGATTGCAAAAGCTCTGTAAATTATATATTGTTGAAATCAGGGTCCCTTCCCCTACACTATGCTGCTTTCAGATGGTGTAGCAAAAATCTGATGACTGCTTATTTTTAAAACTATACAGTTTTTTAAGGAGGTTGATTTGGTATGATCATTGTTTCCCAAACACCAGTCCTGACTGCCTCTAACATGTTATGTTTTCAGGATTTCCTTAGGATTGAACAGGTGATAGAATCATTATCAAGGCATCATCTGAGAAAAACTAAGGCCGGCTTCACACTACGATTCAATCCGATCCGTGGCTGTCCGCTGTGTACCATTCAGCCCCGGACTGGATCAGCACACAGAACCGGAGGGCTAATATGCCCTCTGGTCCGGTGTGCAGCCGGACGCAGCTGTCACTGCTGATGATTCAGGACCGCGGCTCGCGGGGAGCTAGCCGCGGTCCTGAAATAACAGCGGCGTGCAGCTGCAGATGTCCGGTTCCCGGATCCTCCCGGACTGGGGCAATCCGGCCCCATAGGCTCCCATGTTAGGGATCGCCGGATTGCACCGCAAGCATCGTTTTATTGTCCGGGAGAAAACTCCGATTTCTCCCGGACTCTTCCGGAGAGATGGAAACCAGATGGCAGGGAGCTGCCATTTGGCTTCCATCCGGCCCCATAGGGATACTATGGGGCCAAAATCCGGTCCGGGGCTGCCCGGTTTACAATGGACAGCCACGAATCGGATTAAATCGTAGTGGGAAGCCGGCCTTCGGAAATCATGAAAACATGACCGATTGGGGACTATGATGACTGCAGCTTAGGAATCACTAGATTAGATGTTCCCTTATATTGAACAAACCACTGTGTATTTTAAATTGTAATTTGCATGGGGAAGCGGCAGCAAGTGTTAATTTTTCCAGTAACACCATCACATTTAGAAAATAAACATAAAATTTAGCAAAATAATCAATTTAATGTAAAATATATAGTGTGCTGGGCACTACATTAAGTGATACACTCTTTTTAGCATTTCTCCTCCATTTTGAATCATTGATGGTAGTTAATAAACAATGCTGGTCAGGAACAAGCAGCCCTTTAGCGCCTCCTTATCCGTCTGGCCAATCAGAGAATTGAATGAGGATAAGGAAATGAGTGCGGCTGCTCTTATTTTATTCAGAATATTTAAGTGCGTGCCATGACGAAATGTGTATATATATATATCACTGGTTCCAACTAGGAATATAAAAATACCTTGGTCCTGTCACTAACAAGCTCACAATAACACATACCGTAAATTCAAAATACACTGCCACCACCAATCGTTTATCACGATGATTGGACACCCTTTACTGGTAACGTGAGGCTTACATGGGGTCTGTTTTTCATCATAGAGCAAGAAAAATGAAGCTACTAAATTTTATAGATTTCATCTGAAAGTATAGGCAGTGTTTACACAAATTATACAAGTTTTCACAATGGGGACAAATTATAGTATAATACAGAAATTTACATGAAAATAAAAAGGATTAAAATAAGATGCTTAATAAACTTGTGTAATGTAGTAATAAACACAAACTTAGGGAGGGAAGGAGACTCTTTAGAAAAAATATGATTCAGCCTCACAGCTCATAGGTTTTGCTGCATCCTTCACTTGGGTCTGAATAACTCCCAAAATGGTCGTTCTCATTTTTATGATTGTACCATAAAATTAACAACTTCCCATCTACTGACCTAATATAGAGGCTATCCTTGGGAGGTGCCCATATTTGTTAAAGTTATATTTCAGAGGCTAAATATATTAGCGTCATTTTCCACTTATGAATTTAATTTTTGATAGACAGGAAACACGACATAGCTGAGATTCTCTAATGGTACATTTACACGTGGCCACAGGAAGGTAGGAACAGGCAAGCATCAGACACAATTGTGCCTGTTGCCTTGAAAAGACCACGATGTGGCTGCGTGTAATTCAGGACTTTCCTTCCTTCAGGGAAGACACAGGAAGGAAAGTCCTGCATTACACGCCGCCACATCGAGGTCTTCTCAAGGCAACAGGCACAATTGTGTCCGATGCCTGCCTGTTCCTACCTTTCTGTGGCCGCGTGTAAATGTACCATAATGGGTAGAAATCCAATTGCTATAAATTCAGGCAATACCTAGTGAAGCAAAACTGTGTTTTGTATCTGCCATTATTGTATGGATTTTGAAAATATAAGTTTCATCATTCTGATATTAAAGTGGAGTATGAAATCTGACTTGAAGTGTTTTAGCTTACCTACCAAAGAAACTCTGCATGGTTTTCCCTCCAAGAGTTCTTCTTATCTCTTGAAAGCCATAAAACCTGGGCCTTTGCATTTCTATCAAGGGTAGGAAGATTTACAGATAGAGGGGCTGTGTGTGAGGTTTTCTTACACAGAAAATACAAGTTGGGGTTATCGTCTCAGGTTTAGGTGTCAGACAATGGAAGATATATTTTTATCAGATGTTCCTGGCAATGCTTATAGGGTTTAAGGATTAAAAAATACTCAAGTCACAAACAAAGCCTTGTAAATACAGTTTAGTTAAAATTAAAGAGAACCTGTCACCTAGTTTATGGCCCCAAACCTATCACCACCTGTCACTGCAGCTTCCTAGCACATCCCTAACCATCCCTGTCTGATCTAAATGTGTACTCTAATCGCTGTGAAAAATGATTTGATCACTTACATTCTTCTATAGTATTTAGCATGGTGTCGACAAGATTGTAGACAGTGAGGGCTTTCTCTCATCCTCCATCTTCCCTCCTCGCTCCAAGTATCACACCCCGGTGGGCATAATGTCCTTCTTTCCAAGCACGTGCCCCGCATTTATAGTATGTGGGCTTCTTCTGGGTATATGCAATGGCTGCATAATTTCCGGTCATGCGCATTCTTGTTATCTTTGTGGTGTACTGAGCAGCAAAGTACATTCTGTGCATGCTCAAAAGCCCTCAGTCTGCGTGCCTCCAGGTAGTAAGAGGTTTGGGGCCATAAACTAGGTGACTAGTTTCCTTTAATGTAATGCAAAATACAAGAGGTATAAAGGCATTTTTATTTTACTATCACTATGCAATCATAGTATATCAATTAGCAAAAAGAGAGAAAATCTGTCTGGTTTCTATATAACCCACTCTATATTCTGTCTGTATGTGCCAATTTTCATTAAAAAAAAAGTCTCAGCACAGATATGACCTGTGATTAGCCATGTGCTTAAAGGGTTATTCTCATTTTTATAGACAGATATTGTTTCATTAAGCCTTTAAACATATTAATCTTTTCTTAAAAAGTACAAGTGCGACAAATTATTTGCCAGTATAAAATTAATTATACATTTAGGTCTTGATTCATCATTTGTGTTTGTTTTTATTTAAGTCAATTACCATTTGTGTCTTAGGGTTAAATGGCTTGTTGCCATTATTAGCACCAAATTCATCAGAATGTCACACATGATTCAGGAATTTTGTGTAAAGTAAAATACACAGTAGAATACCTTGGCGGTGCTTTTATGCAAAGGAGATAGGACGACTGCACCGTATTGAAGGGAGGATGGATAGGGTCATGTATTTTGACCAACAACCTCCTTCACTCAGTAAAAGCATTGAGATGGTTCATGGCTGGGTCTTCCAGCTAACAATGACTCAAAACACAAAGCCAGGGCAACTAAGAAGTGGCTGTGTAAGAAGCATTGGAGTGACCTAGCCAGTCTCTAGACCAGGGGTGGATAGCTCCAGGCCTTGAGGGCTGCACACAGTCCAGGTTTTCTGGATATCCTTAGCATTTGACAGTTGGTAATTGAATCTCCTGCACAGGTGACAATTCCAATTGTCAAATGCTAAGGATATTCAGAAAACCTAGACTGTGTGCGGTCCTCGAGGCCTGGAGTTGCACACCCCTGCTCTAGACCTAAAACCTATAGAAAATCTTTGGAAGGAGCTGTAACTCAATGTTGCCCAGGGACATGCCTGAAGCCTGAAAGATCTGGAGAAGATATATATGGATGAATGGGCCAAAATCCCTGCTGCAGCGTGTGCAAACTTAGTCAAGAACTACAGGAATAATCTGACCTCTGAAAAAAAAAATTATATTCATTCCCTAATGTAAATTTCTGTGATGCACCTTGTATGTTCAAGATGTTTGCTATAGTCCTAGATTAATTCTTTAAGGGGTATAGTTTCCAAAATAGTTTGATTTGAAGCTTCGCACCTCGCAAAATGGCACTACAAAATTGAAATTATGCTCATTCCAATCTGAGCCCTGCCATGCGCCCAAACAGTAGTGTCCGACCATATATGGGATATTGTGTACTAAGGAAAATTTACTGGTCCGTTTTCATCTGTTACTCTACTGAAAATAAAAAATTTGAGGCTGAAGCAATATTTTAGTTAGAAAAACAAATTATTTTTTCACTTTCATGTCCCAATGTTATAAAATTCTGTGAAGCACTTGTGTGTTCAAGATGATCACCACACATTTAGATGAATTCCTTGAAAGGTTTAGCTTCCAAAATGGGGTAACTTGTTGGGGGTTTATTCTGTTTTGGCTTGTCAAGGGCTCTTCAAATGTGACATTGTCCCTGCAATTTGCCGAGCCAAAATTGCACTACAAAATTCAAATGGTGCTCCTTCCCTTCCGAGCCATGCCATGTGTTCCAAACAAGATATCGGCCACATATATGTAGGCTATCGGTGTAATCAAGAAAAATCGCATAAAAATTTTAATGCTACATTCTCTCTATTAACCCTTGCGAAAACTAAAAAGCTAAATTTTTGTGGAACATAAGTAATTTTTCATTTCATGCTTCCACTTGTTTTAATTTCTGTAAAGCACTGTTTTAAGGACTTATAAATTAAAAGTGCGAAAATTGCTAATTTTTCCATTTTTTTAATCACATTTCTAATTCAGCTTTTAAAAAATAAACCACTAACAAAAAAATTTGAGCTGAATTTCACATAAAGTGATACTGGTTACAATTGAAAAATTTTGTCTGGTCAGAAAGGTAAAAACTGACTTTAGTATTAAGTAGTTAAAGGTAAACTTGTATAGATGAAGATGGTATGTGATCTGCTGGCAGATCAATAGCAAAAATGATGCTGGGTAGATTGATATATACTTTAATGTGAAGAGATTCCCGAATAAAATGTCCTTTATTCATTTTAATCTTTGCTTTTTTCAGGTGCCATCAGTGATTGATATCTTTTCTGAATTAATGTGCACAGGGATAGTTATCACTCGGTGGGTACGACTATTTATTGGGCTCCAAAACTATTTTGTTGTACAAAATGTTTTCCCATAAGGCTAGTCAGTCTAGTTAGCAAAACCTGCTCTTTGTGGCATATGCAGAGCTAAGGAGGTACCAAAACATTAGAAACGCCCAGAAATTTGACTACAAATGAGAAACTACACCTGTGAGTTTAAAATGCTTACCACACTCTTAGATGAAGTCCACAAGGGGTCTAGTTTCCACTTGTGGAGGTTTCTACTCCTTCACAGCCATGCCATGTGCCAAAGCAGCACTTTGACTGCAAATGGGCTATTGTCAATGTCTAAGAAAAAATGTTTAACTAATTGCTGGGTCCATTTTCTCTTATTACTCCTTGTTTGATTTGCCAAAATTGTTATGTATGACCTGTGGAGGGTAGACAGCCCAAAAAAGCCTAAACAACATACTTTCTATTTGCACCCCTCACCAATCACATATTTTAAATTTGCCCTATTTTTATGGGAATGTCTGACATTGAAATTTTTACGAGGGGCCAGCAAAGGAAATTAAACCTGGGTCAGGTCATCCCCCCTTACTACTAATTTTGGGGGGGAGACCCCTACCTACCCCGGCAAAAATAACACATTTGGGGGCTCAACAGTCTCTGTTGATGAATATGGATACAAAAGGGGACCCCTGAATCTTCCCTTGCCATTACTTTGACAAAATACCCCTTCAGCTCCTTTGCTTATGGGGTCTCCCGGGAGATGCATAAAGGGATATTTTGGGGGGAGTGTATTGCAATTTTCCTCATGATTAAAAAAAAAATTGCAGACACTTATTATAAGGAAAAAACTAAAACACTTGAAGCCAAACTCCTTTAACATCCCACCAAAGAGACCTAAGAAAGTATCCAAACCCCAGGGATCAATTGAAAACATAACACTGGGAAGATTCGAGAAGCTCCCTTTTGCTTTTTCTGTCCCGAAAAGGGGGTACTATAAGTACGGCAATAAAGCCCACACAAAAGCTGGGTAGACAACTAAACGATAAAGTTCTGCTAATGCTCCATATGGCATTAAGATTCCCATGGGGTTGCAAATATGTCCTGAAAGGGTGGCCCAAGCCCTTTTTTTTAATATTACTCCGCCCTTTACTCCCTTCCCCCCCTACCCTAAACCCAAAATCCTCTTCTGACA